>JAJOZX010000014.1:895000-1487500 GCA_023014485.1 Bathynomus jamesi | reverse complement strand
ATATCAGTTCCTGAAGTAAAGAGGTTAATTAAAGAGTTAAAGACTGGTTCTGCGTCAAGGGTAGATGACCTATCGAATGAGCACTTAAAATATGCCAATAACGTGGGATGTCTGCATATATCATTGATCTTATCAGCCATGCTTTCTCATAGCTATATCCCTGCAGAGTTCATGAGGGTATATATCTTGCCACTTGTCAAAAATAAGTATGGAGACATTCTGTTCATCACTAATTACAGGCCTATTGCTGTCGCTTCCTGCTTCTCGAAACTACTAGAAAAACTTTTCTTACTGCGATTAAATGATTACCTATGCACATCTACTCAGTTTGGTTTTAAAAGGTCCCACTCAACTGACCTGTATATCTATGTACTTAAAGAAATAATATCCTAATACACTGACAGTAATTAAACTATTTATAGCTGTTTCCTGGATATAAGTAAGACATATGATAGAGTGAACCACAATATTTTATTTAAAAAACTAGAAGACAGGAAGGTTCCCATGTACATATTAAATTTATTGAAATTTTGGTATTCCCACCAATTTTTTACCGTTAGGTAGGGCAATGTACTATCCGAATGTTTTAGCTCCTCTTGCGGAGTGAGACAAAGCTCCTTGCTCTCTTCTATGCTGTTTAATGTGTATATTGACGGATTAATTGCTTCATTTAATGAGACAACAGTGGGATGTTGTATAGATAACACATGGATAAATAACTTAGTTTATGCCGATGATATGGTGTTAATAAGTCCCTCTGTTAAAGGTCTGGATCGGCTACCAAAAGTCTGCGAAGTGTATTCGCAGAAACATGATATTCTTTTTAATGTTACAAAAACTAAAGTTATGCAATTTCATCCTAAAAGCTGTAATCAGCCAGCTGATATTAGGTTTAAAATGAAAGGTGAAGTAATTGAGGGAGGACAAGAGTTTAAGTATTTGGTTCAAACTATCACCATCTCCTTGAGTGATGACTTAGCTATAAAAAATCAATCTCAAAGCCTTTTTGCTAAAGCGAATATGACTATAAGTAACTTTCGGTTCTGTACATGTGAAGCTAAAGACATTCTCGTTCGTACTTTGTGCAGTAATATATACGGACAGCAACTCTGGGTGAATTATAAAAAAGGTTCTGGCAGACCCCTAAATTTGCTGTACAACAGGTCTTTTAGACTCTTACATAAATTACCCCCGAGATGCTCAGCTTCGCAAATGTTTGTTACCTGTAATGTCCCGAGCTTCCCGGAGGTAACAAGACGTGCTCAATACAGTCTAATGCAAAGAATTAAAAAATCAACCAACCCGAATATCCAAGCTATCCATGAGTCCTGCCGTTTATCCTCTAAGCTATGGAATTCTTGGTACGTTAACGTCTGTCTGTAGCTCAACTTAACTTTGATATTACTGTATCATTTCTAATCAACTGTATATATTTCTATCCTTAGTATGAGAACTGTCATTGTATTAATATTTGTCATATGGACTATAGTCTGCCAATAAACCTTTTCATTTTCATTTAATTTAATTTTCATACACACACACACACACACATCAGATTCTGTAGTTCCAACCAAAATATATTCAATCAAACTATTTAAATAATATATATTGAGATGAAGCTTTCAATTAAGACACCCAAGCCAAAAGAATTATAACTACTGTATTCAGAATACACAAACCCTATTATTTTTATATATATATATAAGCAGAGAACCACAGGGAAACGGAAAAATAAAACACGAAGTCCGAGCGCTTTTGTGATACATTCACATCCTCAGGGACAAGGGAGAAATAGGCAGAACCTACAAAGTACACGAGTTTAAATACAAGCGAAAAATTCCCCACGAGCCATCTCAATTTAAAAACATAATCTAAAAACATAATCTAAAAATTCCTTAAGAGGTAACAATATAAAAACTAACACATAAAAAACTATTAACTACATAAAAGAAATTATACAGTTAAAAATGTACACAAAAATAATAACAGTCATTAAAAAATAATAATATTTATTTATGAGGAGGGTTAAAAAATTAAAACGGGAATTAAGTGGCAAGAATGCAAAAATTTGATAATTTAAACTAATCTTTGGAAGATAGTAAGAAAATAAAACTTAGATCATTATAATACTTTATTTGAAAAGTAAATTCAGTATATTGTAATAAAACATTGTAAAGTAAAAGCAGTAAAAACATTTTAAATTATACTGTATTATTACTGTATAACAAGAATGTCATGAATGCCGCTAATTTCCCAACCCTTCCGAATAGTCTCCCTCATTTTGTATAGGTTATCCCATGCAGGTTATTCATTTAGTATGAATAGGTTTCAGTGTGGAGAGCTTCAAATCTATCTTACCGATAGATTTATTTAGTTGAGTGCTGCTGAAACTTTATTCGCATACCAAGAGGTAAAACTTACTTGATATACGACCTCAACCTCGACCAATCACAGTCCAGAATAAATGTCTTCATTCATGACGTCATTTTAATCTGTAAGATTATAAACTGTTGACCGCGAAATTATGATGTCGCGAACTTGTCCAGGGAGAAAATTACCTGGTTTACAGTATATACTGTAGACTAATAAACTCAGACAGTATTATACTAATGTTTGTGAAATGACGTTGATAGGCCAAACTGAGGTGTTGACATGGTTACTGGCATGATCTATGCTCATACCATATTTCTACACCGTATGACGAACACCAACTCTGAAAATGAATCCAGCTCAAGATAAAATTGCACAGCGAGGCCAGATAACTGGTATGCGAGAAGCAGGCCTCTCTGTAGCTGACATAGCCATGGAACTTGGAATTTCGAAGCCTACTTCGAGTAGGAGACTGAGTGCAGAGGTGGTAGGAGACTGAGAATCTGCTTCATCGTCCTAAGTGTGGGGCACCAAGAAAGATCACCCCAGAAGAAGGCCGGAGAATAATGAAATAAATGCAGAACGATCCTATCAACAACGCAGTCGCCATCCGGGAGACACTACATATGGGCGTGTGAGGGAACACCGTAAGGAGACGGTTGCATGAAGCAGGATATCACCACCGTACTCCTGCCAAAAAAGAGAGGATCGAAGAACGAAATCGTCAGGCCAGGCTCTCGTTTGCACGCCAGCATATAAATGATGATCTCGCATACTGGAGCAGAGTTATCTTCTCTGACGAGAAGACGTTTGCGTCTACAACTCACGGCCGTCTTCGCTGTTGGTGACAGGACAACACGAGATATGCTCGCCAAAATATTTGACGGCGAATGTGTGGGGATGGATGCACCTGCAAGGACTAGGAGAGCTGACTGAGAGCCACGGGAGGTTTACGGCAGATCAATATATAGAGATCATGGAGGAAGTGATCCTTCATTTTGTATGCGCGTAAACTTGCCCTATCCTGAGCAGATTATCTTTATGCAGGTACGTTGTATTTGTGTGTTATAGAATATTATACTATTACTAGAGTAAGATTTATGTATTACATGCATTTGTATATCCGATTTCCACATTTACATGGGACGAATAATGGTCATAAAATTGTTCTTTAACTCTTTCAGTACTATGACAACACTTTAAGATTTTATTCTGGATAACGGTAGACTGTATTAGAGTATTTGTATAACGGCGCACAATTACATTTAGCTGAGAGAAGCCCCTAATACAGAGGGGTTAAAACCTATCTCGAATAGCGGGTTACTGATGAAGCGTATGGTTGAGATATAGTTCTACTTTTAATATTTAAAATCCATTTGCAGGACAACTCTCCCATCCACACCGCCAGGATTGTTAGAATGTCGTTCGAGGAGCAGCGAAATCTAGAACTACTGGGATGGCCTAGTAAGGGGTGTGACCTCAACCCCATTGAGAACGTGTAGGGTAATGTGGTGAACTCGTGAGAGCTTGGGCAGGAGCGGACCAACTGCCAGCTGTTGGATCACACTATGGCTGAGTGGGAGATGTTCCGAAGGAACCCACACAACATACATAACCATGTTGCATCTATGCCACACAGTTTACAAGATGTAATAAAGAATAATGGGGAATGGACCAAATACTAACTATGAACAGGTATAGCTGTGCCGTTTATGTTAATCTATGGCAAATTGTAAAACACTCTCAACCATTGCATATTTGTTGTAATAAAGAATTGGTGTTTTATTGTATATATATATATATATATATATATATCCATGTTAAGATCTAATAATATCTCCACATTGATAATGCAACAGGAAATCTAGAAAACATTAATGGGTTTATCTGTCCATCGTGATTAAATCATTATCTCTCCACATTGATAATACAAATACAATCTGGAAAACACTATTAATATAAGAGGCACCAGCCACAAACCGGTGGTGATATCCTGCGTCATGCAACCGTCACCTTACGGTTTCCACTGACACACCCAGATGTAGTCTCTCCTGAACGGCGACAGCAAGTAACAATATCCGTGGATTATTCCTATGTGATATTGATAATCAGTCACTGTTATTCAGAACGAAACTGTTGGCAAGTTCTTTGTGTAACAATCGATAAGACATTTCCCACTAAATCTCTCTGCCCCTCTACCTCACTTTCTCTCACACTGTCTCAATCTTTTTCTCGCTCAATGTCAATACATATATATATAAATAATCGTGTGGATTCGTAATTAGTAAAGGTTTAAGGCTGCACACGGAATCTAAAAACAGCTTTATTAGTATTGTTACGTAATGATTTAATATATGCGAGACTGGCGGGTGGGGAAGGGAAATGAAGGAGTGTGAAGGATGATTATGTAATGTCTCTTTTTGGTTCAGATTCACAAGTATATAAAAAGCTGTATCGTGGTATCTGTTCATATAGACTTGCAGTAATCATAATGAAACCTTATTACTGTATAAGACTAATAAACACGGAGTTGAACGCTGTTCACGATCATATTAATCGTTTATCTTTATTACATTTATATATATTATATATATTATATATATATATATATATATATACACACAGAACAGGTTCTGTAGGCCCCACCATTTTTACTTAGCTAAATAATAGGCCATGGGCTGAAATGTCTTTTGGGCCGTAAGTTTGAACTTTCTGCGCTTCACATAACCGGATTATTCCCAGTTTCAACCTCCCCTCCTTGCATAAAACCGCTTTCAAACGCCCTTGTATAAAACCGCTTTCAAACGCCGTTTTAAAAAGCCGATGGTTAACGCAGTTTCGAAAATGGCGTATGACAGTGATGTGCGTCGTAAACAGAGAGCTGTTATTTATCGAGTTCTTAACCGCACAGAAGGAAACAGTTGGAAATATTCACAAACGTCTACAAAACGTTTACGGAGATGCTGTTGTTGATCGAAGCACAGTTGGACGCTGGTCTAAACGTGTGAGATCATCGGAAAGAGGGAGAGCCAACCTCGATGATGAGCCACGCAGCGGTCGCCCGGCATCGGCTGTCACATCTCACACTGTGCAACGTGCTAACAGCATCATTCGATCAAATCGGCGCATCATATACAAGGAGCTATCACTGGAGCTAGGAATATGTGAAGGAAGTGTGAATACGATAATTCAGCAACTGGGACACTCAAAAGTGTGTTCACGGTTTGTTCCTCGCAAACTGACTGAAGATTACAAAGCCCAAAGAAAAGAAATTGCTTTCGAGTCGATGGTTCAATACGAGACAGAAGGGGATGACTTCCTTTCACGAACTGTGACTGGGGTCTGGGGATGAGACTTGGGTACACCACTTTGAACCTGAAACAAAACGCCAATCCATGGAGTGGCATCACGCAGACTCCCCACGCAAGAAAAAGTTCAAAATGGCTCCCTCTGCAGGAAAGGTTATGGCCACCATCTTCTGGGACATGAAAGGGGTGATTCTGGTGGACATTATGAAGAAAGGACAAACAATTCACTCAGAGGCATATATTGCTACCCTACAGAGACTCCAGAGACGTATAAAGTGAGTTCGATCGGAGAGAAAACTGGAAGACGTCTTTCTTTTGCACGATAACGCAAGACCACACAACAGTTTGCAAACAAGAGAGGCCATCACAAAAATGCGCTTGACTCTGTTACTCCACCTTCCATACAGCCCGGATCTGGCACCTTCAGACTTCCATTTGTATGGGCCAGTGAAGGATGCTATTCGTGATAGAAAGTTTCAGAGTGACGATGAGGTTGTTGAGGAGGTTAAGAGGTGGCTCCAATGGAATCCAGCGGACTTTACCAGCAAAGAATAAAGGCCCTTGTTTCGAGGTGGAGGAAAACCGTAGAAAAGGATAGAGGCTATGTGGAAAAATAAAAACTTGTAAAAAAGGTATGTAACTACTTGTGTACAAAATTTCTTGTACTTACAAGGAAACTTGGAAAGAAAAAAAAGGTGGAGCAAAATATATTGAGTGGCCTCGTATATTCAGTCAAACTATTTAAATTTCCTGAAATCAAAAGAATTCTACTTTCTACACAATTAAGGCACACAATTACATCACCCATAAATAACATGCCAATTTCAAACCAAAGGAATTATAACAACTTTATTCAGAATATACAAGTCCTATTATACATATATACATCAGATTATGGAAACACACATCCGATTTTATTTAAAAATAATTATCTCTCTCTTTATCCTGTGAAAAGAATGTTTGATATAAAGACACGCGTTTAACTCCTTCAAAACTGACCCCGACAATTAATTCCATAAAAAAAGCTCTTCGGATATCTCACCCGAAAGCATAGATGTATTTAACATCGAATTTAACCCGAGATTATCAAAGCTGGTCATGGCCTTTAAAACAGCTCATGTAATCTCCACACCCAATATATACGGTTGTAACACTGAACTGTGACATGCACTTCTGATAACTCGCCTATATTATGGAAACACAGCTGCACCTTAATTTAACCACAAACTTAATTCGAGTTTTAATCTCCCACTTTTGATAGCTCGGCGATACACACACGCATTGTATGATATGCATGGAATATACCTTGTCTCTCCCTTTCTATCTTTCCTGCTCTGAATACTATCTCTGACCGCGTTATCGAAATATTGTTACCATAATTAGACAGTGACCCTAAATCGTCTACTTGCTATTATTATTATTATTATTATTATATTCAAACCTAGTACGCGTCAAGGGTAAAAATTCATTTCAAAGTACTGTAATAATGAAGAATACATTTTTAAATAAACGTTTTTAATCGAAAATTTAGAAAACAATGCTCTTATTTTTTGTCAAGTAAATAAACCAACAGTTACATGAGGAATTGAAAAACAGTTTATAATGCGTAGACCATTCAACACGAAATATAGTATTTCTTATCGAGTCAAAATCAAGAATGTAATATCTATAAACATATTTATTTTAAAATGGTAGAAATAAGCATGATAAACAATTTTTAGCAATTTTCTCACCGCTTTATTGAAATATTGTTGCCATAATTAGACAGTGACCCTAAATCATCTACTTGACTGTTATTATTATTATTATTATTTATATATATATATATAATATATATATATATATATATATATATATATATATATATATATATATATATTCAGAGCTAATGCGCGTCAAACGTGAAAATTCATTTCAAAGTACTGTAATAATGAAGAATTTAGCAGCGTTACTCCAAGTAACGCAAAGGCCATTTTCTACGCACATTTATAATACAGAAAATGGAACTTTATTTAATGGGGTTCTAAATTAAATATGTTTGTTTATGTTCATTCTATAAATGTTTTGGAGTAGACTCCACGTTTCTCTCTCTCTCTCTCTCTCTCTCTCTCTCTCCTCTTTCTCTCTCCCTGGTGGCAAAGACCTGTTCCTCAAAGGCGGTAGGGTAGGTCTTACTGAAGGGATCATCACCGAGATCATGTCTCTTGCGGATGATCTAAAACTGAAGACAGACAGGGGAATGTTGATGGGTATTTTACCGCGGATGAATGCCAGTGACCACGCGCTCAGTAAGGTCATTGGCATCAACGAGAGGGTGCAAGACTTGTGCGTCCCGCTGGGCGTGAGGTTTATTGACCCCTTCGACGCATTTTCAGGTAGGTGGGACCTTTACAAGAGGGATTGTGTCCACCTCAATAACAAGGGTAAAGGTGTGCAAGGCGCGCTGCTCGACCGGCACCTATACAGAATGATGAGGTCGAGCCAGGGGAGAGATGACGGCCCTCGCCGGTGGCAGACGTACCTTCAACTGAAGGGTGCGTCCAGGTACAGGTGGGTGACCCTCCTTCCACGTTGGAGGGGACTCAGGCTCCTGCGGAAGTTGCCCCTCGTTGGTGAGGGGCTATTCAACTCACGACAGCCCTGGCTGTTCGGGAAACGGGTCGTGCTAGGGAACGGTCGGAATAGGAAAGGCTCCCTCCGTGCAATGCTTTTTAATGCTAGGTCGATTAGGAATAAGTTTTGCGAGCTACGGGCGCTCTTAGCATCAGAATACCAGGATATCGTTGCTATCACCGAGTCCTGCATTCATACTGATCATAGGGATTACGGTGGGGAGTTCGAAATTCCCGGGTATAGAATGTTTCGCAAAGACCGAACCCGTGGGGAGGGGGGAGGGGGTACTAATATACGTCAGGGACACGTTGAGTCCGGTTCACTGCCAGTTCCGGTCGGAACGGGAGCTGCTTGGCGTCGATCTGAACGTGGGACGGACGAACTATAGGTTAATCTTGGTGTACAGACCTCCGCATATCCTCCTCGAGGAGGATACAGCCGTGTATACCGAACTCCATAGCCTGCTAGGGGATAGGGTGTGTGTAGTTTTAGAAGACTTCAACTGTCGAGGCATAAAGTGGGAAGACAGGACTGCTGATGCTGAAGGGAGGAGGCTAGTTGACTTTGCTGATGAGAACTTCCTCACTCAGTGGGTCAATGAGCCTACACGAGGCGAAAGCGTTCTAGACTTAGTATTCACGACCGAAGACAACCTCGTCACTGGCCTCACTGTTGACGAATCGTTGGGCGGGAGTGATCACGGTCTGATTAGGTTCCGTGTGTGCGTCCCTCGGGTGAAGCGTAGTAACTCGAGAGGCAGTAAGCTCGATCTACGGCGGGCGGACTTTGTTAGCCTCCGGGATAGCGTAGGTGAGATGGGGTTAGAGGTCGGCGGCGATGTTGAGGGAGTGTGGAGTGCATTCCGGGACGAGTTTATGGTGCTGCAGTCTGCTGCCATACCCTCAAAACCGGTCTTCCCTGCTTCAACGCAGCCAAAGTGGTTCAGTCGTAACATCGCTTCGGCTATCCGAAATAGGAAAGTAGCGTATAGGAGGGCGAATGTCAATCGTTCCCATGAGAACACTGAAGCGTATGTCCGCCTGTGTAGGGAAGTGAAGGCGAAGGTTAGGCTAGCGAAACGTAACGAAGAACTACGGGTGGCAAACCTCTGCAAGGGGAACCCTAAGGAGTTCTTCAGTTATGTTAATAGCTAGTAGAAAGCCCATTAGAAGCATGGTAGATGCGTTAAAGGACCGAAGCGGCGTTCTGCGGACCTCCGACGCGGACATCGTTAATGTGCTTAATGAGTAGTTTGCGGGAGTGTTCACCAGGGAGGACACTCGCGTCATTCCCGAGCCAGGCGTGAGGCACGAAGGTGCTGGCCTGGATAGTGTTCGATGTACCGCGAAAGTCGTTGCCGATAGAATAGACAAACTGAGCGCGTTTAAGGCTCCTGGGCCAGACCAGTTTCTCTCCAGAGTGTTGCGGGAGGTGCGCGACCAGGTGGCTCCCCACCTGGCAACAGTCTTCAACAAATCGTTGGAGACGGGCCAGGTGCCTGGTGACTGGGGGGAAACCAACGTGACCCCTATCTTTAAGAAAGGGGATCACGAAAGTCCAGGGAACTATCGTCCCATTAGTCTCACTTCAGTTGCAGGTAAATTATTAGAGGGGATAATAGCGGATAGGATCGTTGACCATTTGGATTCGTACAAGTTGCTTGGGGACTCCCAACATGGGTTTAGACGGCATAGGTCTTGTCTCACCAACTTGCTCGAGTTTTTCCACTATGAGGGACGTTGGAAACCACTAACCTTGTTGGGTAAGAATCCGTTTTTATTTTAAAATAATTATCTCTCTCATTATCTGTGAAATAATAACAACAATAATAAATATATCTCTCATTATCCTGTGAAATAATAATAATACCAATAATAAATATCCCTCTTTATCCTGTGAAAATAATAATAATAATAAAGCGTGGCTTACAGTAATATTTTTCTTTTAGGGGTGATATTACACGAAGATATTTCCGAAGGATGCGTGATCGTCGGTTAAACAATGTAAGTGTTTTATTCTTTTTTCTTGTACATGTGTATGGGTCGGGCGTAAGAATAAACCAAGTGTTTTCACCATTTTATTAAATAATAAAACTGTGGGTAACATTTGAAGTATATTTATAAATTAATGCATAATACCGTTTATTATATACATCACATTTTTATGCAATATTGGCTTCAATGTTTTATCGTACATATACAAATAGGAATGGCATAATCTCGTTTTACACATTATATATATATATATATTATTATATATATATATATATATATATATATATATATATTATATATATATAATATATATATAATGTAGCGGATATAAATCTAGGTGCAAGAGTTTTATTACACTGACATAAATTAACTACAGCACAATTTTAACTATTAACACACAGAGCTCGCTTACTGCGACGGTACATGGTGTATTATATATATATATATATTATATATATATATATATATATGTGTGTGTGGTGTGTGTGTGTGTGTGTGTGTATATTATATATATATATATTATATATAGATATATATATATATTTGAATTTGGTGAAGCATTAACCAATCCATATATATATATAGTTGTTCTCATTTTATACAATACGTGTGATTGCTTCATTTACAATGGGGAATCTGCTGACTACCTCGCTAAACATGAGGTTAATCATTACCCTCATAATCATACAAATCCAGCTTTTATAAGGAAGCTGAATAGCTGTTCCCGCGAGCCAGAAATGAAATAAAACAGAGGCAATGATGGCCACACACATTTGAGAGTAAACTTTGGTAACGTTGTGGGTTCCATACGATTCGTGGTACACGTAGCTGAATTACGAAGCTCATAATTACGGTGTCGAGTCATAATTGTAGTGCTAAAGAGTCATAAAAATAAACACTCTATTTCTAACGAATATCCCAAACCAGTGGATACCCGGGCCACCAAGGGAACCGGTGTTTACCATAAATGCGAAATTTTTATCGTAATCGGTTGTTTCAATTTTTCATTTTTTGCATAAGTCCCGACGAATATGTTTCGCGTGAAATAATCTTGTAGCATTACCTCGCGTATCGTCATTTCATCCATTATTGTTTTAAAAATTAACAGATACACTTCTGAAACGGTCGATCTCGATGATACTCTGACTTTCCAAGTAAAACAGTAGACTTATTGGATTGGTTAATGCTTCACCAAATTCAAATCTTACCCCAAGACTGCAGTATAACTGGGGATTCAGATGTGTGCTTACGCTGACACACTGATCAGCCGATAGATCAAAAGCATACAATGTGTTTCCATTTATAAACCCGTCTATAGTCATACCCGAACGAAATACATTACAGCCATTAATATCGCGGGACAGACTGTGGTATGCGCGTGAACATAAAGAAAACTCGGTGCCTGTAGAATAATTCACGTCCAAAGCTCCGTCAACAGATGCGCCATTAATATGTAAATTTACTCTTTTCAAACCGAAATTTTGGAATTTGAAGGCCGATTTTTTATATTCACAAACCATAGCTTTATGATCGAGCAAGCCGATAAGGACGCGCTGTGGGAGCATACCCAAGGCACATTTTATATCTGCTTGGTAGTTACACCCGCCGTGACTGTATGGGGTTTTAAAATCACGCGTCTCATTGGATATTTAACTTTATCTTTCAACAAGCGCTTCTCAATTTCCATCTATTTGGTGAGGGATAGTTTCACGCGTCGAATTCTAAGCTACGTGTCTAAAATGTGTACAGTGGTAGGCTTCATAGATTGCTCGCTACCCTCATCCAGATTTAAGCATATCTCGAGGTCTGTACGTATAATTTTCATATCCTCATTTCAACACCGTTCAAAAGCAGTTGCAATGATGCAACACGCCTCACTCGTCACACTGTACTATGCTGCAGTGCTGCAAAACTAACTGGCTTCTTATATCTTCAAATGTGTTAAGTCCTGATTGTAGGGCTTTTTTCCAAGATATTTGGCCCCACTTTTCAGTAAGGACACAGCTGTGCGAAATATAGCCGAAAAAATTGATCCGATGCCACTTCCAGCTGGTGCCTCACCCCTCAGTAGACGGAAAATGGACTCTGTGTCATTCTGTCGCAACACTCCGGAAGTGGAGTTTCATGGTTAAGCTCCCGTAATCGAATGGAAACTTATTCCCCTCATTCGTTCTTATATATATTGAGATACTGGTTAGTAGGGTAGGTGCAACTTTGACATAATGAGGTTTATCATATGTAATGCTCAAACTCTTCCCTCTATGGTCGGGAATGTGCACAATGCGTAACAGACGAGCCTGGGTATCTCCAAGAAATTGGTGGTCCTCGATATTACTATAAACATAACACATGTCTGGGGGAAGGCCTCCAGCGGGTAATTTCGACAATTTTAGTTTGTACAATAAGCTGCATAAGTCATGCTGTGACTCGTGAAAAGTATCTCTTTCGAAAGCTAGGCCATATCTGCCCTCAGGTATAATTTTGAACAGTTCATTGTCCTTAATATATCTACTAGCCGTTGATTTTAACAACAAAGTATGGGCCAGCGTGTCTTTGTTTACGACTTCAAAAAGTAAGTCGGGGGTAAGGCTTGATCTTTTCAGACACCCATTTAAAGCTCTTACAATATCCTCGGCTGTGTTATAATGTCCCGGCCCTAGTGTTATTTTTGTACTGTAGTACTGCAACTCGCCTCTCCAGGCTGAGAGCGTAGTATCATCTAAAGTCACGCCTAATTTTTCACACTCATCGAGCCTTCTAAGAATAAAAACAACGGCCTCTTTCTTCTCAACACTTAAAAACTTGGTGGTCAATTGAAATTCATACAAGCCGACCTCGTATGATTCGCGCCCCAAATCGATATGCCATGCTGTTCTGTTATAAAGCTGGGCAAAGTGTTGTCCGGATGCGTGCCCAAAGAGCAGAAGAGGGTAGTGTGACATAGAAATGGTTAGGCAGCATTTTTATATTATTTAAGTTTCATTATTGCTTGAGCTTTGAAGTAGGAGTTGAAGCTTTCAGGGTAGCTTAGCTACTTCACCAGATACATCTTTCTCTTCCCTGTACTTTTGCTTCCTAAATTTTTTTCAATTTTAAATGATTTTTTACCTAAATTAAACGCCACTTTCTGCAACTCCTCGCCATAAAGGCCGCCCCCAACTTCGTCATTCAAATCTTCAATGTAATACATCATCACTCCGTCTTTAGGCCTCATAGATCTAACTTTAAAAATCTCCTTAGTCTACCCTTGCTCAAAGCCTTTCGCGAACTTATTCCCAGCTCGTGACAACCTTACATAATCATTGATTTTGAAACGTACAGAGCGTGGTGGTGCTCTATATGAGGGCCTCTTTTAAGAAGCTCGTTATGTGTGAAATAACGATGCATACGTTCCTTTATGGTACGCTGAACCCTTTCGGCTCAAGATGCCTCATGTATAGAATTGGATGTGTAATAACTGATATTAAACTCCGTGAACATGTTCTGGAAGGCTCGGCCTATAAATTCTTTGCCCAAATCTGTACATAAATAGCCAGGAATCCTTTTTTCTTTCAACATCAACGCTTTGGCGGATTTAGCAACTGTTTCAGACGAATTATTTTTCAGGGGAATTAACCACAAGTATCTAGAGAATACGTCTATTATGAATAAAATATACCTGTAGCCGCCATTATACACCGAATACTTCTGCATGTCTGTTAAATCCACCTGGCAAATAGAATCAACTGAGGCTGCTAATGTCTTGGCAATTTTAAGCCTTCTTCTCACCGGTTTATGTAGTGTATAAGCGTCCTGCTCACGCAAAAATCTCTCAACATCTTTTTTCTTTATTCACTCATTATAAACGCCTCTGTACAGTCTATTAACACCCCCGTAGGAGGCTGGATTAGAAATGTCATAATAACTTTTTCTTAATATGTTAGCCATTTGCGTATTTTAGAGGCGCACGGGTAGGGTTGTACGTTGGTGCTTGGTCTCTTCTTCTTCTTCCTCTGCAGAGACGTTACCTCCAGGGACGAAGGTGTGTTCAGCTGTGGTACATGCGTTGCTTTCTCCAAGTCTTTTCACCTGTTCTGGCTACCTACCAACGTTTTTGGGATGTTTGTTTGCTGTAGTCTAGCTTTAATATATCCCTATCCTGTTGGTGAAGGTCTATCCAACTTTCTCACCAAATTATATACGATATCAATGATGTTTGAGGCCTGTACTTTGACCCTTCAACAACAACCTCACCTGTATCGGACCATTGTATAATGGGATCCTCACTCAATAGCTTATAAAGACTTAGCCCTTTATTCCTCAATGTATGAGGTAGACTACTTTTTAATACATGTTCGAGGTATCTCACTCCGTTGTTCTTTGGTTGTTCGTCTCTAGCCTCGGCCCCAGGTCCTATGTCGCCACGCCCAACATCATCAGTGCTATGTCTGATAACTATGGGCACCTCGGCCGGTTTCTTATAATGTTCGAGCTCTTGAAGAAATTTATGTAGGGCTTCTTGATATAAAATTCTTTTCTCGTCAGGTAGCTTCTCACTGTTTAATAGATTCACCAATTCATTCTCCATTCTTTTAAGCCTATTTTTAATAGGCTGTAGTGCTGATTACTGGTTCTTTGTATTTTGTAACGAAGCATACACCTCGCGTGGAATCACGGTCACTTTCTTCATTATATTATTATAGAAAATAAAGGCGCCAAAACTGAAAAAGATGGGAAGGAACGATCCACCTCTTTGCACAATAATTCGCTTTTTCTTTCCCACACTTTGTTTTTTACGAGCGAGTGCGCGAATTATGCTCTTGTAACGACGCAAGTGCGACTTCTGAGTGGCCTTCATTGGTACATTCCATTTTATTACATTGAGGCAGATTTCACAGATACACTTTAAAAAGTCTGGGTCAATATTTTTAACAAACGGGCGTTGGAGAGTGCGCGGCAATCGTTGATAGATTTTTATTAATTCACAGTA
Source organism: Bathynomus jamesi (assembly GCA_023014485.1). Taxonomy (NCBI): domain Eukaryota; kingdom Metazoa; phylum Arthropoda; class Malacostraca; order Isopoda; family Cirolanidae; genus Bathynomus; species Bathynomus jamesi. The sequence continues at coordinate 1,472,246 of JAJOZX010000014.1, read as the reverse complement.
TTTCTTTAACCGCTTTGTCATTCTGGGATGTACACCGTTTCAGCCTCGTTTGGGAAGGTCACAAACCAAATATCCGTAACGTTGACTTATAACTTCTTTATAAACTTTCAAAGGCTCCTTACGCTGATTCGGGAACATTTGCTTGGCTAATACCCCAATTTGTACCACATCTCTACGTTGTGCGAATAAGACTAGATATTTTGTATTTAGCGATACATCACGCATGTATCTCTTCTTGAAAAATAGGTTTTGATTGATGAAGAACACGCTTATGTTAAGATGGTGGGAGAATACTGTAAATGTCTCGGCAAACGTTTTGTACATTTCTAACATGAGATCGTCAATTACAATAACCGTATGCTCATCACCCTTTACAGAACTAACATCATAAACGCCTTTGTGGAACAAAATATCATCTTGGTATTCGTTGAATGCGGCTTGGTATGCCGTATAGCACTATATGACGTTGTGCACAAAATTTGAGAACAGCTCGTCCTTATCTTTAATGATTTTAAGGATAAACACGGTTTTGCCACAGCCTGTAGGACCAGATATAATTTACGAATCAGGCGAGTTTGTCTAAAACAATTCGTCTAAAATACAATTTGTCTAAATCAATTTGTCTAAAACAATTTGTCTAAAATAGTTTGTCTAAAATCAATTTGTCTAATAACAATTTGTCTGAAATACAATTTGTCTAAAAATAATTTGTCTAAAATACAATTTGTCTAAACTCTAAACAAACAATTTAATATAATATGGCATACAAATTGTTGCCTGATGTACAATGCTATTTATTACTTGCCACGCCCCATCTTAAAAGGTTACCTCTTGTGCGGAATAGTACATCGAAATCAGTTATCCCGGAACCCATAACCCGGTTAGGTTAGGTTAGGTTAGGTTAGGTTAGGTATATTATGAAATAAAATCAACCCATTTTCAATCTTTTCATCCTCACTCCAAATTTATCAAGCAGACAAATGCATTTCTAGTTATCTTCAGTTATTAGTCAAATTGTATTTTAGACAAATTATTTTTAGACAAACTATTTTAGACAAACTATTTCGATGTACTATTCCGCACAAGAGGTAACCTTTTAAGATGGGCGTGGCAAGTAATAAATAGCATTGTACATCAGGCAACAATTTGTATGCCATATTATATTAAATTGTTTGTTTAGACAAATTGTATTTTAGACAAATTGTATTTTAGACAAATTATTTTTAGACAAATTGTATTTTAGACAAATTGATTTTAGACAAACTATTTTAGACAAATTGTTTTAGACAAATTGATTTAGACAAATTGTATTTTAGACGAATTGTTTTAGACAAATTCTCCTAGACGCTATAATTTATGTAGTGAACCTGAATTTTTTCACAGAATCCATCTCTAAGACCAGAAAAAGTCCTGGTTCAAAGCTGAGTGATCTGGTGGGTTCAGGCAAACAGTTATTTCCCACAGAAGTTCGAACCTGGAGAGCTGTGTTTCAGAGAGGAATCCTCCCCCAGGAAGAGAAGCTGCTTCTGGATGATATGAAGAGAGCTCAGTACCCTCTGCAAGATTTGGCTAAGGACTTGGCATCACTGGTACTGGCACAGTGGCGCAAAAGTAATGCCAAGTTCACTCCTCCTGTGATCATTCAAGAGAGATCCATTGTCAGGAAGATTCTTGTCAGGTGGAATGAAATGATTGACCTAGTGAATGGCAGAGTGAAGGCTGCAAAGAGAGAGAAGAGAATATCTGAACTTGATACATTGTTTGACATAACAACCTGCAGACATGATATCACTCTCTGTGGAACTGAAGCATCTGGCTGCTCTGGCTGTGCTGCTAGAGTTCATGTCAACTGTGACTGTCCTCTGCCTCAGAATATTCCAGAGCTAGAGCTAAAGTGGCTCCATTACCAGAGGATCAAAACCTCAGAAGTTTCTGGCTTCCGAATGGCATCTGTTGATGTGAAGGAAACAGTGAAGCAGGTGAAGGCTGCTAAGAGGAAGGAGGAAGAAGAAAAGGAGCTACTGCTTAGAGCTGATGATGGTGATGATGATGAAGATGAGGTGACTTCCTTGCAAGAGTCTCCAGGCAGAGCAGCTCCTACTGCTGACACAGATTTTTCCAGTACTGTACCAGGCACAAGCTCCAGTATCAACACTGGCAAAGTCTCCACCTCTGCCAGGAGGAACTATATGGATATCTCAAGCACTGCTGCGGCTGCAGTGAGGTTCAAGGTGGCAAACACTCCTGCAGCAGCCATTGCAACTGGTTTCTTGCAAGATCTCATCAAAGCTGGCCATCTATCGGCTGATAAGGCATATCTAGCTGTTGACAGGATGAAGATGTGGAGGGGCAAGGAGTCTGTAATAGGTGCCTCGGTGGAGGCCCTGGAGAAAAGGACAGAGGGAGAGGAGATCAAGGGAATTTTCTTTGATGGAAAACAAGATAAGAAGACAAAGATCATGAGGTACAATGAAGAAACTGGCCGCTTCCAACCTGATATTACAACTGAAGAGCACTATAGTGTTACCTGGGAACCTGAGGGGAAGTGTCTCTTCCATTGTACACCAGAAGAACCTGAAGGAAATGAGAAACCTGCACTGAAGATAGCTCAGGCTCTGTTTGAGTGGATTAGTGCTCATGGTGCTAAAGATACTCTTGTGGTCCTTGGTGGTGACTCCACCAACACAAACACAGGACCTGATGGAGGAGCCATCACTCACTTGGAGAGACTGCTAGGTCACAAGTGTCACTGGCTGATATGCCAGTTGTATATTAATGAACTCAGCCTCAGGCACATGATCATCAAGCTTGATGGTCCTTACACGCACAAGTCTGGGTTCAGTGGCCCATAGGAAAACTTTTGGAGAAGATCACTGACATACCTGTCAACTTTAGCTTCAAGGCTCACTGCCCAGGAGAAGATATAATTGAACTGCCAGAAGACATGTACAGACCTTAGCACTGACCAGAAGAACTGCTACCTACTGATCAAAGCTTTCAAGACAGGAGATTTGAGCAAGGAAGTTGCTGGTCTGAAGTGTGGCCCACTGAATCAGTCACGCTGGCTGACTACAGGTGAGGCTCTGTTGGTGCTGTGGATGAGGCAGCATGGTCGGAAGGGGGAGGTGTTGAAGAAGAGGGAGGTGCTGCTGAAGTTCTGCTTGGACTTCTACTTCAAGATGTATTTTGAGATCAAGGTGAAGCACCACATGAGGTATGGACCTCACCATATTGTGACCGCTCTGCGACTGCCGAGAAGCCAGACCTCTGAAGTCAGGAACATAATCACTCATGTGAGAGTTCGTGGAGCATATCATGCTCACAGTGAGAACCTCATTGCCTCTCTCCTGTGCAGTGAGGATGAGGAGGAGAGGGCATGGGGGTGTTGAGATGATCAAGAAGATCAGAGGTAAGTCTGAGTATGGAGACATGAGTCTGAGAACTTATAGAAACCCTAAACTGAATTTTGATGCCACGTCTCCAATTACTCTGATTAATTGAGATGTCACTTGTAAGATGTCACTTGTAAGATGTCAAGAGGAGAAGTTGAGGACTTCTCAGATCTCCACTTGAAGTTGAGAACTTCTCAGTTCACACTAAAAGCTGTGAAAGAGCAGTCCAGCTCATGCAGTGTATGAGGCGTTTCTAAAAAAAAAAGAAAATGCAAGACCAAGAAAGAAGAACAAAAAGACTCTGCCTGATGAAGAGAACAGCCGTGAAATGTGGTGTATAGGAAACTAAAAATCATACAATTCCTTAGTTTTGGGCCATTTTGGGTGATTTTGGTTATTTTAGAGGTTATGAACCACTTTGGCTGATCTTAAATGGGTCCAAGCCTACCACTAGAAATGCTTAAGGGTGTATGTGAACAATACATGGAACATATGGAGGTCATTTGAGGCTACCAAGTCTTTGAAATTGGCCAAAAATCCCATTTTTCGACCAAAAAGTGGGATTTTGAACACCTAAATGCGATTTTTCGCAAAAGTTGCAGAAGACGAACTCCTCTTAAAAGTCAATTTTACATAGGAATACATACTGCCAATCTTGAAATTCCAAGTATGGGGACATTCTATCCAGCAATAATTACAGGCTTATTGCTGTCGCTTCCTGCTTCTCGAAACTACTAGAGAAACACTTGTTACACCGATGAAATAATTACTTATAGATATCTAATCAGTTTGGTTTTAAAAGGTCCCACTCAACTGATGTGTGTATCTACAGTATGTACTAAAGGAAATTATATTTAAATACACTGACAGTAATTCAACTGTTTATAGCTATTTCCTAGCTATAAGTAAGACATATGAGCGAGTGAACCACAATATTTTATTTAAAAACTAGAAGATAGGAAAATTTCCATGTATCATACATTTTAAATTTATTGAAATTTTGGTATTCCCACTAACCTTTTACTTTTAGGTGGGGCAATGTACTATCCGAATGTTTTGGTTCCTCTTGCGGAGTGAGGCAAGGCTCCTTGCTCTCTCCTCTGCTGTTTAATGTGTATATTAATGGATTAATTGCTTCACTTAATGAGGCAAAAGTTGGATGTTGTATAGATAACACAAAGATAAATAACGTAGTTTATGGCGATGATATGATGTTACTAAGTCCCTCTGTTAAAGGTCTGGATCGGCTACTAAAAGTCTGCGAATTATATTCGCAGAAACATGATATTCTTTTTAATGTTACAAAAACTAAGGTTATACAATTCCATCCTTAAAGCTCTAATCATCTAGCTGATATTAGGTTTAAAATGAGAGGTGAAGTAATTGAGGAAATACAAGAATGTAAGTATTTGAGTCAAACTATCACCATCTCCTTCAGTGATGACTCAGATATTAGAAAACAATCGCAAAACCTTTGTGCTAAAGCGAATATGACTATAAGGAACTTTCGGTTCTGTACAAGTGAAGCTAAAGACACTCTCTTTCGTACTTTCTGCAGTAATATATACGGACAGCAACTCTGGGTGAATTTGTTTCCCGCAATGTCCCGAGCTTCTCGAAGGTAAGAAGACGTGTCAATACACTCTATGCAAAGAATTACAAAATCAACCAACCCGATTATCCAGGCTATTCATGAGTCCTGCCGTATGTCTTCTAAGCTATGGAATTCATGATACGAAACGTCTGTCTGTAGCTCCATTTAACTTCGACAGTACTATATTATTTCTCATTAATTGTATATACTGTATTTCTATCCTTAGGATGTGAATTGTCATTGTATTACCTATTAATATTTATCATATGGACTACGGTCTGCCAATAAACTTTTTCATTTTCTTTTCATTTTCATAAGATAACCCAAATACTTCTATAGCTTCACGAGAAGAAAAATAAAAACGTGGGACACTCTCGCACCCTTAAGGAAAGAAATAATGAGCTAACCGATGATCTAAAAGAAATATCTGAAATATTGAGAGCTCAGTATGAATCAACTTTCGGTACCCCAAGAAGAGAGAGAGTATCTGACAGAAAACCTCTTTTTGAAGAGGAATTAAATGGAGAATGTATAACTGATTTTGAATTTACCCCAGAAGATATAGCGAAAGCTACAGGACGAATGAAATCACATTCAGCTGCAGGTCCGAATTGTAAGAATGAAATAGTTACGATCCTTTATTAGCTTTGGAAAAGATCCCTGGACACGGGAAAATACCGAGCATACTAAAAAGAGCGAACATTGTTCCTACATATATAGGAGGGGATAGGTTTAAAGCAAAGAACTGATGTCACTGACATCACACCTCACCAAAATATTTGAAACAATAGTCAGAGAGAAAATATATGCTTTTCTGGAGACATTGGAAAGATTCAATGAGAACCAGCACGGATTCTGACCAGGTAGATCGTGCCTATCACAGCTATAGAGCACTATAACAATAACATAGACGTACTTGAGAGCAATAAGTATGATCGATAAGTATGATCATGACATAATAACACATAAAATGAAACATATGATAATAACAGGCAAAGTGGGTAAATGAATCTACAACTTCTTCAAAGAACGTTAGCATGTCGTAAAAATCCAAGGGATATCATCATCAGAATCGGTAGTATGCAGCTCACTTCCACAAGGAACAGTTTAATTCCACTCCTATTCATTATCATGCTCACAAACAGAATAATGAAGTAACCGACAATAGTATAGTAACATCGTTTGCTGACGATATAAAGATGAGCAGAAAAATCGGCATTGCAGAAGAGGTGAAAACCCTACAGGAGATACAAACAGAATATGCAAATGATCAAAAGACAAAAATATGAATTTTAACACCGAGAAATTTCAGCTCTTCAGATATAGAAGAAAGGAGGCACAGGAAATTCAGGAAAGCACAAAAAGCAAAAGATTTGGGGGTAATGACTGATGATGTAAAATTTGAAACACAGAATCAGATAGCGATAAACAAAGCGAAATGAGTTACGGGACAGCTACAAAGAACCTTCAAAAGAGGGGACGAGAAGGTGATGATTCCCCTGCTGAAAACACTGATCGTACCAAAACTTGAATACTGCTCAGTTTTGACGTCCCCGTACAAAATAGAAGAAATTAATGTACGAGTATATACATATAAACTTGGTTAACCTTGGTTTTGCTTCCGCCCGAATTGTTCATTCTGACGAAGGTCGAGCTTGTCACTCCACCTTAGACCTACAGTTTAAAGTGGAATCCGAACACGCCCCACCAGCAGCCCAGCGTCTTAACCACTAGGCTACCCATTTATCTACCAACCAATTTCTATATTGCGTGGAAGGATGAATAGCTGGGTTTTGCTGCGCGCTGCCTGCCGTCACCAGGTCTCGATCCGATGGATTCGTAGTCAGCGACGCTAACCACTATACCAACGAACTAGAAGTGCAAAGGAATTTCACAGCCAAGATTGATAGCTGCAAAGAACTCAACTATTGGGAAAGACGTAAATTAAATCTATGTTCGCTGGAACGAAGAAGAGAGCGATACACCATAATTTACTTTAGGAAAATGATCGTAAAACTGGTACCAAACCCTAAACTGAACCCAGTAACCACCCAAACAACGCTGGAAAATAGAAAAGGTAGAATGTCTAGTGTTTACAAACTAAACGCCCGACAAAGGACACCTTCAACAATGAAGGAAAATAACTTGGTTGTCAGGGGCCAGCTTCCAAAGCACTTCAGGAACATCACAGGTTTCGAAGTTAAAATCTTCAAAAGAAGCCTAGAAGCCTGGCCCAAGACGGCAATGGATGAGCCGTGTGTGCCTGGCTACGCGCGATGGAAATCGCAAGAAAGCAACTCGCTCCTCTATCAGGCCAAGCTTAGAGGTGGGGCCACCAGCTTGACCTTCGTGTGAAGAGAGACCACGCACGGAACTTTTACTAGGTTACTAGTTGTAACCTTGGTTAACCTTGGTTTTGCTTCCACTCGAATTTTTCTTTTATGTAGGAAGGAGGGGCAAGGGCGAGTGCCCGCATAAACGCCCGCTCCCAAAAAATCAAGGTCTCTAAGGCCCATGATCCCATTTTATTTATTTATTTTGTAATATAAACGTTGAAAATGCATGTATGTTTAGTGAAGAATAGAGGGAGAAGTGTGTGTTTGTGAGTGTGCTGGACTGCTCACAGAGTAAATGAGACACGGAAAAAGATCAGCTAAGGAGGATAGTGACAGAAGAAACGGGAGTTCCAGCACTTCTTGTCTTCTGCCTAATGTACCACCGGAGTATTTCTCTGGTTGATTGGTGTGTACAGTCTCCTCCTATAACAATCACTCTTGACGAAGGTCAAGCTTGTTGTTCAAGCTCAGACCTACAGCTTAATGTGAAATCAACCACGACCCACCACGGGTGGTCAGAAATTAAAAAGTTCTCACCCAGACTCGATCTCACGACCTCCGATCAGCAACCCCAGAGTCTTAACCACGAGGTCACCAGGCTACCCATTTATCTACCAACCTTTTTTTTTTCTGGAAGGAGAAGAGCTGGGTAAGTTGCGTGCCACCTGCTTTCGCCTGGAATCGAACCCAGAGATAGTGGATTCGTTGTCAGCATGCTAACCACTACACCACCGAGTAAGTACTTCAAAGATATTTAATGTACAGTTATTTTTGAGGAAGGACTTTTGACTCACTCACTCATTCTTATAAAAAGCAGCCACAACAACCGGTTTTCATTTTCTCCACAATAACTTCAACATGGTATAAATAAGAATTGAAAAACATTCGAACAAATTATTAAACTTTTTCCAAACTGTGTAAAAAGAACAAGTTTACAACTTGCATTACTTTTAATGAAACAAACAACCATGTGAAAACAGACGTACCCAAACGTTTATAGAAAAAATGTACAAACTTAAAGGAAACATTCCTCCAGCACTGTGTGTGTGTGTGTGTGTATAATATATATATATATATATATAAAGGGTGATCCAGAGAAATGGGACCCAAAAGAAACCCCTGTAACTCTTAAAGTATAAGTCCTTTTATAAAATCATACGCATCATTCGAAAGAGGATAGTTACAAGTTTGTGCAGGATTGTATAGGTTTTGACAATACAAGACAAGATAAGATACAAAACAAAATAAAAGTGTTAGTTAAAACTAACCCTTCAAGATGACTGCATTGACTGTGGAACAGCTGCGTTTCATAACTGAGCAATATTATGAGCATGGAAGAAGTGTAGTTTCAGCTCTTAGAAGGTGATTTTGACATCTGAAAATTTGTCTTGAAAGATCTTTGAGCTGAAACTACACTTCTTCCATGCTCATAATATTGCTCAGTTATGAAACGCAGCTGTTCCACAGTCCATGCAGTCATCTTGAAGGGTTAGTTTTAACTAACACTTTTATTTGTTTTGTATCTTATCTTGTCTTGTATTGTCAAAACCTATACAATCCTGTACAAACTTGTAACTATCCTCTTTCGAATGATGCGTATGATTTTATAAAAGGACTTATACTTTAAGAGTTACAGGGGTTTCTTTTAGGTCCCATTTCTCTGGATCACCCTATATATATATATATATATATATATATATATATATATATATATATATATATATATATATATATATATGAATTGATTTAATGATTAGGCAAAGTTTTATGTCGGATTTGTACGAGAGAGAGAGAGAGAGAGAGAGAGAGAGAGAGAGAGAGAGATTTTTTTGCAAACGTTTTGTGAAAAACTACAAATTCAAATAAATGATTTTCTTTATAGCCTCACAGTTTGTCTTTAATTAACCATTATTTTTAAAGGTAATCTAAAACTTAGCTTGGGATTTTCCTTAGACGTTTCAAAAAATTGACTCCTTTACGTGCGGGGAAAGTTTGAGCGAACCTCGTCCTTGGAGTTAAAGTCATGGAGAACGGCGGAGAAAGTTCGTTGTATTTTTTGGACTTGAATTGATTCACGAACGCCTTCTACGAAAGAAAATAGTCCGAGATATTTATTGAACGGTTTGTGGGTGTTCGTGTCGGGAATTGTGAGGCGTCATTAGGAAGCGCGAGGAAATTCTCTTCTTTTAACTGATGGAAAGTTTGCCTCTCTTCGTTTTTAAGTCATTTATTGGATAAGAACTAAATATAAAAAAGGACCCCAATTTATAAAGTTGGATGAGGAATTAATAAAGTTCAGGGAAATTAATGGAAATTATTTAATAAAGTAGATGGGAATTGTTGATGAATATTCAGTATTTTAAATTTATCATTAATTACTAAGGTTTAAAGAGACATTCAAAAGTTTGTAACAATTAAATAACTGAAATTAGTTTTGTACTGAGCAGCATTTCCCGAAGTTCCCCCTTCACCCCACTCGTTAGGTATGCAAGGGGTATGAGTAAAGCAGCAGAAATGTAAATCGGTCAGAGTTGCCAACCTTTATAAGATTTCGGAACTATCGCGTGGAGGAACGGATGAATCTGCATCCGGAACCCTTTTTGGTGTCCGAGTGTCGTTCAGTGAATTTTTAGTTTTTCTTCTGATCTTTCCAATTCTTTTACAACTATTTTAAGAAAAAAGGTAATACACTTTTGTGATTATTTAAAACTTCAAGGGTTGGGTCACTCCGAGATAGCTCCGTTAGAATCCATTTCGGGAAGAAAAATATGGTAAAACTCAGAAAGTGTATCAGTAAAATTTTCAGCCTTCTCTGAAATGTCGATAATTAATGGACAATTCTTATTTAGTCTTCATGTCAGACGATTTTGGGATGACAAAAAAATAAATTTACATTTATACACTATGCCAAGAATAAAAGAATTCTGTCATATTTAAGCATAAGCATTCAGGAAACCTAACCAATACAAATTGTAAACAGAAATCTCTCCAAAGGCGAATCTAGAGGGGTGGGGGGTTCGGCGACGTCCGGGCCCCCCTCAATTTCTTGCAAGCGCCCTATTTGAATGATGTGTATGCCTCTGAAAATAAATTTTGTTTTTGTAAATCGATCATGGTTATTTTATTTTATTCAAATTCTATTTTGAGTCTTTATCTGTATACATTGTACTTCCAAATTTGTAGTTGCAGTGGTTTTCATAGGTGCCCTTAGTACTGGTGCGGCCACATCACTATCTTTATCTTCATCTTATTCTGATAGCAGGTCCGTTGCCAGGGGGGGGCCGGGGATCGAACGTCCCCCACCCTTGACAGGAAAGGTCCACTTTTGTAACCATAGTTATAACTTATGATGTGATATTATAATATATAGTGTAACATCAATTAGTAAATAAACGCATTTTCTTTTTGCATTTTTTTTAAACTTCACAAACTACTCTAAACTTCCTCGTTGTCGCACCAAAAGGTCCGCCTTTCTACAATTTTGACCTCCCTCCTCCCTTGGGAAGTCCTGGCTACGGGACTGGATAGTTCTTTTAATTGGCAGGACATTTGTAATTGTTTAAAAAATTTTCTGTGATAATTGTTGTACCCAAATTAGATTTTATTTTGTATCATATTTGAATGAGACTGATCTAATAAAACAATACAAATGATTTTACACTCGCTTATTGGTGGTCTGTTTTAAGAAAACATTTTAGTACTGTGTCCTTTTTATTTTGGAGGGGCCTTTTTTCTTTGGACCCCCCTTACTGAAATGCCTAGATCCGCCCTTGCTCTCGTACATGTTATCCATCGTTATCGCTGCAGCAACGAAGGCGACTAAAGCGACACCTTCGAGTGAGAGTGTGAATCATTTCAGAATAAACTAAAGGTTTCGAAGAGCGACACAAGTGATTCCACTGAGCGGAAGTCACTTCCTTGTTGTATCCGAAGTGGATACGCGTTAGGACGCGTTGGAACTGGATACGTGTTGGTCCATCTCAATACCTGATATTCTACGAAGGATTCCTTCTCTTCGGGATTAACTCTCCCCTCTCACCCTGTGTGTAACCACGAACAGAAAACGACTTGAGGACCCCTTAGGATTGTTTTAATTGACGAAGGCCACATTTACTTATTAGTAATAAGACACTCACCTGTAATGAAACTCTCCTTGTAGCAAGACGAGATTTGATAAATGTAAAAAAATAATATATATATTATATATATATATATATATATATATATATATATATATATATCAGGAATATAAAGACAAGAAACACGACTCAACATTTATTGGTCAAACGTTTCGGTCCGCTCCGGGGCCATCTTCAGTGACTAAATGAAAGAACATAAAAATTAGAGAAAAAATCAATAATATATAACTAAAGAAATCTAACTAAAATTTTTTTTACAGAAAATAATGTAAACTTTATACAATAAGAAAAATAGTTGAAAATTTTTTTTTTGGAATATAAGACAATAAAATAATAAAAAGTAAAACCCATTAAAAGTAAACACTAGAATAAACTAAAATTCCCGAATAACTCTTCTATCGTTACTATATATATATATACAGGGACGTAGACAGGCGGGATAGGGGCTACGGGGGCTTCAGCCACCTACGAAATAAAATCATAGGTTTGATATTTCTACGCATTACTTATGAGTAAGTACGCCATGCCAAGTACCTTCAGCACATGTTTAATTATTGTAATACATTTAGGAATGCGTTTCTACTCGTTTACACACTTTAATATATATATATATGAAAATTATTTAACGAAAGTAACACGTGAAAAATATTTATGATGAATAAAACCACGAAGGAAAGGAAACACAGAATGGTGCTGAAGCGCTTTCGTCTAATGACATCCTCAGTGTTCCTGAGGTGTCATTAGACGAAAGCGCTTGAGCACCATTCTGTGTTTCCTTTCCTTCGTGGTTTTATTCATCATATATATATATATATATATATGGGATGAATTTCACAATTAAACACGTGAAATGAATAAGTGATCAAATCCGCAAGGAAAAAGAAAACTGATTCCAAGGCCTTTCGTGTATTCAGAAGTACATTCCCTGACGAGGTGTACTTCTGAATACACGAAAGACCTTGGAATATTTTTTCTTTTTCCTTGTGGATTTGTATCATATATATATATATATACATATATATATATATATATATATATATATATATCAGGTCATCCCATAAATAATGTCTTTTTTTAGGATAGATTAAGTTTAAACTAGTCCTACTCGGTTTAGCATAAATTTTCCGAAGGTTATATCTAAGAGATCTATCGTGTTTCGCTACATACTTTACGGACCTTGACCAGTGAAGACGTGTGTTTTGCTTTATGTGAACCCCTCATAAACATGGCGGTATCAGAAGAGCATATCAGGCATATAATGCTTTACGAGTTCAAAAAAAGGGAATAGTGCTACTGAAGCAACGCGAAACATTCAGGAAGTTTATGACAACGATATTCTGCATGTGAGAAAATGTCAAAGATGGTTTCAAAAGTTTAGGAATGGTGACTGCTGTTTGACAGATGCAGCACGCTCTGGACGCCCTGCTGAGTTTGATGATGACCTACTTTTAGCCGCACTTGAAGAAGACTGTTCAACAACTGTCGAAGAATTGGCCCAGAAACTCAATTCATCCCCGTCCACCATCCATCGACATTTGCAACAACTCGGGAAAGTGACTAAGTTAGGAAAATGGGTGCCACATGAATTGTCGGTCGACAATCTGAGAGTGCGGGTAAACATTAGCACAGCTCTTCATTCCCGTGAACTCCAAGATCCGTTTTTGCACCGTTTAGTGACTGGTGATGAAAAGTGGATACTGTACCAGAATGTTTAGCGTCGTCGATAGTGGGTTTGTGCCGGAGAACCAGCGACACCACAGCCAAAACCAAATCTTCACCCTCGGAAGGTGTTGCTTAGTGTTTGGTGGGATAAAAGTGGTGCAATACACTTTGAAACCTTACCACACAACCAAACAATCACCGCTCAAGTCTACTGTCAACAACTGGATCGATTGAACACTGCACTAAAAGAAAAGAGACCTTCTTTGGTTAATCGGAAAGGAATCGTGTTCCACCACGACAACACACGTCCTCATACCGCTCGGATCACTTCTGCAAAAATTGAGGAGCTTGGGTGGGAAAAACTTCCACATCCTCCATATTCTCCAGACCTTGCGCCTTCAGATTATCATCTCTTCAGGAGTCTGCAAAACTATCTTGACGAGAAACAGCATACTTCTTTAGATGACCTGCGCACCAGTCTTTGTCCTTTTTTGCCTCAAAACCGCCTGAATTTTATAAACATGGCATTGAAAAACTTGTAGGACGTTGGCAGAGTGTCATTGATTCCGATGGAAAATATATACTAGATTAAAAAGTTTCAGTTGAGTTTTTTTTGTCCAAATTCCGATCTAAAAAACGACATTACTTATGGGATGACCTGATATATGCCCTTCCCGAAAAGAAATTCTGCCTACGCCCCTGTTAATATATATGTAGAGGCCGGCCGACCGGAAATTCCTTTCGTCGCCGTTCTCAAAAATCATGGAATCAAAACTCATTTTCCAGAAACAGAAATTAATTTCCATAAAAAGAATTATTAAAGTCACCCGTGAGCACGAAACAGGCCCACGGAGGAAACACAGATTTTGTGATATTTCCCGAAATAACCACCAGAGGACGTAGCCTACGGATCACCAATTTGATGTGGCCAAGAAAGTAGGCTTACTATAATTTATGAATTAAATTGAAATGAATAATTAGGGGTCACCAGCTTGGGGATTACAGCCCAAACAAACAATATTTAATACGGAGAAAGAAATTACTTTGTTGTTTTGTGTTTAATTAGGAAAATAAATTAATTATTTGTTCACAGTTATTAACAATTCTATAACGGTATTTATACTATGTTACAGAGGACTGATTATATTATTGGCAAGACGAAATGGTGGTAAATATTTACTATTACACCGGTCTCCGGTATAAAGTTTTAAAAGCTGGTTTTCAATGTTTTTCAATGTGCTGAATTAAAAAATGATACTCATTTCCGTCGCAAATGATTTGTTAAAGAGTTATTGAAGATTAAAGCTTTTAAAAACTTTCTACCTAACCTAACCTAAAACAACCTAACCTAACCTAACCTGACTTATTTTTATATCCATATTTAAGTCGTATCTTTAACATTGAAAACCTGCTTTTAAAACTTTCTACCGGAGACCGGTGTAATAGTAAAGAAATACCGAAATGGTTACACAGTACGAGTATAATCGTTAAGTACAATGATGATAAACACTAATTTAGGTAGGCTAATGATATATATATATATATATATATATATATTGCATATAACTGCAATGTATTCATATATATATATATATATATATATATGACATTAATTTCCTGCTGTATAGTGGTCTGTTCTTAAATTAAATAAAACTACGAGTATGTCATTAACGAGGGAACTGACCCCGCTGCGCAGGAATGGTTTAAAATGGGACAATATTGTGGAAAAAAATACTTACCCGTAATTATGTGGAGAATAATTATTGCCTTGATAACTGAGGGGAATGTCTCCATTTGGACTTGTTTACCTCATTCAGTCTTCGTCTGCATTAAACTCATTTTCCAGAAACAGAAATTAATTTCCATAAAAAGAATTATTAAAGTCACCCGTAAAACTTTTGCACTCGTTTTCTCTCAAAACGAGGTTTTCTTTAATTAGCAGAAAAGATATTTTTTGGTGTTTTTGGTGGAATAGAATTCTTACTTTTTTAATGTCACTGTTTCATTTTTTTTATTTTCTTTTTAGCACATCGCATCATCACACGATCATCATCATCATAATCATCACCATCGTCATCACATTAAATAATAATTCACCACGGCGAAGGAACTCACAGTATTCAAGTGGAAAACTAATTTGCTAATTGTTAAACAGATTTCATCTTCAGATGATGAATAACAAAATTAAATCTGTCACACACATTTGTTATATTAACCAGACGTTTCGAGACTATTCTTTCCTGATCATCATCATTAGCCTAAAATTGGTTGATCACTAATAACGTTGTTATTTGCCTAAACACAACTCAGTGACGACATTAAAGTTAAAAAGAGTTAAAAGTAGTTGTTAATCCCCTTAAAATGCTTTCTATATCCACCAACCAACCGAATGAGCCGCGCAGGAAGCGAACAGAAATGCTTCCATTTTTCACTTTTATAAAGTGTTGTCAGTCAATATCCAAAAACACTTCAAATTATCGCTTTCAAAGTTCCAAACTTTAAGTTCTACTTAAATTCTACAAATGGCCTGAAATTTCTCTCACTCCCACATCGAGAAATTGCATTTAGCACCTTTTCCGCCCGCTTGGTCAGCAGATATTTTAAATTGAGTTATAAGAATAGTTTACAATTAGACTTGAACACAGTATCTGAAGTTAGTCGTGCATTAGAACATTATGGGTTTCGTCAGTGTTTTCCTGCAAATAATGAAAAATTCATATAAAATTTATAAATTTTAAGATAATTCAATTTTTTATTGTCAATCAAATATTTTCCATATTGCCAATATTAATAAGAAAAAGTAAAACTAAAAAATTGGTGGCAGCGATGTTAAGTGGAGAAATATTCAAACCTTTTGAAAAGATGAATTCCAAAGTGTGAAACACAAAGAAGGATTGATGAATTGCATATATGAATTATTAATTCATTGCATAAGACTATTTAACTCATCTAATTAACGTGGGGAATTAACGTTGTCATTCGACGTTCCTGTCGCCTCAAAGTTTTAATTCATTTAAATTAATGCTCTCAGAATATATATATATATATATATATATATATATATATATGCCGTTACCACCACTCTCAAAGGAACCTGACAGGTGAGCAGACGAAACCAGCAACAAAGAGGGCTACCAATTTTTAGATGTAGTCCACACAATTCAACTACTGAATACCATCCAACAAATAGAAAGCCAACTGACAAATACAGGGATCCGAGAGCCGTACAGAAGGCATACAGAAAGACATTACATGCGATATCGGGAAAACGGGTATCGAAACAGATAGAGGAAAATTCTCGGAGGATCACAAGGCAACGAAACCCGCACCACCTTTGGAAAATGAATCGGAAACAAACACAAGTATGTAAAAACGAGAAGGAAAAAATAAAAATAATTCTAGCCAACATTCAGGGCCTTAAATCAAACCATTCCCCGGAAAAAATTTTTATACCTCAAAGGACTCGTGCAAGAAAGTGGAGCAGATTTTGCATGCCTCACAGAAACCCATCTAAAGGACTGCCAGGCGAACTGAAAACTGCGAGTTTTGTATTGACAAAAAAGAAATAAAAATTGACAACTATAACATCATCCGAGCCGACAGAACAGTGAGGCGTAAAGGAGGATGTGATATTTACACACGCGAAAGGCATATGGCAGAAATGACGATAAGTACCTCAATCAGCTACGTAGAATGTGTAGCAGCAAAAGTTGAAAAATTAAATATGGTACTAATTGTAATGTACAGAGCCCCCGATACGCCATCAAAATTCTCAGATTCCATTACAGAGGTAAGAAACTGGGTAAAAGATCTACACTCTCCAACCCCAAATATTTTTCTCTGTGGTGATTTTAATTTCCCATTCATGAAATATAAAAGGATAGGAAAAAATATATGTATACACCAGGAGAAGGGGGGCACACGGGAAGACCAGGAGCAGGTAAAAATGCTACTAGCTCTAGTTGATGAATTTATGTTAACACAAGAAATAGCAGAAAACACAAGAAAAAACAAGTGCCTAGACTTGGTATTCACAAACAATAGCAACCTAATTGATAATGTAGAAATATTCCAACCCATAATATCGGATCACAACATTATTGAAATAACCAAAATAAATGCAAAAGGAAACGAAAGAACACGAACAACAGAAAGAAGCAAATTCGAAATTTTTAATTTTCACTCCAAAGCTATAAATTGGGAAGGTGTTGCATCCAGCATGAAAGTAATAGATTTGAAAACCATCTTCAAGGCCAAGATAACGGAAGAGATGCTAATGACCATAGAGGAGAAGACGCTGGAAATTGTGGAAAGACATGTCCCAAAAATACAACAAAGAGGAAAGAGAAGCAGGTTCGAGAGACAAAAGAGGTAATTGTTCCAAAAGAGAAAAGAGTGACTGCAAAATTAAGTAACTGTAAAGATAACAACATCAGAAAAATATAAACTGATAAACTGCAGAGTATCGATTGCGTCATACAGGACCTAACTGAGAAGCATACAGAAAAAGAAGACGACGCTATAGAACGATAAAGGTTAACTCAAAGTACTTCCATAATTTTGCAAAAGGAAGTCGAAAAACCATACGACTATCTGACCTTTGAAAAACGAAGACAGTGCTTTATCTGATGAGCTAACAGAAGTATCTGAAATATTAAGAGCTTAGTACGAATCATCTTTCAGTATCCCAAAAACTGACAAACTGATAGGCGACAGAAACGCGTTCTTTGAAGAAGAACTACAAGGGGAAAGTATGACGGACTTTGACTTTACACAAGTTATAGGGAAACTAAAAGCACACTCAGCGGCAGGACCGGACAAATGGAATGCCACACTGACCAAAAACTGCAAGAATACAATCGCTCAGCCCTTATATTGGATACGGAGACGATCACTAGACACGGGAGAAATACCAAGCATCCTGAAGAGAGCGAACATAATCCTAATATATAAAGGAGGAGATCGATTGGAGGCCAAAAACTATAGGTCAGTGTCGCTTACATCTCATCTCACTAAAATATTTGAAAGAATAGTTAGACAGAAAATCTATGATTTTTGAAAACAGAAAAAATTTATGATAACCAACATGGGTTTCGGTCAGGCAGATCATGCCTATCACAACTAATGGAACGTTACATTATTGATGCATTGGAAAGTAATGAAAACTATGATGTAATTAATATACACAGACTTTGCCAAAGCGTTCGACAAGAGTGACCATGGAATCATAATACATAAACTGAAATATATGGGAATAACAGGAAAAGTAGGGAAATGGATATATAATTTCCTTAGTGAGCGGCGGCAAGTCGTTAAGTACAAGGAATATCTTCACCAGCTTCACCAGACTCAGAGGTCCTCAGCTTAATACAACAGGGAACAGTATTAGCTCCACTACTCTTCATAATCATGCTAACTGACATAGATGAGGACGTTATCAGAGACAGCGCAGTAACATCCTTTGCCGATGACACAAAGATCAGTAGAAAAATAAGAAACCCAGAAGATATAGGATCTCTACAACAGACATGAACAGAATCTACAAATGGACGGAAGACAACAATATGAAGTTTAACACTGAGAAATTTCAGCTGTTACAGTAGAGAAAAAGAGAGGACCTAAAATCCACGGAAAATTATACCCTAAATGGACAGGAAATTCAGAGAAATTCTAAAGCGAAAGATTTAGGGGTTGTAATGACTGATGATGCGAAATTTGAAACACAAAATAAGATAGTAGCAAACAGAAGAAAGAGAATAACTGGGCAGATACTGAGAACCTTTAAACGAAGGGATAGGAATATAATGATTCGTCTACTGAAAACACTGATCATACCAAAATTGGAATACTGCTCGGTCGTAACATCCCATATAAAAAAGAAGACATTAGAAGCTTCACAACCAAGATCATTGGGTGCAAAGAACTAAATTACTGGGAAAGGTTATGCGAATTAAACCTAGATTCACTGGAAAGGAGAAGAGAGAGATACTCCATTATTTACACTTGGAAAATAATGGAGAAACTAGTCCCTAATCTTACTCTGAACCCTATAACTCCACAAACAACAGTGGAAAGTAGAAAAGGAAGACTGTGTCGTGTTCCAAAATTAAAGGCTAGACACGGAACATCCTTAACCCTGAAAGAAAATATTTTTGTTGTGCTAGGACCAAAATTGTTTAATCACCTGCTCAAAGACGTAAGAAACACGAGTGATGTTGCGGAGGACATCTTCAAAAGAAGATCAGACGCCTGGCTCAGAACAATCCCCGACAAGCAGGGCGTACCTGGCTATGTGAGGTAGTGAGGTAGAGAGTGCAAAAATCCAACTCTCTACTTCACCAGGCCAACTCGAGAAGAGGGGCGACAAGCTTGACCTTCGTGAAATGAGGAATCATCGCACGGAACATTTGAAAGGTTGAAAGGAAAGACTCTCTCTCTCTCTCTCTCTCTCTCTCACACTATATATATATATATGTGTGTGTGTGTGTGTGTGTGTGTACGTACAGAGAGAGCATATAAAATATATACCAAATAAATATGGGAACTATATAGGAGTATAAATATAAATAAAACAAATAAAAATAAATTGATGGGATACAACAGTACAATTGTTTAAGAAATAAAAGCCCTTAGTCGGTATACAACAAAAGAAAATTATCTCAAACAGAAAACATAATTAATTAATTGGAAATCAGGGGTCAATTAAAGATTGGGCTCCTCCGGCCACAATCTTATATCTGTTTCCTGTACTATCGCTTCAATTCGGCCTTTGGATCCTTTCAAGAGGAGATGCCTTGGGCACTTTCGCGCCGATGATTGGGAGGCCCCGCGGCAGTATTTCTCTGATTTACCATGGAATGATTACTGCTTCCGTGGACGGGGTCCCTTCGAGTGTGCTGAGCGCATCACGAAGTTAATTCTCTCAGGCATGGAGGCGCACATTCTATATTGTATTCCTACTACCAATGCAATAGAACTCGGTTTAACTTTGCTTGTTCTAATGCTATCTGCATCAGAAAGGAGGCTTTCAGAAGGTACCATCGCCATCCAACTCCTGACTCTGACTTACGTTATATTTCTGCCAGGAATAGTGCAAAATCTGTTCTTCGACTCGCCAAACATTCCTTCATCATACAGAAATGTGAAAACCTATCCAATTCTAATTCTCGCATTTCTGGCATCTAGAAAAGAACTTTTCCAACAACTTCACTTCTTCTTCTTTCCCTCCTTTTTTCCGTTCCGACGGCTCAGTTGCCGTCTCTTCTGATAAAGTTATATTCTTCACTCAAACTTTCCCCTCCAACTCAACCCAGCACGATTTCGTTTCTGTTCCTCCATCTCCTCCTCCCTCTCACTTAATTATGTGTGAAATTAGAATCTCTTCCAAAGATGTTTTTTCTACCCTATCTGGGCTCAACTCTAGGAAGCCGTACAGTTCTGATGGTATCCATCCTGTTGTTCTCAAGAACTGTGCTTCTGTGTTGACACCCTGCCTACGCAAACTCTTTCATCTTTGTCTTTCATCTGGTACTTTTCCTTCCTGTTGAAAGTTCGCTGTCATTCAGCCTATCCCAAAGAAGGGTGACCGCTCTCAACCCTCCAACTATCGACCAATTGCTTTGATTTCTTGCCTTTCGAAAGTTTTTGAATTTATCCTTAATAGGAAGATTCTTAAACACCTCTCTTCTTTCAGATTGTCTGCAAGGGACGCTCTACTGGCGATCTTTTGGATATCTCTCTGACTCTTGGTCATCCTACTTTTGGGATTTCGGTAAAACCTTTGATATTGCGCCAAACATATCAAAAGCTTTTGATAAAGTCTGGCACAAATCTTTTATTTCGAAACTGCCCTCCTTCGGTTTCTATCCTTCTATCTGTGCCTTCATCTCCAATTTCCTTTCTGGCCAATCAATAGCTGCATTTGTAGATGGCTACTGTTCTTCTCCTAAAGCTATTAATAGTGTTCCTCAGGGTTCTGTCCTGTCACCCACTCTTTTCCTTTTATTTATTAAAGATCTTTTAATTCGCACTTCCTGTCCTATTCACTCCTATGCCGATGATTCCACTCTTCACTTCTCCACCCGCCTCCCAAAGCGTCCCTCAACAGTCACTCGATGATTCGCGTGGGACGGCTATGGAACACCTGACCTCCGATCTTTGTTATCTCTGACTGGGGCAGAGAAAACCTTATGGCTTTTAATGCCTCAAAAACTCAGTTCCTCCATTAGTCTACTCGTCACAATCTTCCACACGACTATCCCCTTACCTTCAACAACACACAACTCAATCCTTCCTTTTCTTTTAATATTCTTGGCGTTTCTTTTTCTCGTGATCTTTCCTGGAAAGATCACATATACTCTCTTTCTAAAACAGCTTCTAAGAGGTTAGGTGTGTTGTGCAGCCTCGGCCGTTTCTTCCCCCCTACTCAGTTGCTGTCTCTGTACAGGGGTCTTGTTCGCCCCTGTATGGAGTATGCTTCTCATTTGTGGGATGGTTCAACCCACACAGCTCTACTTGACCGGGTGGAATCAAAGGCTTTTCGTCTCATCAATTCCCCGCCTCTTACTGATTGTCTTCAATCTCTCTCTTCGCTGCAATGTTGCCTCACTCTCTCTTTACTATCGCTATCCTAACGGACATTGCTCTTTTGAACTCTCTAACCGCATGCCTCCTCCTTTAAGGAGAGCACGCAGTACTAGACTTTCTACATTTTCTCATTCCTTTTCTGTCCAACTATCGAATGCAAGGGTTAATCGGTATTTTCAGTCTTTCATCTACTCAACCGGTCAACTCTGGAACAATCTTCCTCAATCCATCTTTCCTTCTGTCTATGACCTCCCATCTTTCAAACGCAGTGTCTCTAGACGTCTCGAAAACCCTGGACCTTGATTTTGGCTCTCTTCTTCTTCTACGAGAGGGGCGCTTTTGTGGGCACTTGCCGTTGGCCCCTCCTTCCTGCATAAAAAAAACAAATAAACCATACCGCCCGTCACAAAAATGGTGGTGCGCACACAGATATTCTTGATTAGTAATTAGTAACTGTATTTACTGTAATTATAGTAATTGTTGCTTGTGACTTGTTTCTTAAATTACACCAACCACATATAAATACAATTAATCACAAAAATAAAATTGGTATTACAATATGTACATTTTGTAGGGGGTGACGGGTCTTTTCGAACTCCCTGTAGATCAAGTTTGAAGTAGTACGAGTACGACTGCGATTGATACAGGTAAATATGTGCTGCCTCACGGAGGAAGCACAAGCTTGAGGCGCATCTTGCTCCTGAGGAATCATGCAGCAGGACTGATAATAACTGGAGGTGTCTGCAATACAAACTAACGAAAATTGCAATAAATTGAATAAGGATATGGATTTTCTTTGGACAAGACTAACACAGAGCACTGTTGCTTTCAGTGGTGATGAACAACGTACGAAAGCCTCGTCAGTACGTTGATCCCGGTATTGGCTTGGCAATGCTACTGCGAGCTGCTCGTATCCTGAAATGGGCGTATGAGCGGAATGATGTACAATGTGAAAAGATGTTTAACTCTTCATACTTTCATTCATATATATATAATTTAGTGGTGGATCGGATGTCAGTTTTTCAGCATCTGCGGATGCGGATCTTTAATTTCAATATCCGCGGATGCGGATATTTAGTTAATCCATCAATATAATATAGAATTATGAATATATGACATAATTTTTTCAAATTTCGTGATATTACTATTATGGCAAGCAATGCATAAGAATTAAAATTGATATTAATGTTTTCATTATGATAAAAATAATAACTTTCTCAAGAGTTTCAGCCACAGTGGAGTACGCAGAGCGGCACAGGCAGTGTTTGTTGATTTAATGGTATTTGTATTTTGAGGTTTATATATTTGTTTGTTCATTAATAATTAATACTTTACATGAAATGTGCATGACTGGGCCTTATAAGCTACTTTATAAGCTAATTTAATTGTAAATTGCATAATTTATTAGAGGTAATATCCGCATAACATCCGCAGTCAGAAGTGCGGATGCGGATGTTAAAAACGATGAGGATATCCGCATATGCGGATGCGGATATCCGGTCCACCACTAATATATATATAATATATATATATATACTGACTGTATATACAAGAAGATGAAGACCAAGGCGATTGTCCGAAACATTATTCCACATCTGAACGTTTCGAATCTCACTGGATTCATCATCAGCAAATCTGATAGAGTACAAATACATAAAACCATTAAAAACAATTTAAAACGAAACTACGAAACATAAATAAGACAGACGGAGCGCAACTCACCGTGTGACACCGAAGACAAAACCAGAGTAAAATACAAAAATTCACTACAGACAGTAAGTAAAAGTTAGTTATGGAAGCAGTCAAATCATTAAGGGATGATCGGAGTTATTTAATAACCACAGACTCTAACGCTTTTAGATCAACAGCACAAGCGGAAGATGACAACACAGAAAAATTACTAACATTGAATGGATGATCAAAATTAACAAAATGATTACTTACAAACGAAAATTCTGGATTAGACACGAGTTGACCAGTCCTATGAAAGACATCAAACCATGCTTGTCAAACCATTACCTTAATTATAGTCATGTTGGGTCTACATTGCGGCTCGTACACGAAAACCAGCAAACAACTGAGGATCTCAAAGAAACGGAGTCTCTCTCTCTCTTTAGGATTGAAAAATGTGAAGAGACCAACATTATTTAAACTGAGAAAAACAAATTAACAATAAGGAAAAGATCTATTAAGTAAATCTTAAGAATACTAACTAATAAGAAATATCTTAAATCATTTACTATTTCTTCTTTTTAATTTTTATTAATGGAATTTGATTCATAAATCTAACCTAGCGTCACCAAACATAAAACAAATCCGAAGGTGTGTTAAGTTGGAGGAAGCATAAAGGACGACTTATTTGACTTCGAGTTTTTTAAATTAAAATCCGAACGAGGGTAAATTGCGAAAAAAAATAATCGCTGCATACAGTAAAAAAACGCTCTCTCTAAACATTCTTATAGAACAACCCCTTACTATAACACAAGCGAAAGGGTTTAAAAATTTGAAAATCTAAAATACATAACTTGTTCGACCTACTGGGTTAACAATGGGCACAGACGAAAATTTAGGCAAATGTTCTCTCAACCCGAGCAATGATGCTAATATATAATTATATATATAGGCTATATATAGTTCATTTAGCATAAAGGACATAGATTATCTACAGATTAAGTCTTAGATAGAAATTAAAAACCTTACTGATCTACAAAACACCGCTCCTACCATACATCCATTCAGGTTATGAGCAGTTCGTAGCAAGTGTTTTGAGGGGTCAACTTACTAAGGAGGCTTTCGTAGGTAGTTCATTAGCACCAGGAGCTACGTCGTGGCCACGTAGCAACACCGCTTCCCGTGAGATCAGCCAGGTTAAGCGAGGTTAAGTCTGTTCAATAACTGGAAGGATGACCATCTTCTGCATTCAGATGATATATCGACCCGTGGTTCGAATCTCGCGTAAAGCTGTAGGTCTTTGTGACCTTTGTCGCGTTATAAAGGAGGTTGAACAAGACCAAACATTATCATCATCATGAATAGAAGCAACAGTGTAATTTCAGTCAATACATTATTTGCAATTCTATAATTGCGTGAAAAGATTTTTTTTCCTTTTTTTTTTTTAAATTAAAATTTGACATGTTAAAGTCGACAAAAAATCAACGATGGCAATCAACAGCATTTGATAACTTTAAATAATGAATATTGGCAATTGTGTTGTACATTTCTTTCCAGTAAATGCGATAAAGTACTCGGTCAGAACTGTCAGTGAATTAGGGTTGTTACACATCCTTACCCGCATTCTAATGATTTGATTTTTTAATAATTTCCAAGGTACGATGGCGCAATGGTAGCACGATGGCATAGTAACGGGAAGGCAACACGCACGAATACCATTCCGGTCTGTTAACGGAACGCTCGTAGTTTCGTGTACTCTGGTCCAGATGCTACCTTTAACTGGAGGGCCCGGTCGCAAGGACGTAGAAACCTAAAACAAACCTTCAATGTAGTCTTAGAAGAAAGGGGTATCATAGGAGGCCCGCAGGAATAAAGCAATTATTAGCCTCTACCCCTTAATTACGCTCATTCTAACGTATTTGGAGCGACCATTAAGGTAAGATGAAAATGGCAGATAAAAAATCTCTGTCGTTTAAAAATGTGAAACGTGAAATAAGTAATCCAGTAACAGAAGAGATTCGAAGAAGGGAGGCTGTTCTTTCTGATCACTCCCTCGGGAATCCACGTCTCCTCCTTCACCATTTTTCTTCATTAAACATTTTTTCCCGCAAAATGTCTCTTTCATTTAAATATTTTCTTCCTTCAATTAACAAGACGTATTTTTAACTTCACAGAATGCATAGAATATCTGTGTACCCACGCGCATGCGCACCCGCACGCAAACACAAACATTCAAATAAACAAACCAATATAGGATTATCGCTTTGTGAGAGTCATATATTTCAAATGAAAGAGGGCATTTATTTTGAAGATGAAATACTTGGACATTTAAGGAAAAATATCAAAGGAATTAAGTGTCTCGAAATTATCGCAAACATATTCAACATTTACCTTTATTTAAATGTAATTCTCGGTATTTGCGAAGCAAAACGTTTCAAATGAAGACCATCTCCCGAAAATGTGTAATTGAAATGAATGCGCGAGAAAGAAGTGCAAATAAGAGCTAAAGAAGAGCAGGTTATAAATGGAATAAAGACTGATTTAAATGCAGATTTAGCGAGAGATTTGCGCGGAGGTGTATGATACTGGTTGCGCCACTGGTGCATGAATGAGAGACATGAGAAAGAGAGACGAGAAAGTTTTTGAAATGAGAGGATTGAGGAACATGATTGCAGTCAAACTGAAACGAGAATATTCGGGAAAGATGTTGCGTGGTAAAGTGTAAAGTCCTTCGATGCGAAAAACATTTCATTGATATGGTCAAGGAAGAAGGTAAGTAATGGTAGAAGGTGAGTAATAGTAAGAGATAATGTATGGTAGGATATAAGAAATGGTAAAGTTGGGTAATGGCAGAGCAAATTCACGGAATAAAGAAGTGATTCCACTGGAGATGGAAGGATACGATGAGTACCTGACTGAATAAAGGTGGCACTGATCCGTATATGGCACGAGAGTTATCCGTAAAGAGAGTGTTTTGAAAGGGGTGATAGGACCCTGTTTGAAGTGACTCGCTACTGGAGGTGCTATTCCAGTAACTGGATCGAGTCTAGTCTCAAATTCGAACATTCGACCCACTTCATAAGGGATGAAAAAAAGGGGAGGTTTCCTATTACTAATGAATAAATGAATTAATGAATAAATAAATGGAGTAAGGAACGAAGGAATGATTAAATGGACGAACGGATAAAAAATGGACGTGAATGAGTGAATGAATGAATGAACGAATAAATAAAAATGAATAAATAAATAAATTCATTAATTAATTAATGTATGCATGAACGAATGACTGAAACGAACAACGAATGAAAAAATTGAATGAATATGTATGTATGTATGTGTGCATGTATGAATGAAAAAATAAATAAGTGAAAGAATGTATGACTGAACGAATGAGTGAATGTATAAAAAATAAATGAATAATGAGTGAATGAAAGAAAGATTGAGGCAGTATACAGTAATCATCACATTTATAATTCTATCCCTCACAAGCGATTGACATCCTATTTTCTAAATTTTCGTTCTGACCCTTCTTTAACAAATGGAAAAATCGAGTCAAAATGATTTTAAGCACGAAATGATTTGGATTTTATTCAAATTCATTTTCCGAGTTCATGAACCGCTAAAGGGATCGAAATAAGTGCCAAATATCGGGTGATTTTTTTTTTTTTAAACATGTGACACTTTAAAAGGTTCGTATTATTTTATTAACTGAAATAAAAGGATGAAATTTTTATTGTACCTTTTTTGCACATGGGAATTAGTCCCGTAATGCAAAACATTTTCATGTGATGGGATGTGATGTTAGCTCACGATACTTACTGTACATGATACTCGTACTTTCGACAGTCCTATCCAACAGATTTCCTACAATTTATGATAAAGGAATATCTTGGCCACCAACATCACCAGATCTAAACTCCTGTGACTTTTATCTGTAAGGTTATTTAAAAGATAGGCTGTTTAAACAGAATCCACACTCAATGGAAGAAGTGAAAGCATGAAGTGAACGAGAAATTTCTTAGATTTGAACGGATACTTTGTCCGGATGACTGCAAAATTTTGCTGTTCGTGCGTGCGCAAAGAATTAGTGAACTGAGAGAGGCAATCACATAGATCATAGAGCATGTTTTCCACTAGTTACTAATTTCTCATGTGTAGAGAAGGTACAGTAAAAATTTCATGCTTCTATTTCAGTTAATAAAAAACTACAACCCTTTTAAAGTGACAGATGTTAATAAAATCACCCGATAGATGTTTTCCGCAATTGCGTATATTATTGACGCATAAGATGTTAATTCATTTTAGTTTACTTATTCGAACTGCTTAAAACGTGAAAGGTAAATTCATTTCACATTAAGGGTTCTCCGCTTCATGTTACGGAATGACATTTAAAGTGTATGAAATTAATTACAAGCTCATTTTAAACCATTTGCATAAATGATAAATGCGTAATAAATTCTAAGCGCTAAAATCAGATTTTGGGCATTCATTTCCATGATCTCTGAAAGCTGTTAAATTGTCTGACGTAGAGTCGAGAATGAAAATGCGGAGAGAGTCTCGAGAGAGAATGAATCATTTTCTTGACTTTCATTTTCTCATTTAAGGTCGTAAGATAAGATAAAAGCTTTCATTTTATTCATTAAAATGTAGTTTCTGTCGCTGTAAATACCTGGAACATAAAAGCGAAAAATATTTTAATCCCTCATTAACTGTGATAAAGGTATTGAAATAGCTTTATTTATTTATGTTTAACCATCACCATTATTTCTGTTTGTGACTGGAATACTGAAATATTGCAATTTCATCAAAGTTTCAGTAATGGTAAAACACATAATTCATTATAGTTGTAAGGATTCAATCAATACCTTTCCTGAATAAGTACCAATTTTGCAGTATTTACTAAACATATAGTCACTATTTACTGAAAATTTGTGGGATTTAGAATGTTGATCGAACCCTATTACCTGAAAATTGTTCAACATTGCTTCATCAATGCTCAGCCAACAAAAATACTGTTGCAGTTAGTCACTGTCTAGAAATTAAAATTGATAAGACATCAATGTTCAAATCGACACTGAAATTTATGAAGTTTAGATTCTGTTGAATTTATGACAATTTAATGCCATTTTAACAATAAGTGAGCACATACTGTACATCTATATCATTGTGGGCGTATGTGTGTGTGTGTGTGTGTGTGTGTTAGAAAGTTTTTATGGTTTATTTGTGTTTTTAATGCCGCGTGGCATTCATAAGATATCAACATAAAGCGAAATTTGAATTCTTATTTCTTCGGCAATACACGAAAACACTTGTCTCTTTTCAGTTGGTCGATATAAAAACATTTACAGGTGTGATATCATAATATTTACTCATTAAATGCCAGTAAAAAAAAATTTTCAAACGGAATTTCCTTCCTAAACAGCATTTTAATTACTTTGATATTAAATATAAATGTGACATCATTATTGAAAAAGCTCATGAAATCATGATCTAAATACAATTGTACGAACTCCTCAACCCGTATTGCACTATCACAAATCGCAAAATATTCGCGCTATATAAATATTTACAGGCGTGATATCTTAAATATGTGTTCAGTGAATGTCATTAAAAAAATTTCAAACAGAATCTCTTTCCCAAAGAACATTTTATCCACAGTGATACGAAATATAAACGGGACATCATCATCAGATAAGGCTAATTATGAGCATGATCTCAAAGAAAGTCGACGGAACTCTGAACCATTATTTCACTTTCACAAATCGTAAAATACTCGAGCTGCTCCTCTCCACATCGAAGTTCGGAAGACACTGAGCTCAGTAAAGGTCAACATCGACTTATATTTAAAAAAACTACAGTATTTGCCTTTTCCCAGACAGGATTTTCTTACGGAGAAAACTAAAAGCAGTGTGTATCAGTTGGTTTAGGACTCTAATTCTTTAACCTATGGCAGTCTGGAACAAAATTATTTTATACATAAAATATATAGTATTAGATTAGTGGGCATTCTCAATCTATTATATATATAAAATGACGATTGTGTGGAATGTTCCCGTGTGTCGTGTATTATTATTATTGACTGAAGATAAATTCTTTCACTTTTTTTACCATTTCAGTTCATCGATTGAAAATAATGACATCTTTCACGTAAAGTGTAACAAATCTCTTGCAACAAATGTGCAGCAAAGCATTCACGTACTCATCACTTTTCCAAACTTGAAAAGTCGAAAAGATTTTACATATTTTCCTAAAGAATATTTAAAAACATCTTTAATTTCCTAAAAATCTTTAAACTCTAAATATGTAGCTCCACTTTTTAAAACTTTTAATATTTGCATTTTAAATTTGTAAATCTTTTGAAATGAGTTTTTCCTTCAATTTTCATTTACAAATTTTTCTGTTTACAAAACCTGATTTACGGATTCTCATTCTGGCAAAAGTGCCAATGAGAATTAAGTGTGAGGTACTTTCTCAAAACCATTGCTGCATTGAACAAAAATCAGCTCATTAATGAATTCAACAATG
Source organism: Bathynomus jamesi (assembly GCA_023014485.1). NCBI lineage: Eukaryota > Metazoa > Arthropoda > Malacostraca > Isopoda > Cirolanidae > Bathynomus > Bathynomus jamesi. The sequence goes on along the minus strand of JAJOZX010000014.1, from coordinate 1,442,341 downwards.
AAACATTTAAAGACGTGAAATAAATTCAATATAATTCCACAAATGTTAACTCTTGAACCAACAAAGATAATATTCCAAAATAATGAATTCCAATCACAATATTAGTCATAATAAACAAATAATCATCCCATTTAGATAAAATGATACAATTAGATTAGCACTAAAATTCGATCAGTGTTGAAATATAACATTAACTTTGATGGAAGACGAACGAACACCTTCTATTTTAATGTTTTTAAAGGGAACAAGGAATGTTCATTACTGCAAAAATCTAGCCATCATTAATAATAATTACCGTTTTCTGTGTTTTTTGCCAAAAGAAAATGGTAGGTTTGGAATGGATACTAAATAATAATAATAATAACACAAATAAACGTTCTTTCAAATTAATGCGTACAGCGCGTTAAAAAAAACCTTCATCAACGGAAATTATTTCTGCGAAGTACTTCCCCATCAGTATGTCTCACGCTAATAGAAACCTGACTTTCTCTTCTTTATCAGTAATTTTTCTGTTAATTGTCCTGTTTACTGAACTAAGTCGTCATACTGTAACAAAACAAAGCGAAACAACTGCCCGTTTAACTTTTAATTTGTGTACCTCTTTTAATGTAGTTAGTATTGATGAAATTCATAGTATTATTTGTTAAAAAATTGAAAGCAAAATAAGCATTTACATTTAAACCATTTAAAATGAAGACGTTAATGAACCCTTATATTTTATTACAATGTAGACCTTTTATATTATTTTAGAGGGGCTTACTCGATAAAAGTTGCCTTTTTTTAAGCAGGAAGGAGGAGCCAAAGGTAAAAGCGCCACTCCATACAGGAAAAAGAGAGACAAAATCAAGGTTCACGGTTTTCGAGACGCCTGGACACTCTGTATTTGAAAGATTGGAGGTTAGACAGGAGAAAAGATGGACTGAGGAAGATTGTTCCAGAATTGTTCGGTTGAGTAGATGAAAGAGTGAAAATATCGATTAACCCTTGCGTTAGAGAGTTGGACAGAAAAAAGAATGAGACTGTATCGAAAGTCTAGTTATGGAAAACTGATGAGTGGGTAGTTGGGAGGTAACGAAAATGGTTCACTGAGTAGGTAGGTAGTTAATCTAACAATCATTAAATTCCTTTTATGTCAATAACTGGGTGGATGAAACCAATTGGTTGCTCACCAGAGTTATTCTCCACACTAGTATTTATATACTGTGTGGGAGGAGCGTGCTCGTAGTGGAGATACATTACCGCTCAACCAACCGAGGAATAACCAAGACAACGCTGGTACGAGAAGCCCCGCGAAAAGGAGAACAAAAGGAGGAACGAAAACGAAGAACGGGGCGAGAGGACGTACCAGCAAAGTGCGCTCTCGAAAACATAACCGGAGAAGGGAGAGACTGTAATAACTAAAAGTAAGTGACTAACTGAGTTTTGACACCAAACAGTTAATTACATTAAATTAAGCTGGGTCAGACAAGTTAGGCCTACATTGTGGCCTAAGACCCAGCATCAACTCATAGCTTAACAAAGGTGAAGGTAGATTGCCCTAACCTAATTCTTGTGAGGAATCCTACTGTGGACCTCAATTTATCTACCCGCTCTGGACCATTTCCGGAATCTCTAGGCTGACCCATCTAGGCTAGACTTGATCTACTCTATAGTTAGACTGGAGATATAAGGGGTGGGTTAATTGTGGACCAATTCATACAGAGCATTTTTCGCATTGGTGGTCCGTGTGGGGAATTTACAAACCTTAAGCTTACTTAACAAAAATTGCAGAATTAGGCTAGTCTAGCCTAAGCCTAACCTGAGCAAGCCTAATTAGGTCTACAACCTAGGGCCTAACTAGAAACTTTTACATTAAAGGAGTCTCATTCTCTTATAAGCTTAGACCTGAGTGACACACAAGTACTTGGGGGGGATTAAACCAAATTTGAACTTGACTGTTTTGTCTGTGCTCTCTCTTCTCTGGTAATTTCTTCTTGTCCTATATTTATTACGATCCCCAGTTAAACAATTTTGACTTAGACATGGACAGTGCAGAATTGAAAAAGTTAAAAAGAAAAGGGGGGCAAAGTTGGGAGCTGTTACAAAGGCTGTGAACACTTTTAACAATATTACACAACCAGGTAAGAAAAATATAGAGAGTGTAATTATTAAATTAGAAATTAAAAAGGAGGAAATAATAGCCATTAATGAGAGTATTTCAGAGTTAGTTGAATCCGAAATGGCTGAAGAACAATTGATAGACCTTTACGCTGATGATGATGATCAGGTAAGCTCAATTGAACAGCAAATAAGGGAACTACGGTCTCGGTTGACTGAGTTAACACCAAAAAAACCTAATTCTGATTTTAATCAAAGTAGGGCTAACCTTCAACAAAATTTAAGTGGCATGCAAAATCCTGAGTCACAAGAATTGAGGGCTCAGTTACCCATTTTGCAAATACCAACATTTGAAGGGGACACGGTACAATTCCCATCTTTCATTGACAAATTTGAGAATTTAATAGGTAATAAACCTTATATTTCAACTGTTGAAAAGTTTAGTTACTTAACTAGTTCTCTTAAAGGCCCAGCCCATAACCTGATAGCCTATTTACCAGCCGTAGGGGATTCATATGAAGTAGCTATTGATCTTTTAAAACGTAATTACGTTAATAAAGATGTGATTATATATGAATTATCTCAACAAATTTTGAATTTGCACCCATAAAAGATAACCATAGTGATATGGAAAATTTTTATACAAAATTAGAAGCTATTATAGGACAACTGGTTAGCAATGAGATAGATATTAAAACTTCATCTTGGCTTATACAAAGCATAGTACTTAGGTGCCTTCCTTCGAGGGTTAAAGATAATTTAATTCTAAAGACGGGAGAAATTATCCTAATTTAACACAAATAAGACAACACTTCCCCAATATCCTAACTAATTACAACTTGAGAGATTTTCCAACACATAAGACCCAGACTATGGATAAACCAAAGACTGTTCCCAGAGACCAACTAGCTACAGCCAAACAGACAAAACTTGATACTGTAGAATCAAATGTGACCAACTACAAAACACGAACACCTACATTACAGAACTTTAATGTAACTGCTGCCTCAACTTACACACCATATTGCAAATTTTGTGCAAGTAATGAACACAGTAGTACTGGGTGTGACAAATATTCAGATTTTAACCAAAGGGCTAAAAGATGTGAACAGTTGAACCTGTGTAAAAGTGTACTGGCCAGGGACATTATAAGAAAGACTGTAAATCTAGGTTAAGATTCAAGTGTAAGTTTTGTAAAAGTTTACGACATGTCTCATCAATGTGTGATTCACCAAAGTGTCCAAATAATAGTACTCAAACTCAAAAGATACCTCCCCCAAACAAAGGTAATCAAGAAAATGCCACTTTCATGGGACATTCTGCTTGTTCAAACAATGTAACAAGAAACACTGAGATTCTTTTACCAACTATTACTTTGGACTTAGTGAATAGTGAGGGTAGTACCACTCCAGTGAGATGTCTTATAGACTGTTGTTCTCAACAAACATTTGTTTCAAAAAATTTAGTTAATAAATTGGGTTTGACACCAAACCCGAATGAACAAAACTTCAATATTGCGTCCTTTGTTAAGGATAACTCGGACAAAAATAGCTATAAGACAATTGACCTGGAACTACATTTAGAAAGTAAATTCAAGAAAATTGAAGCAGTTATTATTTCTAAAGTAGGACAAAACAAACTGGTTATACCCAAACTAGAACAAACCATAAATCATTTGAAAAAACACTACAAAATAGCTGATAGACATATCACTAACAACACAATAGCTAACATTGAAATGCTAATAGGGGCAGATTATATTAATCTTATTCATAAGGGCATAGTAGAGATAGGTAATGGTATAGCTATTCAGACTCCATCAGGGATAGCCCCTTTGGGTGACCTATCAGACTACAACCTAGACCTAAACCAAAACAGTGCATGACCAACAAATACTATGTGCCTCAACTCAGTCCTACATAACACCTGTAAGAATAGCAACACTTTGAATAATATTATCTCAACTGAGAACATTAATTCATCATTATCAAATGAAACTTTGGATGAGGCAATTCAAACTTTATGGTTACTAGAATCTGTGGGTATACATGACACACATCAAACTTCAGAAGATCAGTTAATGGTAGAAAGATTTGAAGACACCATTCAGTGTAAAGACAATAGTTTTTTATTGAGTTACCTTGGAAAATAAATGTCCAACTTTAAGAGATAATCTCAAAGTAGCTAAAGGACATTTATATAAAGTAATGAAAAAACTCAAACAAGAAAATAATGTAAAAATATATAATAATGTCTTCAAAGAACAGCTACAGAAAGGCTTCATTGAAGAAGTAACAGATAACCCTTTTAAAAAAGATGGTTGTCATTATTTAACCCACAGGGGGGTTTATCGACAAGATGCCCCAACAACAAAACTTAGAGTAGTATATAATTGTAGCCTCAAAGACAGTGATAAACACAGCTTGAATGATTGCTTGATTGAGGGTCCTAATCTCATTCTGACCTTGTGAAGATCTTACTGAGGTTCAGGTTAGACAAATATGCTGTACAAAGTGACATTTCGAAGGCATTTTTGAGAATAAATCTTAAAAATGAATATGATAAGAACCAACTTAGGTTCTTATGGTTCAAGGATCCATTTGATTTGAATAAAGGGTTCATAACCTATAGATTTAATGTTGTGTTGTTTGGAGCCAATTGCTCACCTAGCCTATTAGCATTGACAATTAAACATCATTTAAACCAGTTTAATAACTCTCTAACATTGAACTTCCTTAAGGAACATTTTTACGTAGACAATCTAATAGGCTCAACGACAACAAAATCTGAATTATCTGAAGTCTATGAACACTCTCAAAACATTATGCAACAAGGTAACTTTGAACTTAGAGAGTGGATTTCAAATAATGAGGATTTAAACAAAAAGATTTTAAAAGATAATAATGGTCTTACTGAGCCATCAGACAGAGTTAAAACTTTAGGTATGAACTGGTATTTGGATGCAACTTCTAACAGTCATGATTCAATCTGTACTAAAGGTTTTAAACTTGATGAGGAAGCAAATACTAAAAGACAAATATTATCAGAGGCTTCCAAAATTTTTGATCCTATGGGTCTATTCCTGCCTTCAACAATAAAATCAAAGATTCTCCTCCAAGAAATTTGGAGGACAAATGTTGGGTGGGATGATCCAATAACAAATGAAAATCAAAAATCTTGGAAGAAGTTAGCTACTGATTTAACAAAAGTGCAGAACATTAAAATTCAAAGGTGCTGTGGGTTTAGGGATAAGCCCCAGAGGCTTCATGTGTTTGCTGATGCAAGCACACAAGCTTATGGGTGCTGTGCGTATCTTGTAAGCCCTACAGAAAGTCATCTAATTTATGCAAAAGGGAAAGTTGCACCTCTCAAACCTACCCGAACCATACCTCAGTTGGAACTATTGGCTGCTACATTAGCCATTAAAACCATTTCATTGCTTAAGGATGCTTACTATGATGTGTTCATAACTAATATCCACGTCTGGCTTGACAGTCAGATTTGTCTTGCCTGGATACGGAATGATAGCATTAATAGTAAGAATATCTTTGTAAGAAATAGGCTAAAAGAATAGCTGACGCTAATGAAAGCCTACAAGTAAACTTTCACTATGTTCCAACTAAACAGAATCCAGCAGACTTTCTGACCAGAGGTTTATCCTACAAGTTGTTGAAGTCAAACAAAACTTGGTTTATGGGACCTAAGTGGCTCTGTAATACAGACCAATGGCCTGTGGAACAAGTTAACTTGACATTAAATTTAATCTTTTCAAATGAAAAGGTTGAACCAATCACTAATTATGAAAAGTATTCTGATTTCAACAAACTTGTCAGGGTGACAGCCTACTGTTTGAGGTTTGCTCACAACTGTTTAGCTACAATTAACAAACAGCTAAATAAAAACAATCATAATTATACAGAAGTTGCAACCCAATATTGGATAGGCCAGGCCCAACAAAAAGAGTACAATAAAGAGTTAGAATTCTTAACAAATGGGAAACAAACAAAAGAACCTGTACCATCAGTAGTTGTGGATCTAAACTTGTTCAGAGATGAGGAAGGCCTTCTAAGGTGTAAAGGGAGATTAGACAAATCAAAACTGTCATACAAAAGCAAAAATCCAATCCTTTTACCTAGATTTAGCTATTTGACAACATTAATCATCAGAAAAATACACAATGATGTATATCATATGGGGGTACCACAGACACTAACTACATTAAGAAAAACTTATTGGATACCCAAGGGAAGGATCACTGTTAAAACAGTCCTGAGTGAGTGTGTCACATGTAGGCGTATTCATGCTAGGCCCTATAGGAAACCAAATCCTCCTGCTTTGCCAGAGGAGAGAGTTACTCTCAACAGACCCTTTGAGACTGTAGGCATTGACTATACAGGAGCATTGACTGTAGGGGTGGGTGACACGGAACAAAAAATGTACATTGTACTGTTTACATGTGCAGCCTCACGAGCTGTTTATTTGGATGTTGTGGAGGACCTAACAGCAGAATCTTTTGTGCTGTCTTTAAGAGATTCTGTGCACGACATTCAGTACCCAAGACAGTTTGGACTGACAATGCTACATATTTCAAAGCTGGTGAACAAGTCATCCACGACTTGTTAAGCAATGAAATCACACAATTATATATACAAAATCAAAACATAAAGTGGAAGTATATTCCAGTTGCCTCTCCTTGGTATGGTTCTATCTGGGAGAGGAATATACAAACAGTAAAGAATTGCTTGAAGAAAGCAATTGGCAAAAAACAGATACACTTATTTGGGTTACTCACTCTCCTGGCTGAGATTGAGAATATCATTAACAATAGGCCACTCACTTATGTGAGTGACAACATTAATGACCCAGAACCATTAACTCCAAATCATTTGATTCGGGGAGAACAAGTTAGTCTCCTGCCGGACTACAATATAGACTCTTCAGAAGACCCAAACTGGACTCAACGACATGATGAGCTCCAGACTAAGTTACAACATTTAACTAGAGTTAAAGCTCATTTCATTAAACAGTGGAAAAATGAGTACTTGATGGGTCTAAGGGAGAGACATAAACAAATGACTAAGAAGGATTGGTCTGACACAATTAAGGTAGGGGACCTTGTTCTCATACATGACAGTACTCCAAGACAAAACTGGCCTCTGGCTAGAGTTTCAGAACTCAGACCAGGGGCAGATGGGGTAACAAGAGTGGTCAAATTAAGGACTTCAACGGGTGACACAACAAGAGACATTTCTCTTTTGTACCCTTTAGAGTCTGGACCCAAAACAATGGACTTTGGAGAACCTTCTCCACTGACAGTAACAACTGGAGACACTGAACTTCCAGTAACTATTCCTTTGACAGTAGGAGTGGTAACGCATCCTACTACAACATTGACAGACACAAGACCTCAGCGACAAACAGCATTAAAAGCGCGACTATTTTTACAACAAAAAATAGATGCTGGGGAATTGTAGTTTTATCTTCTAACTTTCATTTTTCTTTTCTTATGGTAAAGACCATAGACAGTTTCATCCTATGGATGTATATTTTATCTTCTAATTAAATGCTACACCTTCTCCATGAGAAGGTGAGGATAGGCACTGTTAATCAGATTAACAGGCATTTACAGTTAAATAGTTAGCTAGTCTACACTCAGACAAAATTGGTGACAATGACACCAAAATTTTTATCTCCCGGGGCCCCCAGTATATGGAAAACTGATGAGTGGGTAGTTGGGAGGTAACGAAAATGGTTCACTGAGTAGGTAGGTAGTTAATCTAACAATCATTAAATTCCTTTTATGTCAATAACTGGGTGGATGAAACCAATTGGTTGCTCACCAGAGTTATTCTCCACACTAGTATTTATATACTGTGTGGGAGGAGCGTGCTCGGTAGTGGAGATACATTACGCTCAACCAACCGAGGAATAAACCAAGACAACGCTGGTACGAGAAGCCCCGCGAAAAGGAGAACAAAAGGAGGAACGAAAACGAAGAACGGGGCGAGAGGACGTACCAGCAAAGTGCGCTCTCGAAAACATAACCGGAGAAGGAGAGAGACTGTAATAACTAAAAGTAAGTGACTAACTGAGTTTTGACACCAAACAGTTAATTACATTAAATTAGCTGGGTCAGACAAGTTAGGCCTACATTGTGGCCTAAGACCCAGCATCAACTCATAGCTAACAAAGGTGAAGGTAGATTGCCCTAACCTAATTCTTGTGAGGAATCCTACTGTGGACCTCAATTATCTACCCGCTCTGGACCATTTCCGGAATCTCTAGGCTGACCCATCTAGGCTAGACTTGATCTACTCTATAGTTAGACTGGAGATATAAGGGGTGGGTTAATTGTGGACCAATTCATACAGAGCATTTTTCGCACTAGTACTGTGTGTTCTCCTTAAAAGAGGAGGCATGCAGTTAGAGAGTTCAGAAGAGCAGTGTCTATTATAATAGCGACAGTAAAAAGAGAGGGAAGCAACACTGCGGCAAAGAGAGAGATTGAAGATGTCAGTAAGAAAAACTGATGAGACAAAAAGCCTTTGATTCCACCAGGTCAAGTAGAACTGTGTGAGTTGAGCCACCTCTTGAGAAGAGAAGTGTTTAAGAATCTTCTTATTAAGGATAGATTAAAAAATTTAGAAAGGTAAGAAATGAAAGCATTTGGGCGATAATTGGAGGGTTGAGAGTGGTCACCCTTCTTTGAGAGAGGCTGAATGAAAGCGAACTTCCAGCACGAAGGAAAAGTGCCAGATGAAAGGCGAAGACGAAAGAGTTTGCCTTGGCAGGGTGTCAACGCAGAAGCACATTTCTTGAGAACAACAGGATGGACACCATCAGAACCGTACGCCTTCCTAGAGTTGAACCAGATAGGGCAGAAAAAAAACATCTTCGGAGGGGATTCTAATTTCATACATAATTAGGACAGAGGGAGGAGACAGAGGAACAGCAACAGAATCGTCCAGGGTTGAGTTGGAGAGGAAAGTTCGAGCGAAGAGTTCAGCTTTATCAGGAGAAGAGACGACATCTGAGCCATCGGAATGGAAAAGAAGACGGAAAGAAGTAAAGTTGTTGGAGAGGTTCTTGGCTAGTGCTAGAAACGTGAGAAGAATTAGAATTGGATAGGTTTTCAATTTTTGTCAGATGAAGGAATATTTGGCGAGTTGAAGAACAGATTTTGTACTATTCCGAGCAAAATTATAAGAAGTGAGAGTCAGGAGTTGGATGGCGACGGTACCTTCTGAAAACCTCCTTTCTGCTGCGGATAGCATTAGAACAAGTAAAGTTAAACCAAGGCTTTTTTGCATTAGTAGTAGGAATAGAATATGGAATGTACGCCTCCATGCCCGAGAGAATCACCTCCGTGATGCGCTCAGCACACTCGGAGAGTGTAATCAGTAATCGGAAGCAGTAATCATTCTATGGTAAATCAGAGAAGTACTGCCTAAAGGCCTCCCAATAAGCGACGTTAAATTGCCAAAGGCATCATCTCCTCTTGAGAGGATCCAAAGGCCGAAATGGAGCGATAGGACAGATAAATCCCGAATGTTGGGCGTATCTCTGTTGGGATCGTAAAATCGGGATTTAATAATGAACATAAAATAACAATTCATAATGTATAAATGTAAGTTAGGTTTAATAGGTAGGTTGTAAAAGGTAGGAAATGGGCCGAGTACGTAACATGAACCAGGAAGCTAGCCAGAACAACCGGTTTAGTTTTGTTTATACTTGTATTCACGTTCAACCAATCAGGCATAGGTCTGTTTGTCACGTGATACCCACCTCTGGTCTTTCCTAGTCATGTTCTTAAAGACAAATTAGTTTTCAGATAATACCGGATCTATAATAAGTAAGAAATCTAGTATCAGAAAATACGAGGTATGTTCAAAAAGTTTCCAAACTGGTTATGCTGCGCGCGCATCACATGACGCGCATGCGCGTCATGTGATGCATGTTGTAGCGTGACTAAGTCTGTGTCCAAACACAGTTACCGCTTGTTGATATCGTATTTTGTTCTCTCGATATTTACTATTTTCTGAAGTAATTTTGTGTGTTTTGTCGCATTTTGTGCATTTGAATAATGGCTACTGTTGAAGAACAACGTGTGTGCATAGAAATTTGGCGTTAAGCTGGGCAAGACTGCTTCTGAAACCCATGCCATGCTGAACACAGCATTTGGCAATGACACCTTAAGTTGGACAACCACTTTTGAGTGGCACAAGCTCTTTAAGGAAGGACGAACGTCGATGGAGGATGATGCAAGGGTTTGGACGACCTTTCACTTCAAGAACTGATGACACTTTTGCTTGTGTTCGTAAAATGATTCGAGGGAACCGTAGCCTGACAGTCAGGGAAGTCGCAGACGAAATGGACATTTCAATAAGATCATGCCATACGATACTCAGAGAGAATTTGGGGATGCGTCGTGTGTCAGCCAAATTTGTGCCACACCTCTTGACTGCCGAGCATAAAGAGCAACGTTTTGTTGTGTCTCAACACCTCCTTCATCGTGCCGATCTTGATGAAAATTTTCCAAGAAACATCGTTACGGGTGATGAGGCGTGGGTGTACGGGTAAGACGTTGAAACAAAACAGCAGTCATCGCAATGAAAGTGCGTGACAGTAGCCATTATTCAAATGCACAAAATGCGACAAAACACATAAAATGACTTCATAAAACAGTAAATATCGAGAGAACAAAATGCGATATCAGCAAGCGGTAACCGTCTTTGGACACAGGCTGAGTCACACTACAACATGCATCACATGCATCACATGCTCGTCATGTGATGCGCGCGCAGCATAACCAGTTCGGGAACTTTTTGAACACACCACGTAGGCCAATAAAGGTAGTTGAACACTGTAGAATAGGTGGGAAATTATAAAAATTATCAAAATCATGGACGGTATTAATTTCTGTCTCTTAAGTTGTAGGTGTAATCATAAATAACCAAAAGATTAGTAAAGCGCGAATAGAACAAGGAAATCACCTCGATGGAAGGGCAGCGCATCGCTAAGAAGTGAGTGAGGTCACTGAGAAAGTTGACTCGAGAGAGTTAAGAAGTGGAGTCAAGAAAGTCAGGGTAGAAAGAAGACCGTGAGAGAGAAGGGAGTAACGCAGTGTGTTCCAAAACCCCAACTGGCGTTTGAAATCCTCTTTTCAGGAGTCCAAAAAGGAGTGATAGGGGGACCCCTTGAATTATTTGGAATTTGAAAACAAACACCGATTCATTCACTCTATATATATATATATATATTTAAACACAGACCGTGCATGGAACAAGGAACTCTTCTGGGAAAATTAAATCCGCTATAGTCCGAATAAGTAATGGTAAATGACAAATACCATAGTTTTTCTTTTTCATGATGCTAGCCCGACGTGGGCAACGGGTCTCTCGCAAAGAGGTCCCATAATATAGCTTCCCTCACCAGCTATCTGCAAAGCAGACAGGATCCAGCTTTGGGACATGGATCTAGGGTTTAAAGCAAGCCTAGTCCCACTACATTCAGAACCTCTATATAAGTAAAAGACTCGTTACATTCACGTCGGATTGAATAAATCAAAGAAAAAGGGGTAACTATTGTATTTTTAGCCAAAAAAACAAAACTTAAACCTCAACCCGGACATTGAGCGTCCACGGCTCAGGACAGTACCAGATAAGCCGGGCGTGCCTGGCTATGTACGGTGGAGAGCGCAAGAAAGCAACTCGCTCCTCCACCAGGCCAGACCTAGAGGCGGGGCCACCAGCTTGACCTCCGTGTGAAGAGAGACCAACGCACGAAACAACATAAGGTTCATAAGGTAAGGTATATATACAACGTGGCGCGAAAATCGCGCATCATAGGAATTTTCAGTCTTGACTATAATATATTATTTTTTTTCTTTTAGGTAGGGCATGGCTGCGAAATTAACAATAGACGAGAGGGTGAGCTTCGTTTTAATGTATGGAATACCAGGTACAACAAATCGATAAATCGGTACAGAATTTAAATTCTGTACCGATTCATCGATTTGTAGTTAGTGTGACTGTTTACAAAATATTATTTTTCTTATTCTTTGACTTTGATCCACGAATCGTTTCGTGAGTGCCCAATGAAAACTGAAGATTCGAGAACTAGTGACACCGCCTCAAAGACTAAAAGTGGTAACAAATGTCGTAGTCAGGACCGCAGTTCATTTTCTTACTTTCATTTGTTTAATAGGCACAACTTTGTAACACCACATAAGCTGATAGGCCCAAGTTTGCAACATCACATATGTTAATAGGCCCAAGTTCGTAATACCACGTATGCTGATAGGTCTTAGCTCAGAAAGCTGATACATGCTCCGCAGTGCTACCCAAATTGTGTACAGGAAATTCTAATGATGTAACCCCCTCCTCAGAAAAGAGAGTGAGAACAGAGAAGGAACCCCAAATCCAACATTTCCAAGGTGACCGGGGATACGTGTATGGTGCTGTCAGGGGCGTCCGCAGGATTTTTCGCAAGGGGGGGCAAAACTAACTTATTATTTCTTAGTTCTTATTAGTTCTTTATTAGGTAGAAAAAAAAATGCACTGCGACCACTACGAGTAAAAACCGTCATCTCCCCTTATCATAGCCTGCTTTCGGTGCTAAATTTAGTACCGAAAGCAGGCTATGATAAGGGGAGATGACGGTTTTTACTCGTAGTGGTCGCAGTGCATTTTTTTTTCTACCAGTCAAGTCCATTTTTTATATGTTATATGATACTATGATTAACTATAATCGTGTAAGTTTCAGTGAAATTGACCAAAAGGTTTTCGAGAGAAAAAATAAATAAAACACTCAATATAATGATCTTTGCAAATAATTCCATTACTATATCTTTCAGTATAGTTTATTTAACACTTCTAAGTTCAACGACACGGCACTTCGGTAAAGTAAAGGTAAAGTAAACGACATTTCCTTGAATGTGGAAACACTGACTGAGCTGCAGTAGAATTATAGAAGTCGTTGCGTGGGCAAACACAAATTTCCAAGGGAGGGCAACTGCCCCCTCTTGCCCCCCCCCTCCGGACGCCCATGGGTGCTGTATAATCTGCCCTAGGTTATTCAGGATTAAGAAGTTGTAAGCTAGTTCACCAGGGATGTCAGTGAAATGGGAGGAAAGCCAAAGGTGTGATGAACATTGAAATAATCTAAAATGGAGATTTCCGCAAAAGGAGAGTGGGATAGAATGTATTCCACTTTCGGAGTTAGGTAGTCAAAGAGTTTGGATAGTCAGTAGAACTAGGAGAAAGATAGACAGCGCAGATGTATTTAGTGTGAGATTGGCATGTAAGCTATAGCCAGGATATAGAATTTGGAGGATTCGAGTGCGGGAATACATGAACAAGAATACCTTTAGAATGAAAATGAGTATAGAGAAAGTAGGAGGGTACAGAAAAAGGGTTGCTATCAATCGTTCGAGACACCTAAGTTTCAGTGAGGAAGAGAAGGCGAGGTTTAGAAGAGGAGAGGTGGTGTCCAATAGATTGAAAATTTGAGGAAAGGCCACAAATGTTGCAGAAGATTATGAAAAGTGAATCAGGCAGAGGCCAGAATATCTCGAATGGGCAGTAGCATAACCAGTCCCGCTGCTCGGGTATGCTTTCCCGGTATTGGTAGCGGGGGAACCAGAAGTGAGAGACATTTATGGTTCCTCACCAGGGGACTTCGACGCTCTTGAAGTCAAGGCCAGTTTGTTGTTTTTTCTAATTTTGGGAAGATTGTGTAGTCTGTAAGATTGATGAATGCATAGTGAAGAATAGTGAAAGTTCCAGCACGGAAGTTCCAGCACTCCCTGTCTCCTGCCTAACGTCGCCCCCGGAATACTTCCCTGGTCGATTGGTGTCTACAATATTCTCCTTGCAGTTTTGTATTTGCTTTTATATTTAGATATACTACAGTTCTGTGTAATTAAGTTTAAAGTTTTGTATAATTAAGTTTAAATTGTCTCCGGCTTTGCCGTAGGCAAGCTTAAGAAAGATTTGTGTATTCGTTCATTCATTTGTTCCTGTATACATTCTGAGGTATACAAATGTAATCTACTTTTCCGGAATGCTGAAATTCCTCCCGTGAACCTTATTAAATTGCTAATGAAAGAATGACCAAACAATGATTCAAAAATAATGACGGCTATTTCAAGCAATACGATTGTCTTGCATACTGATCTACTTATAAACTATTGTGGAAACAAACTGAAACTAAACATTCAGATGGAATCCAATTTTTAATCGAATTATTCAGTTAAAGGAAAGTTTTGTTTCATTATCGTTAAATCCAAATACACAATTTACCAACGATCAATTTTAAAATAAATTCAAGTGGACAATGTCATTTTCTTGAGAGCTTATCTTTCCATTTGTTTGAGAGAAGATAAAAATCTAAAAAAGAGATTACTACATTTTAAAATTTCATTAAATTTTTTTTATTTTTATATGGTTGTTTGTCTTTGATCTAACACAGGGTGGGATTTCCTCTATTTGAGCGGTTGGAATTAATTCGTTTCTAGACGCCATTATTTTTAAATAATTTTTAAAGAGTTTTCAAGGAGTTATTAATGAGAATATATTACTACGTTTTGTAAATAATGACAACAATTAGTACTGTTTCACAGTGTATGAAAGGAATATTTAATTCCTTTAGTGTAAATCAGCACGTTAGATCAGTGCAATGCATCGAACATTATATAGAATTAATTGCTATCAAAAAGTTGGCGAAATTCGTTGAGAAATGAATACAAGGAACAGAATCATTTAAATGGTCGCCTTACCAGAATTCTAGTTATTTATTGTCAGTGAAAGTTTCTGGCTTCTCGTCAAATACATTCAGTCAGGCAGCGCATCCATAGCAGCTTTATTATGGAATAAATTGGTATGAACAGTGTGTGTGTGTGTGTGTGTGTGTGTGAAAAGATGAAATAAAGGATAAAAAGAGAAGTAAAAATTTGAGGAAATTGAAGTTTTGAATTCGCCTTCAAATAAAATAAAAAATCTTTGTTCATGAGACACAAGTTCGAAAATTCTATTTGTTTGGAGTTTAAGACAATAAAAGTTTTACTCTATTCCATTTAATTAGATATAAATCAAATAATTAAGTAGAAAGTTTGGCGGTAAAAGCTGAAAAATTAAACGTGATACTAAAAGTTATGTCAGTATATTCTAACTGAAAAAACTTGATGTTATAATCGAGATCAGAAGCTTGATAAAAAACTTAAAATACCCAACCAGCAATATGAAATTTTGTGGGGATTTTAATTTCCAGTGTGAAACAAACAAAAGGAAATTGTGCGTAGAAGGAATCTTTTGTAATTCGAAATTCTGTTAATTGAAGTGCTAACGAAACTTTTATTTCATATATACACTAACTAATGGCATTTTATCTAATAATTAAAATAATTATTCAATTTAAACCTATCCGAGCTTTATTGCGCAGGACCATTTTCTCTGTTTATTGCGTAGTTCTTCAAGAACTCAAGTTTAGGATTTTAGTTTTCTGATTTCCTTCATATTGTTCACTTCATGAGAATTTAAGTCTTTCTATTTTTTACTTTCATTTCACTTTTTAATTGTGCTTTATTTTCTTTTAACTTTTATTTTGGCTGATGAAAAGTATGTTGTAGACCCGAAAGCTTCCTTTTTATCTTTTTTAAATTTGGAATTTTTTACAATTTTCCAAATCCTCAAATAGCAGTTCATTTTTCTCTCTTCAAAAATAAATGTAGAAATTCTGATTTTGAGCGCCGCACAGACGATTAAGACAGAACGAGAACTAAATTTTAATTTTTATTCATGGAAATGAGACCAAAATATGATGAAAAATAAAAACTTTCTACTTCCATTTTCCTTTAGTTTTGCATGAAATAAATTAATTTATCCTTGGTAGCTTCTCTGGATTTCCTTTACTCAGTGTCTCCATTCTCTGATTCACATTTTGTAGTTATTTAAAAGGCTTCCGCCCTCTATGGGTCATATATTTGCTACTTTCACTTCTAAGCGGCACAAAAAATTCCAACGTTCTTCCACCTATTATATTTAGGTTGTTTTCCGTCTTTTTTACAGTGTTTTAAATTATTTCGTTTCCTCCTCTCCTAAGCTCAAAATATAAACACTTTCCACCATTTATATGGGTTGTTTTGTCTCCTTTTGAACTGAATACTGTTGTTACATCTTCAGAACAAAATCATTTTCATCACGATAGAAGTGAGTGTCTGGAGTTAATATCGCTTGGGTCGCAACATCGACTCCGTTGACCCAGAACCATGATATAAACTCAAAGTCTACAATAATTAAGAGCCATTACATTATCTTTGTATAACTATAATAACATACTGGATTAACACACTTCGTCTAACACACTTGACCGTTTTTCACTTTTGTAACGTCATCTTTCACATCAATGAACTTACCTTTTTCTTCCTTTTCAGTAACATCTTCCTTATCTGACTTTTTTCTCTTCTATGTTTTTGTGTAACTATTTCTTCCAGAATTCCATTCTTGCTGTTTAACAGAATAACATATCAATGTACTTTCCTGTTCGCATATTATATACCGTTATTGGTTCACAATAACATTCAAGTGTATGGGTTAAATTGTGTTTTAACACCCAAAGAGTGACCCACAACTTTTTTTTTGTTCCTAGTGCAGGTTTAGCTCCTCTTTCCAAATGTGCAATCGAAATTTGTCGCAAATGAATATTAAAAAAGATACAGCTACTTAAAGTTTTCAGTACCATTTTGCGTCTGGCAGCGGTGCGTGGGTAGTTTTTAGTTCCAGTGTATTGTGAATCATGTCGTGTGAAGGTCCAGTTTATTGTGAATCATGTTGTGTGAAGGTTGTGAGATTGCACACACATTTGGAAAGAGGAGCTAAAACTACACTAGAAAAAAAACAGAAGTGGGGGTCACTAGTTGGGTGCTAAACGACAAATTTATCTGTTTATTTGTTGCCTGTTTAAGCCTAGTTTAGTTTGAATATTATTGTTGTAGTGTGAGCATGTGATATATTGTGATAATGCAGTGCTGTGATCTATCTACTTGTGAGTTGTCCCCGGTCAATTGAATGCCAGGTTAGGGCAACCGAATGCCCGATTAAGTCAAATGAATGCCCGGTTAGGTCATTTGAATGCCAGGTTAGGTCAACTGTACGCCCTTGACGATTAGTTAGATTAAATAGTGATATTTTCGTTAGTTTTAACGAAAATATCGTGTAAACTTTAAATAGCTGTAACTTTTTTAATATTCATTTGCGACAAATTCCGAACACATTTGGAAAGAGGAGCTAAAACTACACTAGAAACAAAAAACAGAAGTGGGGGTCACTAGTCCAATGCTAAACGACAATTTCACCGGGTAATACATTTGCGAATGTATTTCGATGGGGTGTCGGGGGAGGGTGAAATTGCAAAGCTGTGGAAAAACCACTACTCTAACATTCTTAAAAGTGTGAGTAGGGATAATCTTAAGATAGATTGTAGCGAAACGCCTGTAGGAAAGACAAGGGGAAATACTTTGATATCAGTTCCTGAAGTAAAGAGGTTAATTACACTGGTATGCATATGAAATTTTTTTGTCTGCTGTGAGGGTTTTTTCAACTCGTATTATATAATTCGACCATGCTGAATTCGAAAATGACATTGGTTTTCCTCAATCAGGTCAGGTTTTTTCTCTATTGGCCATTTATTATAAGTCCAATTTTATCCCCAAATTTATTGATTTTTTTAGCTTAAACACTGTAGATACGAGTAATATTATAAGAACACTCGTGAAAAATGAAAACATTGTGTGAATAAATACTTTTATTCATACAATGAATATGGAAAAAAGTTTATTGAGGAAGGAAGGAAGTTTTTTTTGGCTTTCCGTCTGTGTTTTTCTTCGGGCACGTCTCGCTTCAAACACCAGCAATAGTCCGCCAGCATATTGATATCCCAGTTTCCCTGGTACCTCTCTTCCATTATTTTGATATCTTGGTGAAATCGTTCACCCTGTTCCTCACTATAATCCCCGCAATTTTCAGGAAAATAGTCCAAGTGGGACCACAAAAAGTGCATTTTTATGGACATGCGCGTCCCATGAGCTTTGAAAGCTTCCATCAAGTTTTCGACAACGGACTCGTATTCTGGACTTCTACGCTTGCCAAGAAAATCAGTGACAACTGATTTGAATGCCTGCCAGGCATTCTTCTCAGTTGGAGTCATTGCGTTTTCGAACTGAGTATCCTTGATCAAAGTTCGAATTTGAGGACATCAAAAACCCCAGCACTTAGTTTAGCATCAGATATATGAGGAAATTTACTCTCGAGATATCGGAATGCTGAACCCTCCTTATTCATTGATTTGATGAAATTTTTCATCAAGCCCAGCTTAATATGAAGTGGTGGGAACAAAATTTTTGTTGGTGGTACAAGAGGCACTGAAACGACATTATGCGACCCAGGTTCAAAATTCTCTCTGGATGCCCATTCACGCTGTGCATAGTGCTTCTCATCCGCTCGGCTATCCCATTTGCAGAGGAAACATGGGTATTTCGTGTATCCCCCTTGCATTCCCAATACAAATGCCACAATCTGAAAAGAAATGAAAATATTTAAAGAATTTAGAGAATTTGTTCTATCAGATAAAAAAATCTATGCATTGGACTGTATCACTTCTGTGGGGAAGTTAAGTGTTCTTATACGCTCTCAAATAACCTTTGGAAAAACAACATAGTCAATAGCAATAGTTTACTTATGATATTAGTATTACCTTCAAATCTCCACAGATCCTCCAGTTATGTTGGTCGTATACGAGAGCATCCAGTAAAATTTTCATGTTATCGTAGCTCTCAGTAAGTTGTACGGAATGTGCTACAGGGACTGATGCAACCCTATTCCCAAGGTTGAGAAGTACTGCTTTCAAACTTCGTTTAGACGAGTCTATAAATAGCCTCCATTCTGATGCGTTATATGGCAGGCCCAAGGATTCGATTAGCCCCTCAACATTGCAGCAGTACACTAAGGAAGACGTATTTTCGTGCACTGCTAAAAACTTGTGGAATTCTTCCTCTCGTTTCCTATACCAGGAGAATGTTGTTCCCGGAGCCAGCAAGTTGTCCTCTCGAAGTCGTGAGCCCAAGATCTCGGCAGCTAATTTGGAAAGTCCTAAATCCCTGGTAAGATCATTAAGTTTGGCCTGGTTGAGAGGCCTCGGCTCATTTGAAGCGGTATTTTGAGGTATATACGACTGGGACTGGTCATTGGCATTGGTCATTGATTCATCATCAGAATCATCGAAGTCCAGGGTTTGAGGTGGGTCGGGTATTGGAATTCCAGGACCATGGGATACAGGTCTCATAGCAGAAGGAATGTCAGGGTATACAACAATGTGTTTATTCTTCTTGTTAACTCCTGAAAATAGAAACACAGAAACATGGATATAAAACTTGCATATGAAATAGAAGAAGCATTCAGACAGTGGCGGCTCGTGAGGGAAGGCTGCGGTCTGTAAGATATAAAATAGGTCGATGGAGTCTGTATATTTTCTTTCTTTTTCATTCATATTGTCCCTTCGGGGACAATATGAATGAAAAAGAAAGAAAATATACAATCATTGTATATGTAAATGTAACTTGTATAACAATATATATGTGTAAATGTATTTTCTATAACAATATGTATATGTAAATGTCTGATTACCATTATGGTGAATATTATGCTATATATGGTGAATATTACATTATGGTGAATATTATGTCAAGTTTCATACGAGGATTTCAAAATATTTAAGAAAAATAAATTTATAAGCCCACCTTGGAGGTTTGTCATGCAGAAATAGCAATCTGTCACGTGATCCTTTCCTTCTCTCCAAATCATGGGAATTCCAAAAGGCAAAGATTTCGCTCTGCCTTTGCTCCATCTTCTCAAATTTTCAATGCACGTCTTGCAGCACATATGAGGGGCGAAATTTTTGTCCTGGTCCCCTAGCTTCAATTCCAAAGTATGCTCTATACATTGTCTTCACAAATTTAGTGATTTGGGACTCGTTATTTGGCATGGTAACCGTCCCACATATGTAGCAGAATCTATTGGGATCATTTTTACACGCTCTATTCATTATGAATAGCCGGATAACCTGAGCTGATTGAGAAAACGGATTGCAGATTCGAAATCAGCAGGAAAAACTTTATAAGAATCACTTACAAAACCCTTGACAGCAGAATTGATGCATACCAGTGTTATAGAGTTAAAGACTGGTTCTGCGTCATGGGTAGATGTCCTATCGAATGAGCATTTAAAATATGCCAATGACGTGGTATGTCTGGCTTATTGTCTGCATATATGCTCTTATCAGTCATGGTTGCTCATAGCTATATCCCTGCAGAGTTCATGAGGGTATATATCTTGCCCTTGGTCAAAAATTAAGTATGGAGACATTCTGTCCAGCAATAATTACAGGCCTATTGCTGTCGCTTCCTGCTTCTCGAAACTACTAGAAAAATTCTTGTTACTTCGATTAAATGATTACCTATGGACAGCTAATCAGTTTGGTTTTAAAAGGTCCCACTCAACTCACCTCTGTATCTATGTACTTAAAGAAATAATATCGAAATACACTGACAGTAATTCAACTATTTATAGCTGTTTCCTAGATATACGTATGGCATATGATAGAGTGAACCACAATATTTTATTTAAAAAACTAGAAAACAGGAAGGTTCCCATGTACATATTAAATTTATTGAAATTTTGGTATTCCCACCAATCTTTTACCGTTAGGTGGGGCCAGTTGCGGATTATCACTGAGGTTATTGAGGCTGAAGCCTCAGGCTCCCATGCTTGAGGGCCCCCCAGTCAACTGAGTTTCGATGATATAATTCGAGATTTCGCAAACTTCTTTGATTAAAAATGACAGAGTACACAAACTGACAAATTCCGTTTTATTTTATGTTTCATAGGAACCTAAAGTAAAGTTTGTTTAATACTGTCTGGTTTTGGCAAACGGCAAAATACACTGTGTTAAGGTTCTTTTAAGTTTGTTTCTCAATTAACCTGAGCACCGTACATATAATTCGTGTAAATGTACTATGTACTGTACATGTACATTGTACATGTATTGTTAATAAAAAGTTATAGAAAAGGGCCCCCATATTCTTCATTGCCCCGGGGCCCGGAGGTGTCTTAATCCGCCTCTGGGTGGGGCAATGTACTATCCGAATGTTTTGGCTCCTCTTGCGGAGTGAGACAAGGCTGCTTGCTCTCTCCTATGCTGTTTAATGTGTATATTGACGGATTAATTGCTTCACTTAATGAGGCAACAGTGGGATGTTGTATAGATAACACAAGGATAAATAACTTATTTATGCCGATGATGTGATGTTAATAAGGCCCTCTGTTAAAGGTCTGGATCGGCTACTAAAAGTCTGCGAAGTGTTTTCGCAGAAACATGATATTGTTTTTAATGTTACAAAAACTAAAGTTATGCAATTTCATCCTAAAAGCTGTAATCATCAGCTGATATTAGGTTTAAAATGAAAAGTGAAGTAATTGAGGAAGTACAAGAGTTTAAGTATTTGGGTCAAACTATCACCAGCTCCTTGAGTGATGACTCAGATATAAGAAAACAATCTCGAAGTCTTTGTGTTAAAGCGAATATGACTATAAGGAACTTTCGGTTCTACAAATGAAGCTAAATACACTCTTTTTCGTACTTTCTGCAGTAGTATATACAGACAGCAACTCTGGGTGAATTATAGAAAAGGTTCTGGCAGAACCCTAAATTTGCTGTACAACAGGTCTTTTAGACTCCTACATAAATCACCCCTGAGATGCTCAGCTTCGCAAATGTTTGCTACCCGTAATGTCCCGAGCTTCCGGGAGGTAACAAGATGTGCTCAATACAGTCTAATGCAAACAATTAAAATTCAACCAACCCCGATTATCTAAGCTATCCATGAGTCCTGCCGTTTATCCTCTAAGCTATGGAATTCTTGGTACGAAAACGTCTGTCTGTAGCTCCACTTAACTTTGACATTACTGTATTATTTCTAATCAACTGTATATATTTCTATCCTTAGTATGTGAACTGTCACTGTATTAATAATATTTGTCATATGGACTATAGTTTGCCAATAATCCTTTTCATTTTCATTTTCATTCATTCAAATAATTTTCATTTCTTCCACTAACAAAAAAAAACATTGTACTGCGGTCTGCGTGATTCAACGTGTTTGGATTCCTCTTTCGCAACACATACGATATTACTCTCAATTCCAAACTATATTAAAGAAATTAAAAACTTTAAGAAGTGACTTCTCTTGAGACTTAGAAATTACGGTCGGCACGAGGAAAAATTGTAAGGACACATTTGCTAATTAATGTTTTGATAAATCGCACTTCCGTCGAATTATAAATGAATCTGAATTTACTTAACGAAGAATGTCTGAATCCGAATCCGAATCCAATTCGACTCTTTAATGCGTGCGTATAATTTCGTTAAAAAATTTAAAAGGTGATTTATGTACAGATTAAAAGAATGAAATTTGCCTTAAATTAATTCAGGACTTCAGTCAGAAATTCCTTAAATTTTGAAAAGAAAAAATGAGGCAATTCAATAATGTTTTAAGGAAAAGGTGGAATCTTTGAAACAGACATCTTGAAACGTGATTTTCACCTGTCAATGGAGGAGTTTAATCTCATCAGCATTCTTGTTAACCTCATATAATCAGCGAATGAATAATTCTTAATGCAAGGATGGGAAGAGTCAGAGGAACGTATGAACACATTTAACGTTTAAGTTAAGTTAGCCTAATAGTCAAAGGGTCGTGCTCAAAGTACCGAAATGTTGTCGAATAAAAGGACACATTACCTGATTTTAGTCAGATTGGAAAATCCAACACTCACCCAGATAAATGGACCCTCCTTCTTCCAGTGTAAGTGATTAGCTTAAGAGACTTGCTTACTTATAATTTATAAGTGTGAATTTATGCAGGTTGTCATTTTGGTCCTTTAATCGCTTCTGAATGGACATTCTGATAGTCCCCTGTAATATTTTAAAGTCAAAAGATGCACGAATGCAATTCCTTCTGACTTGGTTCAAGAAATGCGACATTGGAACGAAACGTTTTTGGGCAGTTCTTATTCAAAATATGTTTCAGTATATTACTTTACTTCCTCCACATCATTCAAGAAATGAAGCGAGAATTGCGTTTTTTTGCATTCTCGAGTTCTAATTCGGAATTATGAGAATACCGTCAATTTCTCTCCAAGGAATTATGCTGTAGTTTTGCTGAAATTCAAATGGTGTAGTTGATGAGCTTTACACACCCTGAATTTTGTACTTTAGGACTACGTTAAGTAATGCGTGTATTAATGAAACAAGTAAAACGGAATGTCCTTAGCTGACCGTTGGTACGAAGTGTTCAAGGCCAGAGTGACGTATTTCACTTGTTGGTCCCTTGAATGGGGGTCTTCTTCGTTAACAAGTGGAGTTTCTCCTTTACACTCCGATTAAATTATTCCGTTGGATTCCGGGTGATAAGCTGTTGTCAGGGAAAATTTTATTTGCAGATATTTACACACTTCTTCGAAAGTGCTTTACACGTTTTCCGAGCCACGATCACTCACTATTTCGTCCATACAACCATTTTGACAGATATATGACAATGACAGCCCATCAGCGACAGTTTCTGCACGTTTGTTTTGCAACGGAATCGTTTCTACATATCGTGTAAAATGATTTACAATCATGAGTATGTACTTGTTACCAGAGTTGGATAGATTACTCGTTTTTGAAAAATCTGTGATTGCGGTTACGATCACGATTACAGTGGATGGCTGACATGACGATTATGATTACGATTACAGCGAATCGCTGATATAACGATTACAATTACGATTACTTTTTCTATTACGTGTGGTGATGGTGAATGAAACTGATCATAGACTGAAAGGTATCATAAATTCAATGTACATCTTGAAAAAACTGAATTATTTTGCCTTACGGAATTCCTTCATTCGTTTATTGATTCGACTTCACATGTCACATCTTCGAGAACAGTTCAACGTTGCATTTGATCAACAATGCACGGAGGGTGTCAATGACCCTCCCTCCCGTCTGTCCTGGTAGAAGTTCCCCGTGATGGAGAAAACACGTTCAGAAGGAAGCGAGGTCGCTGTGACTCCAAGATACTGGTGCGCTAAGTCTTTCAGGGGGCAGTTCTTGTAGCGACGCCAGTATTTCAGAGGGCTGGAAGAATGCGGCAATAGTAATTGTCAACGTCATCTTCAAGCGAAGATGGCCGCCTGATGTGCTGGAGATTGGGAGTTTGATTCATGAAGGAAAACAGCTTTGGCAGTGTGGAACTTGCCTCTCCTCCCTCCTCTTCCTCACCCTCATCATCTTCCTCTTTTTCAGCTCCTGATTTCTATTGAATCAAGGATTTGATCAAGCTTATAAGTTCATCTTTCCTGCCCTGCTTTTTCAGCCAGGCCAATTTGAAGCGAGGATCTAGGAACCACGCAACACGGTAGTCAGGGATGACATGCCTCGGTCAGAGGACGAAGACGATAATGAAGCCTTCTTCGCGGTTTTGATTTTGGACTGAGCGCACAGATACGCCTTGTATTGAGGCTGGCGAAGTCGCTGTAAGAGACAAAAATGCGGATTTACTATTATGCCGCTCTTATCTCATTGATGCAACGGTGCGTGCGCATTTTGCTGAGTCGTCATTGTCAAGAAAAAATAAAAATATCCATGTAATCGGGTTTTCCTCCGGTTCACCGCCACGATTACGATTATACGTTTCGCTGAAAAGCACAATAATGATTACATGCTTCACTGAAAAGCACGATTACGATTAGGATTAGGATTACTGGAATATGGAATCATCACAAATGTAATCGACTACACAGAGTAGTCTTTCCAACTCTACTTGTTACCTAAATAAGTCAGAGTAAGTTCACCAATTAAGTCCAGTCCCACGTGTTCTAAGGGTCTATGGATGGATGGGAATTTGCCTAGTAGGGCCGTATTTAATTTTTCTGCCTTCCTTTTCTGACAAGGGAAGTACGTTTGATAGTATTTCTTGATAGTAGGGGCCTGATTATCCAATAGAAACAGTCCCTACTTCGAAACAAAGTTTTTACAATACCCACGTGAGTATTTAACTTCGAATCGTGTGAGAGTTTCAGTGATTCACCCACAAGACTAGCTGAGAAGTGAGACGCGGTGTCATATAAAATAAACAGCCGTTATCTAAAACAAAGTTTTTTAACGTTGTATGAGGTGGTGTTATCGCAATGTCTCTTTCTTCCAAGTACGATATTATATTAGCCCAGCGGAGCTCTGACAACTGTTTTTCATGCATGTTTTGATTCAAGAAAATATTACTGACGTTGCCGTTTTGTGCGTTCCGGCCTTTTTGTCTTTTCCCTGTTCCCGTATGTGAGCAATTAACGTTTGGAAAGGATTTCGCAACAAAGCGTCAGGGACATGATGTTCCTTCCCTGACTTATATCGTATGTCAAAACAATATTCTGGCAACAGTAGAGCCCATCTCGTAATTGGAGGGGCGTTATTTCGGTACTGGAAGATATAACAGAGTGGGGCATGATAGGTGACGATGGTAAAATGACGTCCATAAACGTAATGGGAAAAGTTTTTGATGGATTCAGTGATAGCATAGGCCTATTTCTCCGTCACTGTATAAGTCACGGGACCGGTGTAATTTTCGACAAAAATACTAAATGAGTTCTTTTTACTCCGTCAATAGTCTGGATTAACAAGCCCCCAATTGCAGAATTTGAAGCGTCTGTATAACTCGAGAATGGTTTCTGAAAATGGGATAAGTTAAGATTGGAGCTTTGATGAAGCACGTCTTAAGTTGGTCAAACGCGAAACGCAGTTTGGTGTTCTTTTCACTTAAATTTAACACATTTACGAGTGAGGTTCGTCAAAGGGGCAGCTACCAAGGAAAAATTTTCTATGAAATGGATGTACTCGTAATAGCCTAACTTTCCTAAGAAATGCCTAACTTCTCTGATCTTAGTCGGACCCGGAAATGCGTCGATCGCGGAAACTTTATCAGGGTCCGAATGTACTCCTTGTGCGTCAACTTTGTAATCTAAATATTTAATTATTGGTTTAATAAATTGGCATTTCTGTAAACTTACTTTTAATCCCGCTTCTCGCACTAAACCGAGTATTTTCGCGACGTGGTCCAGATGTTCTTCAAAAGTATTTAAATAAACCACTATGCCATTAACGTGTGCCAAAACATACTTTCCCATTGCTCCAATCAACATGTCATCAACAGCACGTTGTAAACAAAACGGAACCGATGTCAGTCCAAATGACATACGTGAGAAACGATACATACCTGATGAAGTCATAAATGCGGTTTTATCGCGATCTTTCTTGTCGATCGTAATTTGCTAATAACCCGATTTAGCATTTAAAGAAGTAAAGAATGCACTACCCCCTAATGCATCGAGGGTCTCATCGATACGTGGAATTGGGAACTGCTCCTTTTGTGTTATTTTATTTGCGATAATCAACGCAAAAGCACCAACTAACGTCGAGTTTACTGTGTTGTCCTAATCCTAATCCGATCAATTTGGTGATCCCCCGAGGAAAAACTCGGTTTTGACTTAAAAGTTTCACTAATTTGTCCCTATGATCGGTTTCTAACTGTGACAAGTCTAATTTTGAAATTAGTTCCTCTAAATCCCGTTGTTCGAAATCGGATTCATGCTCAGCCTTTTCTACCACACGCTGTAATTCTCCAATTATGTCATTATGAGTTAAAATTACGTCTTTATTTAAACAATTTATCACCGAGATAGGGATTAAGCCCTTTTTGAGTCTCACGATAGCAGTGGCATTCCCTAATACTAGTGCTGTATCGATTATCGGCATCGGCATCGGCAGAATCGGACATTTTTTGGGCATCGGCACCAGCCAAATTTATCCGATTCTATTATCGATTGTTTGAAATTTAAAAATTTTCACTACAAAAAATCTATATTTATAAAAAATTGAACATACAAAAAACACTATTTAAGAACATTTATATGCTTTTTCCAGTGTATTTACATATAAATATTTTACATTCACGAAACAGGCAAAGCTTAATAAGTTAAGTTGCCCATAAATTTACATTTTCTTTAACTATTTAATCTCTAAATATTGTAAACTAGTGTAATCTCATACTCCATATTAGTAATAATTCTATATTGAGAAGTACTTTATAATTTTTATTTTGAACCATTTTATTATGTTTACTTTATTTTAAATATTTTAATAATTTTATAAACGTTGATTGTATATCCATTTTTTATTCAAGTTGGCTACCAGCTACTTGAAATTTTAATGAAAAGTTTTGTTGTTGTTTACATAGTTGAAGAAAAAATGCCTTCAACATAAGGAAAAACAATTACTTTAAATGTTGGTATTCAATTTATGAAACTAAAATGAAATTATTTTATCATTTTATTGAGTAATAAAACTACTTAACATAAAGTCTGGGTAACAAAACTGTTTAACATAATTTTGTATCCTCACTGATTTTGGTACTGTATATTGTGGAGTAAGCTAAGGGAAAACATTTAAACAAATTCGAAATATAAAAATATGAAAATTGAATGTTTTCACATTAGATAAGTAAAATTTATGAAGAGAATTTTTTTAAATATAGGCAAAGAATCGGCATCAGCATCCGTATTGGCATCGGCTAAAATTTTATATCGGAACATCACTACTTAATACTAACTTATCTACTGTATTCAGGTCCGGATACAGTGGGGGGCGGGGGACTTAACTCTACCTTAAAAAGCTTTCATTGCTTTTTTTAAATTAAAAACAATGAAAAAAAAATCATATATATATATATCGTCGACAGCAATTTTATCTGAAACCCACCTAATTTTATTCTGGAAACGGAAATTAAATTATAGACTTATTTATTTGAATTTAATTTGAAATAGCGTTGTTTTAGAAAAGAATTCTGTAGTAATGAGCGGTTTATTTCTTTTAATTGAAATATGGTCTCTCTCATTTAAATACAAATGACGAACTGTCGCAAAGCCAGATCTTCCCTCAACAGGTGGTTAACGTTCGACTGGAAGCTCCTGTGTAAGTTTTTTATTATTAAAAAGTACTATTTCTGCGGCCTATAGTTTTCAGTGAAAATGTAACACACATCAGCTGAACGGATGAGAATGGTCCTTAATGAGAAGTTATAGTGACGATGTTTTATATACAATTTTGTGATAGAACCGCTATTATTGCAATATGACAGGGATATATATATGTATATATACACGTCAGGAATATATACCGTATATATATATATTATATATATATATACAGTATATATATGTCACGGATATATACACCGTGTGTGTGTATATATATATATATATATATATATATATATTTATATATATATATATATATATATAATGTTACACAGACAGTGCATGGAACAAGGAACTTTTCTTGGAAATTTAAATCCACTATAGTTCGAATAAGTAATGGTAAATGACAAATACTATAGTTTTTCTTTTCCATGATGTTAGCCCGACGTGGGCAACGATGGCTCACTTGTCAGGGGACCATTCTGAGTTCAATGCCATCATGAAACGGATATGTTAAGTGCTTTAAAATGTGGAACCTCAATTCTGCCAGTGGAGGTTTAAGTTTTGTTTTATGGCTGAAAATACAATAGTTACCGCTTTTTCTTTGATGTATTCAATCCGACGTGAATGCAACGAGTTTCTTGCGTATATTGAGGTTCTAAATATAGAAGGCTAGGTGTAGTTGTAAACCGTAGATCCTTTCCCAAAGGTGGATCATGTCTGCTTCGCAGATAGCTCGTGAGGAAAACATACTTTGGGGCCTCTTTGCGAGTGACCCGTTGCCCACGTCGGGCTAACATCATGAAAAAGAAAAACTATAGTATTTGTCATTTACCATTACTTATTCGAATTATAGTGGATTTAATTTTCCCAGAAGAGTTACTTTTTCCATACACGGTGTGTGTTTAACATAAAAGATCTCAAGGAACAATTCTGAGTTCAATCCCATCATGAAACGGCCATATATATATACAGTACTGGCCAAATTATTAGGAATTTTTTTAAAATTTCATTTTTTGGTATAAAATGTTAAATTAAACCAATTTTAAACGTTGAAAAGTTATTTATTTCTACACAAGAATACATGGTCATTATTTAGCAATAGTTTAGTACTTAGTTTGACCCCCCTTAGCTGCCTTAAGGGCTGCGACACGCTTCGGCATGCCATGAATCAATTTTTTGCATAATTCCTTAATACGTTTAGAGTGAAACCAGACTTGAATAAGTCGCTCTATGAGTTGGTGTTTTGTTGTTATCGGCGTTTCATGGATTACGTCCTTTAAAATACACCATAAACTTTCGATTGGGTTCATGTCTGGAGAATTTCCAGCCCATGGGAGCAACCGAACACTATTTTCATGGCACCATTTTTTAACCGACTTTGCCGTGTGGCATGCAGCTGAGTCTTGTTGAAAATCCAACGTCTATTACCATACCATTCCCTTATTTGAGGCAGTAGACGTCCTCTTAGTACTTCTATATACTTGACTTGGTTCATATTCCCCTCAACAATGCTCAAACGACTAGTTCCATGCACAGAAATTGCTCCCCAAACCATGATCTTTTGTTGAAATTTCACCGTTTTCATCAGACACTCAGGCAAAAATTCTTCTCCAGGCCTCCTTCTTACACTTTGAACACGATCGTCAAGCACGGCAATCGTTGACTCATCGGAGAACACCACCTGCAATCAAAGAAAGCCCTGTGAAAGAGTCAGTGCATAGCGTATGAAGTACAGCTAAAACGAAGTACAGTATGACTTGCTGCTTTACAGATATTTTTACTGCAGTTTTATCACGTACTGTAAATACACTTCTATGCATACTGTATTTACTGTATTAACATTCTATTTAATGTTAAATACCCAACTAAACAGTTAAATATTATTCTTACCTGTTCCCAATCCTCACTAGTCCAGTTAATGTGTTCCTTTGCCCATGCAAAACGTGCCTTCTTCATAGCCTCAGTGAGCCTGGGCTTCTTCCTTGGGCGGTAGGCTTTGAAGCCGGCAGTTAGAAGCCTCCTGTTGACTGTTCTACGACTAATATTGATGCCATCAGCCGCTAGACTACTGGAAATGTTTTTGCAAGTAGCTCTTATATTTCTAAGAGACAAAATTGCAATCTG
Source organism: Bathynomus jamesi (assembly GCA_023014485.1). Classification (NCBI taxonomy): domain Eukaryota; kingdom Metazoa; phylum Arthropoda; class Malacostraca; order Isopoda; family Cirolanidae; genus Bathynomus; species Bathynomus jamesi. Next base: position 1,412,000 of record JAJOZX010000014.1, on the reverse strand, counting down.
TCTATCAGTTCTTGGAGTCGTTACCCTTTTTCTGCCGCATCTTCCAACCCTTTTGGGGCCTACATTTTCTCCAAATACCATTTTTTTCTTAATACGAAGTACTGACTGTGGTGAAACATGGAGTTTGGCAGCGATTTCCTTTTGTTTAAATGTAGAAGAAGTTAATAAAACCTGTATTTGCCCAATTTTCCGTGGACTCAAGTCATTCTTTCGCCCCATTTTCAAATTCACTTAAAAACTGTAACAAATAATTGCCGAAATTGGGTAAATACACTATTTAAATTAAACGGTAGTTACAATGACACGTAAAAGAAAGAGAAACACACCCGCATCGCACGACAACCAAACGACAAATGACGAACAAACACGCTTCGTTCGACTAAAGAATTATGCAAAAAATTGATTCATGGCATGCCGAAGCGTGTCGCAGCCATTATGGCAGCTAAGGTGGGTCAAACTAAGTACTAAACTATTGCTAAATAATGACCATGTATTCTTGTGTAGAAATAAATAACTTTTCAACGTTTAAAATTGGTTTAATTTAACATTTTATACCAAAAAATGAAATTTTAAAAAAATTCCTAATAATTTGGCCAATACTGTATATATATATATATATATATATATATACAGAGTGTCCCAAAACCATGTATACATTTTTAAAAAACTTATAACAGGCGAACCCACCAACAGATTCAGATGATTTTTATTTCTTTTTATAGCCTATAGCCTGAGGAGATACAACAGCGAAATTGTTAACAGCCTTGCCTAGCCTAAGGAGACACAAAATCGAAATTAGTAATAGCCTTGCCTGCCTACAGTAAACATAGAAAATGGAAGTGTGCGCTTATCATTTGAGCAACGAAAATGGATACTAAAGTCGTATTTTAAAGTTGAGAAGATATCAAAGGTTCAACAACAGTGGAGAGACAATTTTGGAACTAATCCTCCAACTCGACTTACCATTTCATGTATCTGTGAGAAATTTGAAGTATACGGTACTGTGCATGATGTGTACAAGCAAGCGACTGGGCGTCCAAAGACATCAACAGATGCTAACACTTCTGATGAAGTGCTACAGGTATTCAACCGATCACCAAGAAAATCTGTGAGACAATGTGCTCGTGAAACAGAAAAGTAAGAAGTGTCCACAGAATTCTGAAGAATGCTAAATGGAAATCTTACATGCCGAGATTATTACATGCCTTGAATGAGGATGATCCGGATCGCAGAATCCAGTTTTCGAATGGTTTCGAGTAAAAAACAGAAGATGGCCAATTTGCGGACAAAATTGTGTGGTCTGATGAGGCTACATTTAAGTTGAATGGTATAATTAATCGTCATAATTGCACATACTGGTCACAAGAAAATCCACACATTTATGTGGAACGACATGTAAATTTACCGGGTATAACTGTCTGGTGTGGTTTTTCTTCCAAAGGTTTGGTTGGTCCATTCTTTTTCGATGGTACAGTTACCGGTCATAGCTACCTCAACATGCTTCGGGGAAAAGGTTTTCCTGCAATTCGACAGTTATACGGAGATGAGGACATTTACTTTCAACAAGATGGAGCACCTCCTCATTACCATCAGGATGTCAGGAACTACCTTGATGAAACATTTCATTATCGGTGGATCGGACGACGAGGTAGTATCGAGTATCCACCACGTTCACCAGATTTGAACCCACTTGACTTTTTTTATGGGGTCATTTGAAAAATGAAGTATACAGTAGAAGACCTACATCACTTGAACAACTAAAGAGCACAGTTGAAGAAGCGTGTAGAAATATCCCTACAAACATTTTTGTTGAAGTCTGTCAATCGGTGAATCAAAGAGCGCAGTGGTGCATTGATACCAATGGTCGACATTTCGAACACTTACGTGTTTAAAACAAATTAAACTATCTATTATTTCGATGTTGTTATATTTTACCTATAAAAAGAAATAAAAATCATCTGAATCCGTTAGTGGGTTCGCCTGTTATAAGTTTTTTAAAAATGTATACATGGTTTTGGGACACTCTGTATATATATATATATATATAACCTATCACAGCTATTAGACCACCAAGAGAAAAATATTGGAAACACTGTGTCGAAGAGAAAACATAGATGTAATATATACTGACTTTGCTAAATGTCTTCTATAAATGTGACCATGGAATTATAGCACACAGACTTAAGAATACAGGAATTACTGGAAAGCTAGGAAGATGAATATTTAATTTTTTGATGTAACGAGCACAAAGAGTGGTGGTAAATGGAGTTAAATCGGAAGTCTCGGAAGTAGAGAGCTCTGTCCCACAATGGACAGAGATTGCAGATATTGTTGCAGATATCAATGACAGTATTGTATCATGTTTCGCAGATGACACAAAGATATGCAAGGAAATATTGAATGAAGATGACATAGAAAAATTACAAAACGACATTGAAACATTATTCCAGTGGGCATAAGACAACAATATGAAGTTCAACGAAGAAAAATTCCAACTTCTAATATATGGTAATAACAAGGAGGTATAGAAAAAAGGCTACAAAACTCTGCAAGCCAAACAGATAACACCAAATGCACAAGTCAGGGATCTTGGACTAATAATGTCGTTGGATGCAGAATTCAGAGAGCACTATAACATCAAAATTACAATGGCTAGAAAAATAATGGGAATTATCTGGAGGAACTTCCGCAGCAGAAAATCAAACATCACGCTCAAATTATGGAAAAGGCTAGTTCTACCAATAATTGAGTATTGCTCAGTACTCATAAGCCCATACAGAAAACGAGACATTGCGAACATTGAATCTATACAAAGGACTTTTACATCTAAGATAGAGGAAACGGAAGGTGAAGACTACTGGTCTCGACTACAATCACTGAAGCTCTACTCTCTGGAAAGAAGGCGGGAACGGTATACAATAATATACATATGGAAAATACTTGAGGGCTCTGTCCCTAACCTTAGAAATGAAATAGAAACAAACTGAAATGAGAGAAGAGGCAAATTTTGTGCTTTCCCAGCTGTGGTGGGACAAGGGGCCATGAAAACGAGGATGGAAAATACCCTCAGAATACGAGGCCCAAAGATTTTTAATGCCCTGCCAAAAGAAGTGAGGAATCTCCAGCACACTGACCTGAATAACTTCAAGATCCAGCTGGACAGATTGCTGTGCAAAGTCTCTGACCAGTCATGTGTGGCTGGCTACGATGGCAGGAGGAGATCAGACAGCAATTCCCTCCTTCACCAAATCCCGCAAATGATGCTGGATGTTGCAGAGGCGTCGACCGCAGGTCGATCTTGAACCGTCGTTTGAACTCGCATAGAGATACATAAATTATATATATACACACACACACACACACACACACATACATACATATATAATTATATATATATATATACACACCCTTAAGCGCAATACAGAGTGAAGTGTAAAATTTTTGGCATATTTAAAGTTAACTAACTGCGGCGCACTTTTTTATTCACTGTACAATTTCAGAACAGATTTTAATACCCGTTTCAGGCATTTCTTTGTTTGCAAGCAAAATTGTTATTGATTTCAAAACTGCACAAATCAAAGAAATTTTAGGTCTGAAAATTCATTACATGTATAATAGGAAATATAAAGTATAGTGTCCACATACATTTGAATATAAACTGTGTTGACGCTGGGGATTAAACACAATTCGCGGCACATGAACTACTTTAGGAGCTCTATGACAAATGAATCATGCCATAAATGCATTGCGAGATAGTCGTAACAGTAAAGATACTCTCGATTTCTTAAATACACTGCAAACCAACGAACACCAGTTCCTCTGGCCAAATCTGTATTTATTATAAGTCCGCCTCGGTCTTTCGTAAACGGAAGTTTTACCAATTCATCCTTTGCGTCGGTCCCCATAAGCATGTCTCGTATTAAGCAATCTTTACTCATTACCGCTTGAAGTGTGATTTCATCCATTTTTAAAAGTCCGTTATAACAAATCTAAAGCGATTAATCTCAAGCAGAGCTTGCGACTCCAGGTAAAATACCACGCTAATAGGATTAACTAATGCCTTACCGAACTCGAGCATTAATGCGTTGTTTCCATGGAGTTGTGGATTTAAGTGCGTATTCACACTTGCGCAGTTGTCAGGGGTAAGGTCAAAAACATATACATTTACGCAGTCTATAAATTCGTTCTGCGTCACGCCTGTACCAAAACCGTCAGTCATTGACGCTCTGAACCAGATTGTGATATGCTTGTGTACAAAGAGAAAACTCAGCATCTGTAGAATACCTCGTCTCTAGCGACCCCCACCCCCTACAGCCGAGCCGTTGACAAACAGTAATATTTTTCAAGTAAAATATTTTGAATTTGAATGACGTTTTTTTTATATTTATCGTTCACCACATCATGCCCTAGCATTGCAACGAGTATTCTTTTTGGTAGAATTCCGAGTGACATTCTTTATCTGCTTGGAAGTTAAGCCTGAAGAGGCCGTGAATACCTTCATTTTAATTCTATTTATCGGGTATTTGGCTGTGGCCCTCAATAAATTTTTCTCAATTTCCATCTGCTTAGCAGATTTTAACTTCATTCGCCGTACCGGAAGATATGTCTCCATAATGTGAATCACCACGGGCTTCGCAGCCTCTTCATTGGCCTCATCCAGGTTTAAACATATCTCCTGGACCGTACAGGCAATTTTAATCTTCACATCAACGCTATTCACAAGTAGTTTTTTCTGGAATGACAAATTAATGTGCAGGCACCTATAACAGTCATAAATCTTCTTTTTAGATTTATTAAAATTATTTTTTATGATTCTTTCCGCTTTAGGGGTATAATAACCCTCAGCCGTCAAATAGGTTTGTTTGCGTCGTTTGAAAAGTTGAGTACACTTTCCAAGTAGCCTCTATAATAGTAATACCTCAGCCTGATGAAATATTTGTCTTGTTTAGAAATACGTCGCACTGGCTGATTATTGAATGTAAGACGTTCGCTTCCGGGTATATAGCATAATCATTTTTCCATTTTTTCCGTCTGAATGTGCTATTCTCAGTTTGGCATACATCAAAATATTACCAGGTTCATAAAAAAGTGATCCAGCATTTGGTATACCGAACTCTAAAGGAGCGCTCGAAGAACTAATAGTGTTCAGCGATTTAAGTGTGATAAAGTTAGATTCAGCAATACTTGTCTGTGTAGGTGGAAGATCAAAGAAAGAGAGTTCTGATTTGCAGCATTCTAGACTGTGTGGGTGTATGAAGTGCACCATGATGACCTGAATATTAATGTTACCTCTCATTTCAAATGCTCAATCACCTATGAAAGGTAATTGTAACAGATTTAGTTTATATCAATTAAAAAAGTGGTCAACCATTGGTCTCATGCGCTTATAACAGCTATGTTTTGAAGCCTTTTGCGCTTGACACCTTGAGTTGGTCCCGCTTATTTTTCTTTTTCTGTACAATGCGTTTTTTCTTCCCTGTATCTGTTTTCTTTTATTTCCTCTACCACGCATTTTTCTCTTCGCCGTGTCCGGCGTAAATGTTTTTTGAAAGCTTCTTTAAGTTCAGTGCCTGCCATTATATCTTCATCGGTATTAAGACCCGATTGTGGCGCCTTCCGCCCAAGATATTTGGCTCCACTCTTCAGTAAGGGGACTGCTGTATGTAATATAGATGAAAAGATCGAACCGATGCCACTTCCACGCTGGTATCTCACACCGCGGTAAACGGTAAAGGGTTTTCGCACCATTCTATCGCAGCACGCCGGAAGTGAAGCTTCACTGTTAAGCTTCCATAACAGAATGGATAGTTTTCACTTTCTATCATTCTTATATGTATAGCAATACTGTTTAGTAGGTTAGAGGCGACTTTGATATAATGAGGCTTATCATACGTAATACTTAAGCTTTTTCACTATGATTGGGTATGTGTGCAACACGCAACAATCGTACCTGACTGTCTCTAACAACAAACTGGTGTTCCACAATGTTACTGTAAGTGTAACACATACAGTAAGTGCGGGAGGTCCTCTATTGTCTAAAATCTCCAATTTTAACTGGTACAACAAATTAAGCATATCATATGGTAACTCGTGAAAAGTGTCTCTTTGGAAGGTTACCCTGGATCCACCCTCATATAAAATTTTGAACACCTCTTTATCTTTAATATTTGTAGTCGTCTCTGATTTTAACATCAAAGTACGTACCGGTGTATCTTTGTTTACGATTTTGAAAAATAAATCATCTGTAATGCCCGAATTTTTCAAACTCTCGTTTAAGTCTCTCACAATATCCTCAGCAGTGTCATAATGTCAGGGGCCTAGTGTTATTTCTGTAGTGTAGTACTGTACACCGCCGTTCCGTGCCAAGCGCATGTATCATCCATAGTTACATCTGCTTTTTCACATTTATCACTTCTTCTAAGAATAATATAAACGGTTTCTTTCTTCTCAATACTTAATTTGCTAGTCAGTTGAAATTCATACAATCCAACCTCGTATGATTCCCCCTCCATTTCGATAGGTCTATGCAGTTCGGATATAAGTTGGACAAGATGTTGTTAGGCTGTATGATATATCTAACGACGCAGAGGATGGCAGTGTAACGTAGAAGTGGGCGGGTGACATGGTGTATACTATTTAAGTTTCATTATTGCAGCAGCTTTTACATAGGAGTTTAAGCTTTCTGGGTACTCTAGCCATTTCACCAGATACGTCTTTCTCTTCCCTGCACCTCTGCTTCCTATTTTTTTCAATTTTACACACCTTTTTTTCCTAAATTAAACCTGCAACTCTCCATCATAAAAGCCACCTTCAGTTTCTTCGCCATTTAAATCTTCTCGTAAAAATGCAAAAAACTTCACTTTTTTCTACGTGAAGGTCAAAATATGATGATTAAAACCCACTCTAATAGACAGAGTCCCTGGACTGTTTTCCCTCTTGTTTTTGGTTCATTCGTTTTTCTGTATCCACCCGAAGAGGACGCCAGTGGGCATCGAAACTGTTGTGGAAATAAACTCTGTCTATTATAGTGGGTTTTAATCATCATACTTCTCGTAAAACATTATCACTTTGCCTTTAGGCTTCATAGCTCTAACTTTAAAAGTTTTCTGAGTCCATTCTTGCTCAAATCCTTTTGTGAATTGATTCCCTGCTCATGACAGTCTTACATAATCAATGATTTTGAAGCATTCTGTATGCGTACCTCTTTTTAAAACTACATTAGGTGATGTACCAATCATACGATGGTGTGAACAGTTGTAGGATGATGCCAACTGTTCCAGAATGTTTATGTATCTGTATGTATTTTTATACGTAAAATAACGATGCATGCGGCCCTTTATGGTACGCTGTACTCTTTCGGCTAAAGATGCCTTATGCACAGAATTGGATGTGTAATAACTGATATTAATCTCTGCCAGCATGTTCTAAAAAGCCCGGCCTATAAATTCTTTCCCTAAATCTTATCAGAAATAACCTGGGATCCTGTTTTCCTTTCGAATCAATGCTTTTGTAGCTGTAGCAACTGTTTCAAGCAATTTATTTTTAAGAGAAATAAGCTACAAGTACCTAGAGAACACATCGATTATAAATAGAATGTAACGGTGCCCATTATTATACACCGAATACCTCTGCATGTCAGTCAAATAGGCTGCCAAATAGAATCAATCGATGCGGCTTTTGTCTTAGCAGTTTTAAACCTTCTCCTCATAGGTTTATGAAATGTATAGGTGTCCTGCTCACGCAAAAATTTCTTAACGTCTTTTTTTCTCTATGCCCTCAGTATAGACACCTCTGTAGATCTTTCAACACCACTGTAAGAAGCTGGATTGGAAATATCGTAAGAGTGTTTTCTTAATATGTTAGCCATTTGTGTATTTTAGAAGCGTGTGGGTAGGGTTGTGCGTTGGTGGTTGGTTTCTTCTTCTTTTCTTCATCTTCTTCTTCAGAGTTATTACACCCGTAGGCGAAGGGGTGCTCTGTTGTGGTATATGTGTTGTTTGTTCCAGATCTTTTATTCTGTTCTGTTTGCCACTCAGCGTTTTTGGTACGTTTATCTGTTGTAACCTCGAGTTAATGTGACTCCATCCTGGTGGAGATGGCCTATCCCACTTTCTAATGAAATTATGTACGATATCAATAATATTCGAACCCTATACCTTCGCCACTTCAACAATAACCTCACCAGTATCGGACCAATGTATAACGGGGTCCTCACTCAATAGATTATGAAGGCTTACCCCATTATTCCTCAATGTATGAAAGAAACTAATTTTTAATACATGTTCGAGATGCTGCGGACTCGCCCTGTTGTTCTTTGTCTGATCGTCTCTAGTTTCATTATGTTTGATAACTCCGGGAACTCCACAGGTTTTTCATAATTTTTGTATTCCTGAAGAAATTTCTGAAGAGCTTCTTGGTATAAATTCTTTTCTCGTCAGGATGCATCTCGTTGTTTAGCAGATTCACCAATTCACTTTCCATTCTTTTAAGCCTGTTTTTACTCGACTCTAGAAGTGATTCTGGCTTCTTTGTATTTTGTAGTGAAGCATACACTTCGGGTGGAATCACTACTACTTTCTTCATTATAGACAATAAAGGCCCCAAAACTGAAAATAAGATGGGGAGGAATGAACCACCTCTTTGCACAATAATTCGGTTTTTCTTTCCCACAGTTTGTCTCAGAGCTCGTATTATGTTCTTGTAACGACGTAAGCACAACTTCTGAGAGGGGTTCATTGGTACATTGCATTTTATAACGTTGAGGCAGATTTCACAGATGCATTTTAAAAAGTCTGGATTAATATTTTTAACAAACAGGTGTTGGAGAGTGTACGGTAGTGGGTGAAAGATTTTTATAAATTCACGGTAATTAATCTCTTCGTCATTCTGGAATATACACCGTTTCAGCCTCGTTTGGAAATATATTCGTGTTTACAAGCACCTAAACGTGTTTTGTGGGTGACGGTCACAAGCCAAATATCCGTAACGTCGAATTGTACCTTCTTTGTAAACTTCCAAAAATTCCTTACGATGGTTTGAGAACATTTGATTGGCCAATACCTCAATTTGCGATACATCTCGGCGCTGGACGAATAATACGAGATATTGTGTATTTAATAAAACATCACGCATATACCTATTCTTGAAAAATAGGTTTTGATTGATAAAGAACACGCTTATGTTAAGATGGTGAGAGAATACTGTAAATGTATTAGCAAACGTTTTATTCATTTCTAACACGAGATCATCAGTTCCAATAACTGTGTGCTCATTGCCCTTTATCGAGGTAACATCATAAACACCTTTGTGGAATAAAATAATGTCTTGGTAATCGTTGAAAACGGCTTGGTATGTCGAATACAACTTTATGTACAGGTTTCGAGAACTTGTAAGTTTGCGAACTATTGTTTCCTCAGGGGAGAGTAAATATCTTGTGGTGATCTTGTTCCCCAAGGAAATCGGTGAAGTTAGTGCATGACCATTTAAAGTCTTTGTGAAAATTTATTTGATTTAATTGACGGACTTTTTTCCTGAAACACCTGCAGAATTAGCGCAAAACTTTTGTGAGCAAATTTCTCGAATTTTTAGTAAGTAAACTACTTCTGTACACTTGTTCTTACATTTCGGAATTTGGATTTAGTGCTATTTGTAGAGTTACACAGAAATAATAAAAAAAAACCTCTGTATAAATGCTTTTTGAGACAAATAACTGCAAACATTTTCTTTTAATTGAAAATTTGGTTTTTGGAACAAAATTTGTAATCGTACATCTGTATATCTTTTCAAGTTATGTCCTATTCGGAGTGAAATAAAATAAACTTTATACGAGGGAGAGTGTTGTTTTATGCTACCTTCCAATAGGTCTCTTGTAAGCTGAGGGTAAATTAACATTGAAATTCGAAATTCAAAGTGGGCTTCAAATAAGCCGAGAGAAACTACGCGTATAAAATTGAAAGACCATCCGAGTGGATAGGTAGAGTCATCCTGAAATAAACGAACGCGCGCGCGCAATAAGTGCAACCGAAAAAGGAGTTGTACCACAACGTATCGATGATATGCGTTATTTAGACATTGTTCTCGAACACGCACACAATGTGCTGCTCGACGATTTCATCGAGCTCTGGGACGAACAAGGCGAGAATGGTCTGAAGCTGAAAACATATTTAGAAGCTACAGACCCTGAGAAATATCATAAGCTCTGGCACAAAGGTATAGAACGCTACAAGCCCAAACTCGCACTCACCGTTCACACAAAAGAATTATTTCCATATATAAGATATAGCTGCATGACGATTTAGAAGACTTCTTCATCCATCTTTATAAGTTGTGAAAATTTTACAGTTGAAAAGATTAGTGAAAAAAGATTAAGTGCACGCTTGGAGAGAGTTTTCTATAAACTTGAATTTAGTGATGATGGTGCAGTAAACGACGTTATCTTTGAGCGTGCTTTTGATTGCATTCTAACCATGTTTAAACAGAATGAGCCTTTTACTTCAAGTTGGAAGGTAGGCACGAAGATAGGCTTAAACGCTCTAAATGGCCTTTATATAGAATATATATTTTTTTCCTTCTTTAATTTACCGCCGATTCGTACCTAGGGAAAGTGGTACATATCTCGGCAAGACAGTGGGTGGGTGGTGCCACTGAGTTGGGGATGGTAGACTAGGGAGTGAGTAAGGTTCAGTTGCTGGATAGGCGGTAGGAGGGGTATGGACTTAAATACGATGAAGCAGATGGGAATGAGTGAGGAAAAGGAAAATCGCTTCCGCTAAAAAGTGAGGGCCTTCGGCGAGTATGGACTGTAGATGCTCGGGTAAGGAAATTCTGGACAAGAGAGGGAAACACCTGCGAAGAAGAGCGGAGAGGTTTGGGCATTCGACCAGGAGATGTACGACAGTGACCGGGGTATGGCAGGTAGGGCAGAGCAGGGCTGGCGATTTAGCCATAAGGTGACCATGTGTAATGCGTGTGTGTCCTAGGCGGAGACGGGCTAAATTCACTTCATTATGGCAGGACCGGTGGAATGAGGAGGCCCAGTATTCTAATTGCGGTTTGATCTTGTGCAGTTTGTTGTATGTGGCCTGGTCCCATTCCCGTTGCCAGATGTAGCGGAAGCAAGCAGAAGGCGATTGCCTTGTGTCGGAAGGTTGTTAAAAAGTGGAAGGTTTGCTGGATGGTACAGACGAGCGGGTGAGGGGGGTTAAATCCCTCTAGGGAGAGAAGTGCGCTTTGGGAATCTGAATAAATGACAAAGGAGCTGGCAGTGTTGGTGCGCACGATGTCGAGGGCCTCCATAATCGCGAAGAGTTCTGCTGAGAAAACCGAGGATTCGCGAGGCAGGCTGACGCCTCGAGAAAGCGGCTGGGTCATTATCACTGCTGCGGCGGCCGTACCAGCCTCAGAGCGGGAACCATCTGTATAAATGGGGACAGTGTCCGGGTGTTGGGTTGCGTGTTCTCAGAAGAGTGACCTGTATACCGTAGCGATCATGGTAGTATTTGGTAGGGCACACAGGTCCCTGCAAAATTTGATAGGGGTGAGGAGCCAGGGAGGGTGGATGTTGTATGAGATGGGACACCTGAGGGGCGGGCATGTTGGAAAGGTCCAGAAAAGAGCCGACTGCTTCAATGAAGTGCCAGCTTCGTCCTTGGGGTGGGAGGTCAGAAATCTCCGCGCATAGAAGCCGAGAGGGTAGTCTCTGCGCAGGAAGGTATGTCCTCATGATGAGCAAACCCCATCGCGTCGAAGGGCGAGAGGGAGGTAATTGCATTCCGCTTGGAGGCTGGAGGCTGGGGAAGAGCGGAAGGCACCGGTGGCGAGGCGGAGGCCCCTATTCAGTACCGGGTCCAAGATACGGAGGCAGGCGTTGGAGGCTGAGCCGTATACGACACTGCCATAGTCCAGCTCAGCTTCGACTGGGCCATAGAAGTGTAAATGCGAAGGAGTAGAGCGTCGGTCTGTGTCCCATGTGGTGTGGGAGAGGTGATCTAGAAGAGCGAGGGGGTGGGGGGGGACGTTGGAGGGATTGCTTCAGGTGTTTGAGATGGGGGAACCTAGTTGAGCTGTCAGTCCAGGATCACTCCCAGAAATCGCGTGGAGGGTACAACCTCAAGACGGGACGGGAAGGGTTGCGGGTCTTCTTCTGCTGAAGAGCATACACTTGGAACCCCGCCGACGTCGCCCACCTTTCCACTCGATAGATGGCGACCTGAAGTTGCCGTTGAACGACGGACGGCTCCCACCCCGCAAAGTAGATCGCGAGGTCATCCGCGTAGATGGAAGAACGGATGGTGGGTGGAAGGCATTTTGAGACTATGTTCTTTACTATGAAAAAAAAAACACTGAGGATGCTTCCCTGTGGACCCCGTCCTCCTACACGAAGGTGTCTGAGAGGACTGGGCCCACCCGAACTTTAAAGGTTCGGGAGGAGAGGAAGCCCCTGATGAAGGTCGGCACGGCTCCGATGAGATCCAGATTTTGGAGCTGACTGAGTATTATTTTCCGACGGGTGGTGTCGTAGGCCTTCTGTATATCAAAAAAAATTGATAAGGTCGAACTGTCCATTGTTGAAGGCTATCTGTATGTCTCGGCTGAGGAGCAGCAAGGGATCAGTAGTGGAGCGGAATTGTCTGAAGCTGGACTGGGTAGCCGGGAAGGAATCATTATTTTCGAGGAGGAAGGATAGTCACGTAGCGAGGGAATCCTTACCAGGTTTGGGGATGGGGATTACATGGGTTTCCCTTCACCGGGAGGGGAAGGTGCCCTCTATCCATATGCGGTTGTACAGGTCTAGTAGGAAAATTTGTAAGGTAGGGTAATGTGCTGGATCATGCTGTACGGGATACCATCCGGGCCGGGGCAAGGGGATCGTCGTGAGGCCAGTGCCGCCTGTAGTTCACGCATGATGAACAACCGATTGTAGGTGCTGTCTTGGGACGGTGAAGAGGAGCTATTGTTAGAGCGGTACGAGGAAACTGTCCGCGGAGGAAGAAACGGCGGCGAAGGTAGAAGCTAGGTGGTTTGCCACCGATTTGGCTCGTATAGAAGTCCGTCATTAGTCCGGAGGACCGGGGATCGGGAGAGGACATGTCGCCTCTCGACACCCCGTACCTTCTTCCAGATGGTAGCCGAAGGTGTGGTGGTGGTGACGCCGGCACAAAGGCACGCCAAGAAGCTCGGCGCGCTTTCTTCATCGTACGGCGGGCGATTATCCCTGGCCCTGCATCTCCATGCGATGGATGGGGAGTCGCGTACGTAGAAGCGTCGAGTAGCCTTCTTCTTGGCGCGTATGGCCTCGGTGCACTCTGGGGTCTACCAAGGTACCCGTCGGGTGCGGGGTAGGCGGAGGATCGTGGAATGTTAGTGCACGCAGCCGCTACAACGACTGATTCGAAGTATGCGATGCACTCGTCGAGGATGGGAAGTGGGCAGTCGTAAGGGTTGTAGATGTATTGTCGTGGAGGGACCAGTTAGCTCTGGCAATAATCCATTTTTCCGTACCCGAACGGTCTGGTCGGGCCAATTAGCGTGAGTTGAACCGGGAAATGGTCACTACCATAGTCCTCTTGAAGGACTTGCCATGTGAAATCTAGGAGGGCATCGGTCGAGACGAATGACAGGTCTATACAGGATGGAGTGCAGGTGGTGGCATGGTAGAATGTAGGCGAGCCATCATTGAGGCACTCGAAGGAGAGCTCGGCATGATGTAATCAGGGTCGGGGCCATATAGGTGGAGTGTGTGTCTTCCCACAGGGGTGGCGACTATTGAAATCGCCCAGTAGTAGAAAGGGCTGGGAGTTGTTTTACCACCTCCACCAGGTCATCGCGGGAGACTTGAGTGTGGGGAGAGATATATTGAAAGACGTGTACTGTCTATCCAGGGAAAGCCGGGTAGCAATCACCTGTAACGGGGATCGGATAGAGAAATTGTGAAGGGGACTGCGTGGCGTACGAGAATGGCAGCCCCCTTCGAGTGCAGGTAGGAGACGGGTGGTGATGTAGGAATATCCAGTAGGGCAGGGATGGGCCTGGTCCCCAGGATTAGCTCCTGGAGCAGACACACACCGGACGGGAAGTGGCAATCAAAGAATTAAGACCTTCGTAGTTTACAATATTCCTCTGTAGTTCCAATATACCATTGTAGTTTTTGGGGGTCCATTATTCGATGATGGGGATGGGTAAAGGTATATGTGCTAGGGAGTTGGGGTGTAAGGAATCTGGGGTTCGCGAAGGCGAAGGATGGGTCAGGAGCATGGCTGGCTATTGCCGTTCACCAGAGCAAGAATCGGTCGGCCAGTCGACCTCAGCGGAGATTGCGGGGTCGAGTCAGCCGAGCGAGACCGAGGCGTGGATCACGGCAGCTAGGAGAAACGTCGTGGGCTCAGAGGGTGAAGAGTTTCTTGGTGGGCTTCTGTGTTCGGGCAGGAGGGAGCGCTTTATTTTCCAAAGTGGCACCTCCCAGCCTGTCTGGGTCTCACGGTGGACCCTGGGTGGCGATAGGGGGTACCAGAAGGATCGGGCAGGTGGGAGGGAGGACGTGCTCAGGTGGCTAACAGGGAGGGGGCCGGGGGTGTTAGGGGGGCAGGTACTGTGGGGGGGAAGGATATGAACCAGAGTGTTCTCGTGGAGGGGTGGAAAAAATGGCACCAGGAGGCAAGGGCAGATCCATAAGACTCATGGGCGCGGCCGAGTCCCCTTGGCCACACCATGTAGTTGCGCCAGAGCCGCATCCACTGGATCCTCTGGGGAGAGGATGTTGGCTAGATTGGATCTCGTCTTGTAACTCGGCTACTATTGTCAGAGTCTGTGAGGTAGATTGGAGGGACTTCTGCGGTGGGGTGATATGGTCCTCGTAGACGAGGTGGGGTGTGTGAGGCTCCGAGCTGTCTTCTTAGATCTGAGGGAAAAGGGAGAGGTATACTGAAAGGCCGGTGGGTCTGGCGACTCGCTCCGGCGTCTCCGCCTCGTCGGATTGCTCCGGGCGTTAGGTTCGGGTGTGTGCAGAGTGCTGGGAGGGCAGGGTTCGAGTTGAACGGGGCCTGGGTGTCCTGGTCCCAGATTCCTGGAGAATCTGTGGCAGGTGAGGTGCGTGAAGAGGAGCGTTGGTGGGGGACAGGAGGTCGTGGGGTCCAGCGAGGACTCCCTTTGGGAGGGATGGGGAGCAGTGGTCGAGGGAGGTTTGAGCGCAGACCAGGGCGGCGTGCCGAGAGGACAGAGCCGAGGGCAGCGGCGTAAGATACCCCCGGCCTCACATCTCGACCCTGCATCCTGTCTCGCGCTTCTCGGAGGCTAAGGAAGTCCGCACTCCGCTACCTGCAGGCCTCGGACCTCCTCGAACTTGAAGAAAAGGCATTCGCGGGATGACGAGGGGTGTACGCCTTCGCAATTGGAGCATTTGGGTGTGTTGGAGCACTTGTCTGGGTGAGCGATTTCTCCGCAACGGACACACAGTTGGTGCGGTTGCCCGCAAACTGAAGTGACGTGTCCGAACTGTTGTATTTAAAGCAACGGGTCGGGTCTGAGATGTATGGGCGGACTGTGAACTCGCACGACGTGCGGTCTCCCATACCCCATACAATATGGTAGGGAGGGACTAAGGTGTTGAAGGTAAGAAGTAGACGCGGAGTGGGTGAGGGGTGCCTCCCTGTCGGGATGTGAAGCGGTGGATCTTAGGACACCCCGGGGTGCGAGGTCCTCCAGGAGCTCGTTCACTGTGATCGATAATAGGCGGGTGGCATAAATAGTGTCCTGACTCTGATTCAGGCGAGGGTGTGGGGAGACGGACACCGAGCATCCAAGGACCTCATTGAGGGAGAGTAGGGCTTTCGTCTCTGCGGCTGAGCGTGATTTGATGAGGAGGGAGTCATCCCTCTGTGGTCGCACATCATAGCGGCTGGAGTTGCTGCGAGCTCGGATCGCTTGAAACGTCCGTTCAGAGGTGGTCGGAAGGGACCCAGAGGTACGCCGGATCACTAGGAATTTGTTGATACTTGGAAGGAATAGGGAGGCTGTAGAATCGAAGTGGACTGGGATATCCAACGGTCGATAGGATGAATGTGGATGCCGACTTCCCCGTCCGCCGCGGGGATCTCTCCGTGGGGAGGCGGGCCGACGGCGGGTGAGGGGGGCATATAGGGAGCGCAAGAAGCCGGGTTTTGGAGGCAAGTCTTGGGTGGAACTTGACTTGCCTGTAGGCGGCTGAGGTGGGCTGGGGCGAGACCCCTGCTCCAGAGGGTGTATGTCCATGGGCACGTTCAAGGTAGAGGCTGGAGTCAGTAACGGAAGAGGAGAGTGCAAGTGTTCCACTGCTGGAGGGGTGCGACCTCCTCAAGACGTGGTCTTCCAGTGGCAGAGGACTCAGGGGCCTGGTTGTTCACCACCCGAGTTCTAGGACAAGAAGTAATAGTTTCCATATGTTATTAATGTTGTAGAACACGGATCCAGTGGCCGCGAGAAACTGCCTACCGGTGAGAAAGGGAGGCCAAGCGCAAACCGCAGGGGGCGGGGTACCTCGTCCCCAGGGGCACATCGTCAGTTCAAAAGCGGTGCCCTGTGATGCGAAAGTTTGTCCCCAAGTGGCGCAAAGACCCCATTCCCCCAATCCCATCGGCCCGGACACCCAGCCATCCAACACAGTGACGCCCTAAGGGCGTCACCTCCGGAGGACAGCACTGGAGACCCGTACTGAGAGCCAAAGACTTTAGTGGCTCTTAGCCTGGTCTCCCTAGTAGCCTGTCCGGCATGGGTGACCCTTCTGGGGTTAAGCCCCGCCGATGTAGCCCACTGGGTCAACACGGGAGCCCACCCACCACGACAAGGTGGTCACAGGCGGGGAGTTATATAGAATATAGACCTACGCATACTTTAAGTGGTGAATTAATGTTAAACCACATTTATTGCGAAGCACAAATGAATAAAGATGTAAATGTAACTACGATTACGTGAGAGTTTATTGTTTTATTTAAGAATTGTAGAAAGTGAACTTAGAGCTTGTATTACACTGGGCAACACGTATTTTATTGAATGATATCTGACACTTGATTCTAGGTAATTTGGGTGCGCTGAATACGAATTTCAACTCGGTTTGGCTCTATCAGGTCCTGATTCTTGTCGACAGCCTATGTGCCATTTTCCAGATTTTTCAAATTAGGACTAAAAAATTAAGTCATGTGTTAAATTTTTTTTTCAAGTTTCATGAATACAAGCAGTTCAAACTACAGTAAAATTACATTATAACGATAGAAATGACTTAAAATAAAAAAACAAACAGATATGAAGCTTTCACTGTGGCAAAAATTTTCTTTTGTAAGACTTTCTAGCGTATTTGCTTGTTGATGGCAGGTCTCTTTTCAAGCACCAGCAGTAATCAGCCATCATGTGGGAATCCCAGCGGCCTTGGTACCGTTCCTCCATAATTTTGATATCTTGGTGGAATCTCTCCCCTTGTTCGTCACTTACATCACCTAAATTACTTGGAAATTGGTCAAGATGGCTATTCAAAATATGCATTTTTATGCTCATATTGCAAACTAACTCTTTGTAGTCCCTTAAAAGTTTTTTTACGATTTCTTCGTAGTTATCTGCCCTATAATTGCCTAAAAAGTTTTCTATCAAGTCCACGAATGAGAACCAGCCATTTTTTTCGCGTTCATTCATGACATTAGGAAAATTGCTGTCTTTAATCATTGTTCTTATTTGTGGACCGTCGAAAATTCCCGCCTTGATTTTTTCATAACTTAAACTTGGAAATTTTGAAGTTATGTATTTGAAACACTCGCCGTTCGTATCTAAAGCTTTTACATATTGTTTAATGAGGCCTAGTTTTATATGCAGAGGAGGAAATATGATTTTCTCTGCTCACTAAAGGTGGATTAATTACGTTTTTTTCTCCGACAGTAAGTGATGTTCGTGCTGGCCAGATTTGTTTGAAATAATGTTCTTCCTTGGCTCTGCTGTCCCATAAGCAAAGGAAGCAGGGATATTTAGTATACCCTCCTTGTTGTCCTAGCAGAAAATTAACCATTTTTAAGTCAACACATATGATCCACTCGTGCTCCCTATATTTGATAAGATTTAAAACCTTTTCTATATGTTCATACTTTTCTTTTAATTTTGTTGAGTGCCCAATCGGTATCGAGCCGTATAGATTGCCATTATGCAACAACACACACTTAAGACTTCTTTTCGAACTGTCTAAAAACAAGCGCCAATCATTTGCATCGTAAGACTCAACCCCCATCTTCTTTAACAAACCAACTATGTCGCAGCAATATACTAAACTATCCTCTGTTCTAAAATATTTAACAAGTTCTTCTTCTCTTTTTCTGTAAAATGAAATGTATGTGTTTGAAGTAAGCAAGTTTTTCTCTTTAAGTCTTGAAGCTAAACTTTCCGCAGCCTTTTTTGGCAAATTTAGATCCCTTACAAGATCATTCAACTCGGCCTGGTTAAACTTTTGCGGATCGTTTTGACTTTCAAATACGCTGGGGTCAAAATCGGTGTCTGACTCCTCAAAGTGCATAACAATATTTTCAGGAACATCTTCAACTAATTCTTGAGTTGGCAGACCCTTAAATTTTGGAATGGGGATCTCATTTGAATGTAGCACAGGTCGTATCGCGGTGTCGAAATTTGGGTACTCGATACAATGTTTATTTTTCTTAGTGAAGCCCGAAGTCTTGACAAAGCAAAGGTAGCAATCGGTCTCGTGGTTAGTAGGCTCTCGCCACACCTGATATGGAAAAAAAATTGTAAAGCGTTAACAAAGCGACGAGAGACTTGTTTTTATGAATTTTATCAAAAGTTATCACCCAAACATTTAACATTTCTATGTGTTTCAACCTTATGCAATATTTGAGATTCTTATAAACATTTTCTGTAAATTTTTGTTTATGTACCTAAGTTACAATTACATTTAGGTAAGTTACAGTATACTAGTGATTAAATTACGTAGTTTTATGAAATCATAAACTTACCATCGGAACTCCAAAAGGTATTTTTGAATCCGAACCCTTCGTCCAATGTCGCAGTCTTTCAATGCATATAGTGCAGGCTTTATGTGGAGCCCACGATTTATCTTGGTCCCCCAGTTTTATGCCAAAATAAGCTAAGTAAGCTCTTTTTACGAAGTCAGTTATATTTGCTCGTTGATGTGGAAGTGTAAAATTTCCACATATATAACAGAAGGAATCAGGGTTGTTTTTGCATTTGAACTTTCTAGTGCTTGATGACATATTGCTTGATTGTTCTGCCAATTTGTAAAGGTATTTAAAGCCCTTAATTCATATAAATTTAAGAAAATCTGAAATATAAACACAAAAATTAGTTTAAATAGGTACTTATTATGAAATAGGTACTTACAATCTATGAAATTAAACTAGAAACACGGATGAGTAGGTACAATATAAATTACGTCTAATTAAATCAACTATATTAAATCACGATGACAAAATTACTCACTAAATCATATGCCAATTCAAAATTATGTTAATGCCCAAACTTAATTAACTAACTCAACTGACTGACTGACTGACTGACTGATTGAATTGACTGATTAACTCTGGAAACGAGTCGCTTTTATATATTTTAGTTGTCCCTCTAGAATACTCTACAGAGAACAGGAACGCTCGAGAAAATTTTAGAATTCTATGATATTTTTAGCTTAATTTACTAATATTAAAATGGGTTAAAAATGACAAAATTAAAAATATTTTTAGGGTGTTACATATAAAAATATACATAATACAACAATACCATAACAATAGGTACAAATACCTAGATAAAAACCTAGTTGCATAATGTGTAACTGCAAAAAGACTTAGCGAGTATTGAGAAAAAAACCTTTTTATGAATACGACGAAAGAGGAGGGGTGTTGAGCAAAATCAGGACCTGATAGAGCAAAACCGAGTAAAATTCGTGCTCAGCGCACCCAAATTACCTAGAACTAACTGTCAAATCTAATTCAATAGACAAAAAGTTGAAATTTGTTCCCCAGTGTTATTATTTCCACTTTTTGTCTGGTGCATATATATTAAATAGTTATTATTTCCGGCGGCAGAATCGGGTGGCTGGTAGTTCAGCAAGCACCAGGAATTCCACTCGGTCTTTCAGGATGAATCCTGAACGATTCTGCCACCGGACCATGAAGCAGCACATCGAAACAATCCTCCGAAATCTTGAGTACGACATTGAACTTTTCGAATCTCTCCTTACCTCCTACCCTTGCCGACTTGAAGCCGTCCTCCAAGCACAAAGAGGCAACACCCAACTACTGAGTGGTTTTGTTTAGACGTAGAATTAAGTTGTCTAAAAGATGCAACAATCAGTTTTTTTGTACCTCTATTAGTTTCATATGTGCAGGGGGGCAATCATTGCTTGCCACCCCTTATATATATATATATATATATATATATATATATATATATATATATATATATATATACAGGGTGTCCAAAAAGTCCCTATCTATTTTGTTGAAATAGGCTGAATTTCAAATGAATGTTTTAATGACATGATTGCATGCACCTTTCTAGACAAATACATGCATTAGATTTCTATTTTAATTATTCTTAAATTTTTAATTAATTTTTTCAGATCCATATCATTGGTGATGGATGTGCATGAACGCGTTATGATAGTAACATGTCGCATCGGAGGAATGAAATGTGAAATTAGAGACCGATTCTCAAGAAGGTTTCATAAGCCTGGACCGACAGATAAAGCAATTCGTGAATTGGTGAACAAATTCAAAAGGAATGGATCTGTGTATGATGAAGGAAGAAGTGGACGCCCACGAACAGTACAACAAAACATTGAATCTGTTCGCATAATGTTCGAAGACGATCAAAGAATGTCAGTTCGCCAAGCATCCCACAGATTGACCATACCCAAAACAACTGTTCACAGAATTTTGCGTTCGACGCTGAAGAAGTGTTATCGCATTCAGCTGTTACACAGCTTACACGATGAAGATTTTCCAAAAAGAGCAGCAATGTGTGCGGAACTGGTCGAACAAATCCAAAATAACAATTTAATGGACCACATTTTGTTTAGCAATGAGGCGACTTTTCACACCTGTGGTAAAATCAATCGACATAATTGTCGCATCTGGGTTAATAAAAAGCTAACTGAGTTCACTGAATTGGAAAGAAACTCACCTAAAGTCAACGTGTGGCTTGCACTAACGAAGTCTAAGGTTTACGGGCCCTTTTTCTTTGCAGACGCTAGAGTGACAGGGCTTTTTACTTTGATACGCTTCAAAATTTTCTAGAACCTCAACTTCTTGAAGATGGCATTCTCGACAATTAGTCTTTCAGCAGGATGGGGCACCATGTCATTATGCCAGAATTGTTCAGACATACCTAAACGAGCGTTTTCCAAATCGTTGGATTGGACGTGGGGGAAATAGGCCCTGGGCAGCGCGATCTCCGGATTTGACCCCATTGGATTTCTTTGCTTGGGGTTTCATTAAATCAGAGGTCTATCGCAGAATTATTCGAGATTTACCAGATCTGCGAGATCGCATTAGGCAAACAGTTGAGAAAATAACTCTTGAAATGCTCGGAAATGTGTTCCGCAATGCAGCTGACCGCTTTGAGATTTGCAGAGATACAGATGGAGCACATGTGGAAACTACTAATTAAAGATATTAATGGTGTAATGCTTGTAATTTGTATAGAAATACATCTGTATTCAGGTCAGTGTGACATTTATTTGAAATTCAGCCTATTTCAACAAAATAGATAGGGACTTTTGTGACACCTGTTATATTAAACAATTATTGTTTCCATTTTATGTCTGATGCATATATATTAAATAAACCAAGTGTGTATTATTTCTGTTTTATACAACTGTGTATATACATATTTTAATTCGTCTTTACTGACTTCATTATTATTTCTATTTCATGACTGATATGTGTAAAACTGTGTATATCTATATATATATGATACATACCTATATATATATATTAGGGTGTCACTTATTTTTCAACTTTTAAGTTTCTGTGCTCTGACCCCATCCAAGTATGCCATATGATGTAAAAACATTGTGTACAAAGTTTTATTGAGATATGTTAATATTTAAAGGTCGCTCAACGGCTTCGAAGTATTGGATACGAGATTCTCAGAAAGTGTGAATATAAACAATTTCCAAATGTATTTAAGCAATTTGTTATGTTCCTACATTAGCAGGAAGTGCACAAGACATTATCATAATATTAAGATAAAGTACATTAACATCAGACAGTAGCGTAATTATTATGATTAATCATTATTTCCACTCAAGGTATGCTTTTGTCCCATGTGCAATGCTTGCGATGGTCTTCAACAACCTGAAGAAGAAACTGGAGTTGTTCTTCATCTTTGGTTAGGTATCCAGAAAAATCCTGGATGAGAGCAACTCCACGTTCAGCGAAGTCATTTGTTACAGTTAGAGTTTTTACAGTCTCTTTCGCAGTCTGGTAATGGGTATCCTCTTCCCACTGCTCAGCAGTTTTCTCCAAGGATTCATCTGGGAGGTTGAGCTTCGTGAACAATGATTTTGTGTTTTTTGTTACAAAATTTTCCAAGCTTTTTTCTTTCACAGTATCCAGGTCAACAACCACACGCTTTGCTTTGGAGGGTTCTCTTGTCCATCAACACTAGTCATAGATATGACCATGCGATTTTTGATATCAAGGGAGGACATTGTCATCGAAAAAAGCAAGACCCACCAGCTCTTCAGACAAATATCATAAATGAGCTGCCATCTTCTGTGAAGTTACCATGGCAATGCGTGGATGGATGTTTGAATACTTTATTAGTGACTGTAGGAGATGAAGGTCATTTTGGGGAGCACTAATGGCGCAAGGGCACGTAGTCCAAGCTTTCACATAGATGCATACAATAAAAATGCAAAAGTCGCGAAGTCCTCTTTCCTCACGGTTTGTTAACTTAAATTGTGATCTGAACATCCAAATCTTTAAGGAATAGATTGCCTTTGACATCCATCGTGCCTGAAGCATTGTTCCGGGAGCAAGAAAAACTACACCACGATTAGAGACAGTACCAAGAAACAGACATGCCAGTTCAAGTAACTCCTTATAGTCACCTCGCGGGATTTTTGTAGTCATTGCAGATTTAGAGAAGCTAATGAGACCTTCCTTTACATCAGCGACAGCAGAAGTGGCAATTTCATCAGTGGTGGAGTCTTCATACCGCTTTGGATCAATGTCGTCCCACTTTCCTTGAAATCTCTTAAAAAGTTGGACATCTGTAGCTAATGTGGGGCCCATGCATTCTTTAAAAGCTGCTGCAGCCAAAAGTTCGATGATGTGATGTCTGCAGGTCAGATGGAGTAGGTCACGTTCCAGCATCTGCTGTAAAATAACGCAAGTCCCAGCAATTAGACCAGTATTGGATCTAGTTGTATCGAAGGATATAGCTTGGACCTCTTCTTCAGTATCCCACTTATGGAGAGCTTCAATGACAGCTGCAGCTTGTGCTTTCCCAGTTCCAGATATGAACTTTGGGACGCCAAGAAGCTGATGTACTCCCTGACCTGTTACTACGACAGGAAGACGGCCAATTTTCTTATTTCCAGTAATTTCCGGTAATAATTTACCATCCCAGTGTACAGTAAGAGGTACATTCAGCTTAAAGTTTTTTATGGTCATAGAGAATGCCTCCCTTTGCTTCTTTCGTTCACGTCGGATGGTCTCTCGATTCGCAGCAAGATCAGGGATACCATGGCTGAGACTTTTCGCAGTCTCTGCAATAATCATAGTAGCAGCACGATCAGATACTTTACAGCGATCTAGAACTGTTGTGAGACCAGCGTGATGACTTCTTTTCTTCCCCGCTTGAAAGGGGGTTTCTGTCTACTTGTTCCAGGAACAGCTTCAGGTTCTGATTTCCTCTTCCTGAAACGTCGACGAACTGCTGCTCTGTAGTGTAACAGGATGTAACAATGAATCCTTGCTTTGTTCTGCCTTTCGCTTTCGATTTTGTTCGCTCAACACACGTTTCTCCTTCTTTGCCTCCTTCTGATGTAGCACACTATCAAAGAAGACATTGTTCCACGACGGCCTTTTTCACGCTGAGCAATGAGAAGCTGCTTATCTTTCTCCATTTTGATTATGTCGAGGGCATTTGCATGAACGATATCAAAGAGGTCGTGAAAACAGTGCTTGAACATGCTCTCATTCTTAGCCTGTACTTCTGTCTTGCGGGATGCATTTTTCTTCAATGCTTTCCATTGTGAGAAGAGTTTTTCCAGTTTTCTGATTGTGTCCTGTTTGTGTTGAGTTGGAATTCGGGCACGATTCCAAAACACCTCAATTTTTTCAATTGTCATTGACGAAGCCTCTCTTACTGTCTTCTTCTTTTTTATATGTAAATGAAGGAAATAGGACAGAGCCTGAAGATTTGATGGCAATTTACCACCTCTAATGTCATTCTCACACTTGTCAATCAAGTAAACCTTAGATTTCTTTCGATTCTCATCATTAGATAATAAATGTATTTTGCTATATAAATTTATACCTGAAAATAAAAAATAAGTGTTATAGTCAGAGATGGGAAATCGGATCGGATTCGAATCGATAATCGGAATTAATCGATATTTTTTGAGAAATCTGAATCTAAAAAAAATTCGAATCGAAAAACGGGCGCGGATCTGAATCGAAATTTTGATCCGAATCGAAAAGAATGATGAATCCGAATTCGAATTCAAATCGATAAAAATATGGATCCGGATTTTAAAAATTTGGTTATAACTTATAAATAACTTATAAGGCTTATTAACGTTTCCGGTTTCACCACAGGTAAAGACTGACCTTTCCGAGAATCTGTTTGCTCGGACAAAATCATACTAATCCTATACTCCATCCATTAAGGTGCTAATCCTAATCCTTAAATTTTGGTATTGTCCGAGAGTGACAATTTCACACGCTCCTCAAAGAAATAACCTTTTGCCTTCGAACATTGAAAATATCTTAGTTGTCAGGGCTAATTTTAATTTGTAAATTTGTATCTATACAGTGGATATATTTCTTAAAGTATTATTATCATATTTTAATTTTTATGTATGCTATAATTAATATTTCTTGTATATATGAGCCTTAATTGTTTAATAAATTAGCTTATATGAATGATTTTTTTTGCACCTTATTAAGAGTAAATCTAAAGTTATTACTTAGATCGTTAATAGACTGAGAATTATCTGTATTATTTATTAAAAATGAAACTTATTAATAATAGCCACCCCTTGACTAAAACAACGATGATAGGTATAATTTTATTAAATGAACTCATAAAAATCAAGAAAAATTAGGCCTGGATCCGAATCGGATTCGAATCGGATCGAAATCGAAAAAGAAATAATCCGAATCGGAAAAAAATTCGAATTGATAAAAACCGAAAAATTTGAATCCGAATTCGAATCTATATTTCTAATTGCGTGAAAATCGGATTCGAATTTGAATCGAAAAAGATTTCGATTTCCCATCCCTGGTTATAGTTGTTATGCAATAAAAAATACTAATACACACATATCCTACTATTAAGACTAAAATAACACACACTACTGCAAACATATCCTACCATTAAGGCGATTGAAATGATACTGGGGTGAGGTATAGAAAGGAAGCGCATTTCAATTTAGGAAAAGTAACAACGCGTCATCAAAATTTTAATGGCCTTGAGCGACCTCTAAATATTAATATTTTCTCATGAAACTTCATAATCAGCGTTTTTACATGCAATGTCACATTTCTAGAGGGTAAGACCGAAACTTTTTGATGGTTCAATTCTTACCATACAATTGACACCCTAATATATATATATATATATATATATATATATATATATATATATATATATATATATATATATATATAGTAACAGAGCATGTAGTTGTGTTTCATTTCAGCCTTCACACGATGTATATGTGATGATTGTCTGTGTGTGTTTTAGTGCTCGCCCAAAACCGTTCAAGCCAAAATAAATAAACATATTCAAAGAAAATTAATATATACACAGTATATATATATATATATATATATATATATATATATATATATACAGGGTGTCCCATAAGTCCGGCATCATAGGAGAAATTCACATTTTTCTATTTCTACAAACCATAATTCATATTTTTCTCTTTCTACAGACCATAATGTCTGTGAGCAAGGAAGAACGAATCCAGATAATTCTACTCATAGGAAATCGGAGTCAAAGAGAGGCCGCTGCTGAATTTAACAGACTGCATCCAGACCGCGAGCCAATAACACAGAGTTGTGTTAGCAGACTTGTTGCAAAGTTTAAGGAAACAGGATCCATAGAAGATAAACCACGCAGTGGACCTTCAAGGAGGTCCACTGACGATGATACAGCGACTGCTATCCTGGCTCATTTTAACAGAAGTCCCATAAGTCTCTTCGGCGATTGTCCGCCGAGACAGGAGTGTCGAAAAGTAGCATCCATCGCATTCTTCAGGCTCACAAATGGCATCCATATAAACTTCAGATCCTACAGAAATTAAGCGAAGATGATCCCGACCGGCGGATGGAATTTTGTGAATGGGCTACGGAACAATATGCTTGGGATGCAAATTTCCCGTCCACCATTCTGTTCAGTGACGAGGCTGTTTTTTATGGAAATGGTGAGGTAAATCGACAGAACACCCGCTACTGGTCTCAAAACCCCTCACTGGCATACCTCTTCAAAGGAACAAGGTGCATCTCGGGTGATGGTATGGTGTGGCATTTGGAAGGATCGCATCATAGGCCCCCTCTTTTTCGATGAACATGTCACTGGAGGCACCCACCTACATATGCTCAAGGAAGAAGCATTTCCCAGTGTCTTGAACGAAGAAATTTCCCAACATGGTTCCAGCAAGACGACGCTCCTGCACATTACAGCACCCAAGTAAGGGAATACCTGTACCAACAATTCCCTGGTCATTGGATAGGACGTCGAGGGCCTGTGGAATGGCCAGCTAGAAGCCCGGATCTCACGCCACTAGATTTTTATCTCTGGGGCCACTTGAAAGCGCTGGTATACGCAGAGAAAATTAGGAGTGTTGAACATTTGCGGCAGCGCATTATTGGGGCATGTATCACCATTACTCCTGACATCATTCACCGTGTGCTTGCTGACTGGGTATCACGTCTAAATTTGTGTATTGAAAACAGTGGTGGATATATTGAGCACGTTCTGTAAATAAAAGCTTTTGTTTTGCCTTTTTTTATTATTTTTCCTATGATGCCGGACTTATGGGACACCCTGTATATGTATATATATATATATATATATATATATATATATATATATATAATACGGCTGGGTATCTAACCCATACGACTGGCTGTGTTCCGAAGCCAGTCAGGGAAGTCAGGAAATCCGGCATTTTGTGCCAAGAAGCACCAGCGGACAGATTTTCTTCTTCAGTTATGCCCATAATAAAGAAATTTTGGTTTATTTCTCCTTATACACACATACAAACATACACACATACAAACATACATGCAAACATGGATACACACATACATATATACATAATAGAATTCATATATACATACAGATAATCATATATATACACACACATGTATATACTTGTGAGTCTGAGCTGCTAGGTTAGGTTACCCTCCACTCCCCTTCCTACTTGATTCCCTCTTCCTCCCTTCCTGCAAATCCACTTCTACCCCACTTTCCTGCATACCCCACCCCCTGCATTGCCCTGTGCATTTTTTCGACCACATACTACTAATTCCCTACCTAAAGTTTAAATTTTTAATGAAAAAGCATTAACAAAGAGTTGACTTTATTTTCAATTTATTAACTCCGGATAGACGAAGTGTTCGATAGTCGGAATTTGAAATTTATCAATGACTACGTCTTTAAACATTTTATAACTGTACAAATCATTTCGGGTGGACAAATAATCTTCAATTTGGCCTTCTGCCAACAACTCTACTATCGCCAATTTGTCTTCACCATTTCAATTTTCTACTATACTGCGTTTATCGAAATTGTCGTAGAGTTTAGTAATGCACTGACCTTTGGTCAGTTTGGGCAATGGGCCCAACAACAGTGATTGAAAATTCATTTTTGTTTGTCAATCTAGTTCTTATTTACACAATTACACAATAACAGAGTAAATAAATTCACATACCTACTTCTATTATTTATTTATATTAGGCCTACGTAAAAGTAATTCACCCTATTCAAGTAAATATTACAGGTAGTCTTTTTATATAATTTACTCACTTTTTATTAATTCTATCGCATATCTCTGTATTCATCAATTTAGACGATTAATGTTATAGATTTTTATAATAAAATTATTAGTTTCAATAATTTAGGCCTATTTTTTTTTCGAAATCATTTGCTAACTGAACAATGCAGGCCTATATCATTTACAAAACTATTATTTCTCTAGTTCCCTTGAAAAACTATAAGCGCTTACCTAAGGATCCATAGTGGTTGCCTGATGGTAGCACTGCCCACATACAATCCACCCAATAAAGGCTACGGAGACTGTTCGTGGGAATAAACATGCTCACACCGCTGCCACCAATGAAGGGTTCTATCCATACATTAATTTGACTATCAATCGTTTAGATCTGTGAAATAATAATGAGGACTTTACTCGGGTTATATGATTACAGAATTGAAGCGATAGTCAGCTGATTCTTAGACGAGATGGATTAAACCCATCAGCATACGTGGGTGAGTTGTATCGTTTCGGTGTTACGACAGCACCTACGGCAAGCCCATCTCATACGAGAGTAGGCCTTGAGTTTAGGGGATTTTAACCACGGCCTTCTTTCGGTCTTCGGCCTACCTTTCTCTAAACACCGATGTGATCTATATTACTAAGTTAACCAGAATTTACCACACCCACTGGGAACGATACAACTATACTTTGGGTTAGCTCCTTGATGACGGCGTCGCTAGTTCCAACACATTCGTTCGTTTGGAAAATATCACCACTCCACTTATGAGCTTTACTCGAATCACATCTAAGTCACAATCAGGCATGAAACACTTTGTTAGAAAAATATTATTATATACTTAAGTCACAGGTATTAAAAGGCAAAGAATATATATAAAAGCAATAATTGGTTTAGATCGAACTTTATCATTGACTCTGGAAATTCCCGTGAATTCCCCCAGAAACTGTTTGATTATTTAGTTCTATTCTTTTCTTCTCTTGTTCTGTGCTCTTCTTCCTCTGATTGGCTGTTACCGACTCTCTTTCAGTCTTCTTGTCTGCCCTCTTTTTCTAGTTTCGTTTGTGGCTTCCAATCTGTAATTGCGTCTCCCGTCAGAATGTTTTTCGGGTTTTCTGTACCGTGATCTCGGAACTTACAAATAACTTTAAATACACTATTTTATGCGTTTTTAAAATTTCTAACTGTTTCATATTATTTAATTAACTTATGTGACTTATTAAATGTTTTTATATTTATTTCAAGTACTCTTTGAACACTAAGACCATTTACGAATACATGATTGGATGAACACATGGTGTGGTATCACGTGACGTATTCTCACAACCCCATTGGTTAAATAAAAAACGTTACGTGTTCCAGTAAGAACACGTTGAGTCTTGTTTGGATGTTTTCTTGCAGACATTCACGTATTCTTTTCTGGGAATTACCTAAGGCCTACTTAGAATTCATATCCTATCTAACTTATCTTTTAGATTTATGTCAGAATTCTACTATATTTCATTTATTAAAAAATTCCTCATTTTAGCAAATCCAAATAGTATTATGGGCGATTTGATACATATATGAGACAATGTTTAGTTTGTAGATTTCTCTTAGTTTGAGAATTTTTAGCTCATGCAACATTTGACATTTGCTTTCATTATGCTTATTTGATTTATTGATTTTCCTAATTAATCTTTTTTGCATTACCACCAATGGCTGTAGAGAATATTGACCTGTGCTTCCAGAAGCACTGATGCAGTATTGTTGGTGTGAGTACACCATGATGAAGTATATGGATCGAAGAACCTGTTCGGGAGTGCTGCACCTCAATTCGTAATTATGAATGAGACCTTCGTTAATTTATTGCACAGATCTTCAGTGTGCTCTTTGAATGAGAGGTTTGAATCGATGGTAATTCTCAGAAATTTGGCCGATTGCACTCGCTGAACAGAGGTTGAAAGTATGTGTAGGCTTAAAGGGGGAAACGATTTTTTTTTGTGATAACTACATAAGCTGTTTTTGAATATTTAAGGAGAGTTTTGGCATTAAGCCATATATAAACACTTTGGAGTTCATTGTTGGTGGTTGTTTGGAGTGGTAATAAATCTTTATGTGAGATTATGATTGAAGTATCATCTGCGTACTGGTAACAGGAAGAGTTATTTTAGGGACCTATGGATGTCGTTTATATAAAGGAGGAACAGGATAGGTGCCAGAATGCTCCATTGTCGTAATCCGTGGGAGGTGCGTATTGTCTGTGAATTTGTATATAATTTTGTATTTGAATATGAATTCTATTATTTGATTATATACAGAGTGTAGTAGTATGCCCGCAAAACCCTTGAGTGCAATTGCATAATATTACGTAATGTTGCAATAGTGCCACCCCACCCCCTTCGTTGCGAGAGTGCCACCCACCCCTCTTTGTTGCAAGAGTGACAACCCCACCCCCACCCCCTTTAGTTGCAAGGCACCCCCCTTTTGATGCCAACACCCGCCACCTTCGTTGCCAGCCCCGAAATAGGATTGCAAGGAACATGCAACTTGGAGGCGGAGTTCTCCCCCAAGCTATTCCCTCCCAAAGCGGCAGAGAGAAAGAGAGAAGAGAGAGAGAGAGAGAGAGAGAGAGAGAGTACCAAACTTTGTTGCCAACCCCAAAATGGGATTGAAGGGGCATGCAACTTGGAGGCGGAGTTCTCCCCCAAACTATTCCCCCCAAAGGGGCAGAAAGAGAGAGAGAGAGAGGAGAGGACCCAGAGCTGGGAGCCCAGAGTTGGGCGTTCACTCGGCTGATTGCCGAGCTCATATGACTTCGTCGGCCCCCCGCCGCCTCTTATATGGTCCAAAACAGCCAGTTGGCTGAGTTGCCAGATAGCGCCATATGTTTTAATTCATCAGCCAATAGAAGGCTGAGTTGCCAGTTTGCTCTATATATTTAATTAAACCATATATTAATCAGCCGATAGAAAGCTGAGTTGCCAGATAGCGCCATGTGTTTAATTATTCCTTCAGCTAGTTGCCAGATTCGTTATTTATTAAATTAATTCATATATTAATCAGTCTAGAAGACTGATTTGCCAGATAGCAATATTATTTAATTATTCCTTATATTATTCAGCCATTTGATTGCTAAATACCACCATCTATTTTAATTTATATTAGGGAGAGTTGCTAAGTACCACCATTTATTTATATGATTATAGTTGTCAGGCACTGCCATTTATTTTAATTCGTTACCAAAGCAGATGAATCTTCTCCTTAAAGAGAACTATTTATTTAATAAACAGACACACACACACACACACACACACACACACACATTCCTATACATACGACCGAGTGACTAAATTATCCCATACATTCATCCATTAACAGACTTAGAAGACCTATTTGAGAAATAGCAACTAATTAATTATTCAGAAAACCAATACAAATGATATAATTGTGTACAAGGAATAAATAAATCATTTTATTACTTAACTCCTATTTTTATTATTATTAATAGCACAATTTTTGATCAAATATTAGTACACGAAAAATATAGTTATATTATCAAATATTAGTACAGGAAAATATATACAAAACGTATAATCATATTATGACAGGAAATATATTTATTACTTAATTCCTATTTTTATTATTATTAATAGAACAATTTTCGATCAAAAATTAGTACAGGAAAAATATAGTTATATTATCAAATATTAGTACAGGAAAATATATACAAAACGTATAATCATATTATTACAGGAAATATATACAAACCGCAAAATCATAATTTTGTACCCACTTTACACTCGGCAGGCAAGTTGTCTTTAAGCGCAGCTAGAACACAATCAAAGGCACGCACAAAAACGTCATCGTGGGTCTTACATTGAATACAGGGAAAGGAGAAGAAACCTTACGAAGAAAGGTGGAGCGATAATTTCCGATTCAAAACACACGGTCATCTCCCCACCTCCCTCATTCCGTCCACAAACTTCTCACCCCATCTGCGTTTGTATATATATTAACTATTTTGAAAATATACAAAACGTATAACCATATTTGTAGGAAAAAAAAAATATATATAATAAACGAAGGAGCATTTCGTGCACACACATACACACACACATATACATATATATATATATATATATATATATATATATATATATATAATTTTCTTTTCACAGTTAACTAGAAATATTCTCTGAAATTTCAAGTTCATTTCATTATATACGTTGTTTGATGCAGTTAAAACTGTTTGAGCAGTTTCAAAACGTGTAAAAAAAATTTTTTTAAATTAAACAGGTTTGAATCGAAGTTAATAGTAAAGATGTCGGATTTTTTAAAGCGCTGCATTTAATTGGGTAACAACTTTAATTATATCAACGAAATAATTGCTTTCCATTTTAAAACCTCAATGCGGCGCTTACTGTCGCTATAAAAATGTAATCGAATTAACTGACGCACCTTAGTCCTTAGTATAATAAAAAAAAAATATATATATATATATATATATATTCTGTATTTTTGTTGTGTGTAATCACAATCACTTAAAAATTGGATAAAAATAATAAAGGTATGATATATACATACTGTATTTTTGTTGTGTGTAATCACAATCACTTAAAAAATTGGATAAAAATAATAAAGGTATGTTTTAATAGTATTTTTTAAGCTGGTAATTTACACATTTCACACTAATAACCAAATTTACAACCTGTAACAAATCTATAGCGTCACCGGCTGTACATCCATAAACCCCCTATTATCTCACACACAAAAGCAGCACAACCACAACCACACAAACTGATGCATGCAAAACCCCAATAGTGAAATATATACAGGCACAACCCACCACACAAAAAAGCATCACCAACATTCTTGTAGACTTTTAGTAGCTCCAACAGCACACGGTGAAATGAGGACTACGACTTTTAAAAAGAGCACACCCCCATCAATAGGAGATGAGGGCTACAACTTTTATTGACTAGTTATCATAATCTTGTTCTTCCTTATATAACGTCGTGCACCCTTGTATGGGGAAACTCCGCTAACAACGCATAAAACGGTATCTTTGTAATCCAAAAAGAGTACTAAGGTTATTTATCTGATGGCGATTTCTTGATCACTCTAGTGCATTATTTAAAGAGTTAAACTTAATAAAGCTTATTGATGTA
Source organism: Bathynomus jamesi (assembly GCA_023014485.1). Classification (NCBI taxonomy): domain Eukaryota; kingdom Metazoa; phylum Arthropoda; class Malacostraca; order Isopoda; family Cirolanidae; genus Bathynomus; species Bathynomus jamesi. Next base: position 1,378,636 of record JAJOZX010000014.1, on the reverse strand, counting down.
ATCAAACTGGCACTTTTTATTTTTATTTACGGGTTGCTGTGTGGAATGTATACATATGAGAGAGAGAGAGAGAGAGAGAGAGAGAGAGAGAGAGAGACAAGGATAAGAACTACCTCAAAAGGCCTTGCGCACCATACCGAGGAGCCAATGGCCACGGGTGCCATGGAAAAATTCCTACACCTTCAAATAGTATGCAAGATTCGGTCTAGCCTTTTCTTGAACTGACCCACAGAGGAACTGCTCACAACTTCTGAAGGTAGCCTGTTTCACGTGTCACAGATCTTACAGGTAAAGTAAATCCCACACACACTAGTGCTAAATCGTTTCAAATCCAACTTCCAGCCAATGTTGCGAGTTATCACTTAAACTAAACATGCTTCTAAAATCGATATCGTTGATCCCGTGTAAGAGCGTGAAAACCTCAATGAATTGGCCGTGCAAAAGAGAGCGAGAGAGAAAGAGAGAGAGAGAGAGAGAGTGGATCAGCTTAAGTATTTCTTATATTAATATTATTCTTGATTGCGTATATATATATATATATATATATATACAGGGCGTCCCAAAAAATGTATACACACTTTAACAGCTGATAGCTCAATTGATGTTTCTTTCTTTCCAAGTTAAACCCATTAGAATTAATAATGGCAGTCAGACTAAGCTTTGAACAAAGGAAATTCATTCTAAAATGCTACTGGAAGTGTGAAAACGCAGTTGAAGTGCAAAGACAGTTTAGGAGGGAGTTTCAAACAGATCCACCAACGCGACTTACCATCACTCGAATTAAAGATAAGTTTGAAGCCGATGGAACTGTTCAGAATGTCCACAAGAAGCGTTCCGGAAGACCACGGACATCGACAAGCCCCACAAAGCAAGAAAGAGTACTGGAAACGTATCACCAAAGTCCAAGAAAATCTGTGCGGCAAGCGAGTCGTGAGGTGGGAATTTCAGAATCGTCTGTCCAACGCATTTTGAAGCGCTGTCAATGGAAAAGTTACATTCCAAGATTAGTCCATGCTATTAATGAAGATGATCCGGACCGAAGAGTGGAGTATTGCGAGTGGTACTTGGCACGATGTGGATGTGGATTGGACGAAGGGGTTTCGTAGAATACCCTCCGCGTTCACCAGACCTCACACCACTAGACTTTTTTTTATGGGGATACTTAAAAGACAAAGTCTACGCTATAAAACCTGCAACAGTCGCTGAATTGAGAGCAGCCATTGAACGAGAATGCACACAAATACCAAACGAAATGTTTCGTGATGTTTGCGATTCCATTGCTTCGCGTTATCAGCAGTGCCTGGACCAGAACGGATGTCAGTTTGAAAACAGGCGTTGACAAAACAATTAAATAATGTCTGTAGATTCTATTACATTTTGAAAATGAAATGTATTTTAATAAACACTGCCTTTATAAGTATTTAAAGTGTGTATACATTTTTTTGGGACGCCCTGTATATATATATATATATATATATATATATATATATATAATATATATATATTATATAATATATATATAATCCTCAAGAAGTGCTATTCTGAAAAAAAATTATAAATAGTTTGTGTGAGGGACGCAGATCTTTAATTTAAATATGCGAATGCAAAGAAAATGTTCAGTGGGTGGATACCTTCTTCCTATAAGCGAAGTGAATGCTTTGAAGTATGGGGTAGATTTTGAAATGTTATGTTGTGTGTAAAATGAATGTATGTTTAGCGAGAAATAAAGGGAGAGGTTATAAAAAGCAGATTAATTCGCATCAAAAGTCATTTTCTATCGATCGTAATAATCATTTAGGAGGGCGCAAAAGTAGAGAAATTGCTATGAAATTCTTTTTCTCTAGGCTAAGTAGTAATTTTAAATTAGGAATTCATTTCGGTGATTTTCCGTTTCGACAAAATGGGTGAAATCCTGCAAACTTTACGCGTATGAGGTTATATTTAACTGAGTTTAGTTAGACGTAACTGGTTTAGTCTAAGTAATATTGCTACATTAGGTTCTCGGTGGTTTTCAGGAATAAATATTTGTATTTGTGTTAAACTAAGTTTATCTTATTCGATTTTTTTGACTAAAAGCTCGCCGCACCAAATGTTTGGATAAAAGATGAAAAATTAATAAGTTACCCCTAATTTAATTTCTAATTTGTTTTAATGCTTTTTATGTTAAAGTTTAGCGATAAAATTGTATATTAAAGATAAATTTATATTGAAACAAAATGGTTGGTTAAAAGATGAAAAATTAATGTTACCCCGTAATTTAATTTCTAACTTGTTTTAAAATTTCATATTATTGCTTTTTTTTAAAATTTAATGATAAAATTGTATCTTAAAGATAAATTTATATTTGTGTTAAACTTAGTTTATCTTATTCGATTTTTTACTAAAGTTCGCCCCACCAGATGTCCGATAGGCCTCGCTAAACCGCGAGAGGCTAAATAGAAAATACTATTGGCGTTGCCTTTTTTATGATTTGGCCCCATAAACGTATGTTTAATAGCTCTGTCTATTGGGTCGTATTTGGAGACCTTGTCGGTCTACTTAGTGTTGGTGAGTAAGGTGGTGGAGGTGGGTTGGGGGTTTCACCACCAATCATTTGGACGCATGGTTATAGCTCTCATATCGGCAGGTGGTGTTAATGGGGGTGTGCTCCTTTTAAAAGTCGTAGCCCTTATCTCCTATTGATTGGGTGTGCTCCTCTTAAAAGTCGTAGCCCTCATTTCACCGTGTGCTGTTGGAGCTTCTAAAAGTCTATACGAATGTTGGTGATGCTTTTTTGTGTGGTGGGTTGTGCTTGTATATATTTCACTATTGGGGTTTTGCATGCATCAGTTTGTGTGGTTGTGGTTGTGCTGCTTTTGTGTGTGAGATAATAGGGGGTTTATGGATGTACAGCCGGTGACGCTATAGATTTGTTACAGTTTGTAAATTTGGTTATTAGTGTGAAATGTGTAAATTACCAGCTTAAAAAATACTATTATAACATACCTTTATTATTTTTATCCAATTTTTTAAGTGATTGTGATTACACACAACAAAAATACAGTATATAAATATATCATACCTTTATTATTTGTATCCAATTTTTTAGTGATTGTGATTACACAACAAAAATACAGTATATATATATATATATCATCACCTTTATATTTTTTATCAAATTTTTTAAGTGATTGTGATTACACACAACAAAAATACAGTATATATATATATATATACATAATTTTATTATACTAAGGACTAAGGTGCGTCAGTTAATTCGATTACATTTTTATAGCGACAGTAAGCGCCGCATTGAGGTTTTAAAATGGAAAGCAATTATTTCGTTGATATAATTAAAGTTATTACCCAATTAAATGCAACACTTTAAAAAAATCCGACATCTTTACTATTAACTTCGATTCAAACTTGTTGAATTTAAAAATAAAAAAATTGTACACGTTTTGAAACTGCTCGAACAGTTTTAACTGCATCAATCAACGTATACAATGAAATGAACTTGAAATTTCAGAGAATATTTCTAGTTAACTGTGAAAAGAAAATTATATATATATATATATATACATATATATATATATATATATATATGTGTGTGTGTGTGTGTGTGTGTGTGTGTGTGTGTGAGCACGTATTGCTCATTCGTTTATTATATATATATTTTTCTACAAATATGGTTATACGTTTTGTATATTTTCAAAATAGTTAATATATATACAAACGCAGATGGGGTGAGAAGTTTGTGGACGGAATGAGGGAGGTGGGGAGATGACCGTGTGTTTTGAATCGGAAATTATCGCTCCACCTTTCTTCGTAAGGTTTCTTCCCTTTCCCTGTATTCATGTAACGACCCACGATGACGTTTTTGTGCGTGCTTTTGATTGTGTTCTAGCTGCGCTTAAAGGCAACTTGCCTGCCGAGTGTAAAGTGGGTACAAATTATGATTATGCGTTTTGTATATATTTCCTGTAATAATATGATTATACGTTTTGTATAATTTTCCTGTACTAATATTTGATAATATAACTATGTGTTTTTCCTGTACTAATATATTGATCGAAAATTGTTCTATTAATAATAATAAAAATAGGATTTAAGTAATAAAATGATTTATTTATTCCTTGTACACAATTATATCATCTGTTTGGTTTTCTGAATAATTAATTAGTTGCTATTTCTGAAATCGGTCTTCTAAGTCTGTTAATGGATGAATATATGGGATAATTTAGTCACTCGGTCGTATGTATAGGAATGTTTGTGTGTGTGTGTGTGTGTGTGTGTGTATTCTCTTTAAGGAGAAGATTCATCTGCTGTGGTAACGAATTAAAATAAATGGCAGTACCTGACAACTATCATCATATAAATAAATTGTGGTACTTAGCAACTCTCCCTAATATAAATTAAAATATATGGTGGTATTTAGCAATCAAATGGCTGAATAATATAAGGAATAATTAAATAAATATTGCTATCTGGCAAATCAGTTTTCTAGACTGATTAATATATGAATTAATTTAATAAATAACGAATCTGGCAACTGGCTGAAGGAATAATTAAACACATGGCGCTATCTGGCAACTCAGCCTTCTATTGGCTGATTAATATATGGTTCAATTAAATATATAGCGCAAACTGGCAACTCAGCCTTCTATTGGCTGATGAATTAAAACATATGGCGCTCTCTGTCAAGTCAGGTAACTGGCTGTTTAGGACCATATAAGAGGCGCGGGCGGCCGACGGAGTCATATGAGCTCGGCAATCAGCCAAGTGAACGCCCAACTCTTGGCTCCCAGCTCTGGTTCCTCTCCTCTCTCTCTCTCTCTCTTTCTGCCCCTTCGGGGGGAATAGCTTGGGGGAGAACTACGCCTCCAAGTTGCATGCCCGTTGCAACCCCATTTCGGGGCTGGCAACAAAGGTGGCGGGGTGGGGGTGGCACCAAAATGGGGGTGCCTTGCAGAAAAAGGGGGTGGGGTGGCACTCTTGCAACAAAGGGGGTGGGGTGGCATCTTGCAACATTACGCAATATTATGCAATATTGCGATGCAATTGCACTCAAGGTTTGCGGGCATACTACTAGTGTTTATAAAGTCCCTATCTATTTCATTGAAAACGTAGTGAAAAGAGTAAAATTCAATAACACTATAATAGAAGGCATACATTTAATGAATACTTAAGCATATGATTCTACATGAGCGCTATCAGTGTCTCTACTGAACACATTTTAGAGTATGACAGGGCTTATTTTTGTAACTTCTGTTACGATATGAGCACGTAAATGTCTTAGCTTCATTCAGATGGCATTTTAAATACCGTCGTCTTTCAACAAGATGGGGCACCTTGTCATTACGCAAACATTGTTCGGGAGTACCTAAATGAACGATTTCCAAATCGGTAGATCGGACGTGGAGGCAACAGGCCCTGGGCGGCTCGATCTCCTGACCAAACCCCCTTGGATTTCTTTGTATTGGACTTTATCAAATCAAACGTCTATCAAACGAGGGTTCCAGATCTGCAAGATGCTTACGTAATCATTAAATGTATGCTTTCTATTATATTCTTATTTAGGATTGCCAGATGTTTCAAATGCCCATGCGGGACAAAAAATTTTCTGAGGTTTTTTTTTTAAGACCAAATTTTTTTCAAATTTAAACTGGATTTCTTCAACGGTTACAACAAACAAAATTATAACAATTTTATTACAATAATATTTAACAATTAAACATCATGAATAAATTGAAATTATTATACATAATATTGAAATTCTAAATCAATTCATCCCTAAAAACTTTGCTTAAAAAATATTTTTGGCAGGACATTTAGAACGCGGGATTTTGACGTGAGATTTTGACGGGGGATTTTTCGATCAAATGCGGGACGTCTGGCAACTCTATTCTTATTGAATTTTACCCTTTTTGCTACGTTTTCACTGAAATAGATAGGGACTTTATAAACACCCTGTTTTGTAATAATAATAATAATAATAATAGTAATAATAATAATAATAATATTTACCCTTTATTGAAATAGTATTTCAATAAAAACACAAAATTATATACTTTAACCTTCAAAAGAAATAAAATTTAGACTGACAAATGCTTTTATGTTTCTCGAGTTTTTTTTAAATAATACTCGTAGATCTTATTCAGCATTTAAAATTTTAAGATACAGCTTCTTCAGTATCCCTTTAGAGTTACTTTTTTAATATTTTAGTTAGACAAAATTCTGATTTGCCCTTATAAGCGGAAAAGGATGTCTCTAAATTCAATTACTTTCTGAGCGTCTTAACAGATATGGCGGAAGTATAAATCAAATCTATCACTAAATATATCATATTTCCAACTAGCAAACTATACATAAATTAAACTAATCTAAATTGAAAACAAAAACATTTAAGTTTGGAATATATATATATATATATATATATATATAGTACTACTATTGTCACTACTCATTAGAAATGCTTCCAACAAAATCTAAGCAAAATACATTTTGAAAGCAGGTTGCTATATATGGATTTTAAAGAGCTTATTGAGTACTAGCAGAGATACCCGGCGTTGCCCGGGATGTAAGGGTGTGTCAAATAAGGTAAAAGATGAACAAAACTAAATGAACACATAAACACAAAATTTTGGTAATTGTTTTTTATTCCTTGAAACATCAGACATTTCGTAGCACTTCAGTGTAAACAATGTTACGTGTTTTTCCATTGGGTGTCAAAACATAAAGATTGCGAGGTGTTCCAACTTTTTTGGGCCATTGTCACCCATAGCAAAAGTCACACTCAAATGTCAAAATGCAAAAACTTATTCCTTAAACTTATATTTTAAAAAGTTCTCGAAAATAATGATTTTAAGCTTTTTTTGTGTCAAAATGCAAAACTTATTCCTTAACCTTATATTTTAAAAAGTTTTCGAAAATAATGATTTTAAGCTTTTTGTGTTAAAATGAAAAAACTTATTCCTTAACCTTATATTTTAAAAAGTTCTCGAAAATTTTGAAACTTTTATGCACACTATTAGATTCCACTTAAATCCCGTGACTTTATGCCGTCATTCAAAACTAAACAAGATTTTAATGTATCATTTACTAAATAAAAATGTCTAGTCTACCTACCTACTGTACCTACCTACTGTACCTACCTACCTACCTACCTACTGTCTAGTCTACCTACCTACTGTACCTACCTACTGTACCTACCTACCTACCTACCTACTGTACCTACCTACTGTACCTACCTACCTACCTACCTACCTACTGTACCAACCTACTGTACCTACCCATTTACTAAATAAAACTGTCTAGTCTACCTACCTACTGTACCTACCTACTGTACCTACCTACCTACCTACCTACTGTACCTACCCATTTACTAAATAAAACTGTCTACTGTACCTACCTACTGTACCTACCTACTGTACCTACCTACCTACCTACCTACTGTCTAGTCTACCTACCTACTGTACCTACCTACCTACCTACTGTCTAGTCTACCTACCTACTGTACCTACCTACCTACCTACCTACTGTCTAGTCTACCTACCTACTGTACCTACCTACTGTACCTACCTACCTACCTACCTACTGTCTAGTCTACCTACCTACTGTACCTACCTACTGTACCTACCTACCTACCTACCTACTGTACCTACCTACTGTACCTACCCATTTACTAAATAAAACTGTCTAGTCTACCTACCTACTGTACCTACCTACTGTACCTACCTACCTACCTACCTACTGTACCTACCCATTTACTAAATAAAACTGTCTACTGTACCTACTGTACCTACCTACCTACCTACCTACTGTCTAGTCTACCTACCTACTGTACCTACCTACCTACCTACCTACCTACTGTACCTACCTACCTACCTACCTACCTACTGTACCTACCTACTATGCACACCATTAGATTCCCCGTCTGATTCACTACCTTAAACACTATTTGGTGTAGCCATATTCATTTCATAGAGAACAAACAAACAGACAAACAGACAAACAAACAAACTTCCTCTTTTTATATTATATATATTATATATATAGAATAGATAGATAGATAGAAGATGAAAAGATATTACAAGATATTAAATTAATATTTGATGAAGCAAAGGTATCAAGACTTAGAACAAAATCATAAGCCTTTCCTTTCCGTCAAGCTTTTGCACCCGGACTGTTTTTTATTTTTCCTGTGCTTTGTTTTAATATATTATGTAAATATAAATGGAACTATATATATACACACACATATATATATATATATATATATATATATATATATATATATATATATATATATATATAATTAGGGTGTTTCATACCTATAGGGTAAAATGAAAATGAGCTTGGAGTTTTAATCCACACGTTTCTCCGTATTCTAAAGAACAAGAAAACACGTTTGTGCAAGTTTGAACCAGATCGCGCTGCATTTAGAGGTCCCCAAATTTGACGACTTTTTGTCAGTTCATTTCTCGCCTGCCTGCAGTGAAGACGGTTTTCTTCGTCACTTGAGCGGTTCGTGTTGTATAGCCTATTGGACAACTATGGAGGTAATTATATATGCTACTAATTATCTCATTTTACTGTGGTATTGAAATTTATTATTATTTAATTTCTGTCATTTTACTGTGGTAGTGATATTTATTATTAATATTACATGAAATTAATTAGTCTGTTGCATATTGGACAACTAAGCTGGTAATTATTTATGATACTAATTAATGTAATTTTACTGCGGTATTGAAATTTATTTAATTAATGAATTGTCAAAGAGAACGTAGTGTACACGTATCAGTTTTATAAATAAAGAAAAGCAGTAACTGGGACTCGAACCAGTGTCATAGCCGTTTGGCGGCATCGCTCAAGTCGGCGTACACAGCACGCTATCCACTCCCTAGATGGTGTAGTGGATAGCGTGCTGTGTACGCCGACTTGAGCGATGCCGCCAAACGGCTATGACACTGGTTCGAGTCCCAGTTACTGCTTTTCTTTATTTAATTAATTAAATTAATTACGATGTGAAATTATTTCTGTGGAATTATTTAGTTTGTTTTCTTTTCCAGGTGTCTACCAGAGCGAAAACAGAAGTGTTTCTTATTGGCCAGACGGATGCGAACATCACATCAAGTGGCCTTCCAACTCAGTTGCAAGTACTCAAAAAGTACTTTTACCACCAAAAGGAGCAAAAATTTGGACGTACTAAATGCCTGAACCTGTGCCTGGATGCCTGTCTCATATTTTGGGAGAGAGCGAGAATCCCCATGATGCGTCGAGATTCGGCCTTGAGGAAGATGGAATCCCTTCTCAAGGAATACGACCGGCTTGTGAAGCACAAGTCACATAAAGCAGAGTCCTTCCGAGTGAAGGAGGCGATGTTCAAGGAGGCAATAGCGAAGGAGATCATGGACATTGCTCATTCACAGGCTAAGGAAATGATGAAGAATCAGGAGGACATCCACTTTCTCGACATGCAGCGTGAAGATCCAAATTCCTGCAGCATGGGCCCTGTTGACATGAAGCTTCACTATAAGGAGATTAGGAAAAGGAAGAGGCTGGACAAGATTAAGGAACAACAGGAGAAGGCCAGGAAGGAACAAGGAGCTGCAGAAGATACGGGGGCTTTAGTGATTTCAACTTCGTCAGAGACTGACTCAGATGTCGTTGACCCAACCGTGGAAGTTTTTCCATCCTCCTCCAAGGGAAATACCAAGAAGCGACGCAGGAATCTGATCTCACAGGATGTGACGACTACCTACGATCGGCTGAATATTTCGTACCGCGATTCAGCTATGTCGTACGCTGCAGCGGCTAAATCACTAGGTTTTGACTTGGATGAACTGTCCATTTCTGCCAGTACCATGTACCGCACACGCAAGGCTCTCAGGAAGGTGGCTGCTGAAAGTTATCAATCCGACGAAGTTTGTCCTGGTCAGCCTCTTGTCTTGCATTGGGACGGTAAGCTCCTACCTGACAATGAGCAATGGAAGGAGAGCGTTGACCGGATCGCCGTCCTCGTCTCTGGCGACGGCAAGGAGAAGTTGCTCGGCGTTCCTAAGGTGACGTCCGGAACCGGCGAGAAGATAGCGCGAGTTTGCTTGGATTTGGTCAAGGAACACAGGATGGAAGAGCGCGTGCGGGGACTGTCTTTCGACACGACAGCGTCGAACACCGGGATTCATATCGGGGCCTGCGTCCTGATTGAGAAAGGTCTTGGCAGAGAACTCATGTACTTCCCCTGTCGGCATCACATCTATGAAGTCATCCTCAGCTCCGTCTTCAAGCGTGCATACGGCTCTTCAAGTGGCCCCGACATACCCGTTTTCAAGAGGTTTCAGGCACAATGGAAGTTCATCGACCGGTTGGACGTGCGGCCGTACGATTTTGCTCAAGTCAATGACTCTATGAGGGAACTGAGGGAGAAGTCAGTCCTGCTGGTGAGAGGGATGGTGAGCACGTCGCATCAGCGCGATGACTACAAGGAACTGCTACAGTTGGTTCTCATCTTCCTGGGAGAAGCAAAAGTGGTGGATTTCCCTCTCAGAGCCCCTGGCGCTTACCATCACGCTCGATGGATGGCGATAGCCATCTACTCCTTGAAAGTAATTCTACTGAAGAAGCAGTTCAAGATGTCGAGTCACAAGTTGGAAGCTCTGACAGCCGTAGGTCTCTTCGTGTCCCTCGTCTACATCCGAGGTTGGACTCGTGCTGCAACCTCAAGCAAGGCTGCCGCAGTTGAACTGGAATTTCTGCGTGACGCGGAAGCCTTTGCCATGTCGGGATATTCGTGTGTTAACGCTGCGCAAGAAGCCATGTCTCGACACCTATGGTACATCTCTGAGACTCTTATTGCCATGGCGTTCTTCGACGCAGATGTGGCAGATGAAGAAAAGGCTCAGATGGTCGTCAGTTTGGGTAAGCCCGCATCGAAAAAGGAACTCAAGCGACCCCAAGGGAAGAACGTCAGGAATCTTGCCTCGAAACACCTGGCGGAGTTCGTGACAGGAAAGACGATGGCTTTCTTCCATGCATTCGACTTGGACACAGAATTCTTGAAAAAGCCATTTGCCGAGTGGACTGAAGTAGAGGCTTCAAGCAAGCAGCGGCAACTGTTAACAAAATCTCTGTCGTCAACGATCGGGCCGAAAGAGCCATCGCGCTCACCAAAGAGTTCAACTGTTCTCTGACGAAGAACGAAGAGCAGAAGCAGTATTTGCTCAAAACTGTGATGCAGCATAGGGCGAAATACCCGAATAAAACCAAGAAGGATTTCATGGACAAATGATTCGCAAGAAGTGGTTATTTTTTTGTATCTTTGTGAAAATGTGTAGTGAAATGGTATTCGTTTGTTGAATAAAAATTCATTGACAGATTTTTGTTTAATTTTTTCCGTTTATGATCTGCCAGAGCATCAAACTGGGGACCCGTAAACTTTAAACTATTGAATTAATACTTCGGTTTATCAGTCTCCTCAGCAAATGGAACAAGGGGATCCATGTGGATTAAAATTTTTCCAAACTTTTAATTTATGAAACACCCTAATATATATATATATATACATATATATATACACAGTACATGGGAATGAACTCAGAATGGTTCCCTGAGGTTATTTTATAATACACACAGACCGTGCATGGAACAAGGAACTCTTCTAGGAAAATTAAATCTACTATAGTCCGAATAAGTAATGGTAAATGACAAATACTATAGTTTTTCTTTTTCATGATACTAGCCGACGTGGGCAACGGTCACTCGCAAAGAGGTCCCAAAATATAGTTTCCCTCACCAGCTATCTGCTAAGCAGATAGGATCCAGCTTTTGGACACGATCTAGGGTTTAAAGCAACCTAGCCCAGCTATATTTAGAACCTCAATATAAGCAAAAGACTCGCTGCCTTCACGTCAGATTGAATACATCAAAGAAAAAGGGGTAACTATTATATTTTTAGCCAAAAACCAAAACGTAAACCTCAACTGGCAAAATTGAGCGTCCACTTTTCAAGGCACATAACATGTCCGTTTCACGATGAGAATGAACTCAAAATGGTTCCCTGAGGTTTAAGTTTTGGTTTTTGGATAAAAATATAATAGTTACCCTTTTTCTTTGATGTATTCAATCTGACGTGAAGGCAGCGAGTCTTTTACTTATATTGAGGTTCTAAATGTAGCTGGGCGAGGTTGCTTTAAACCCTAGATCCTGTCCCCAAAGCTGGATCCTATTTGCTTTGCCGACAGCTGGTGAGGGGAGCTATATTTTTGGGACCTCTTTGCGAGTGACCCATTGCCCACGTCGGGCTAGCATCATGAAAAAGAAAACCTATAGTATTTGTCATTTACCATTACTTATTCGGACTATAGTGGATTTAATTTTCCTAGAAGAGTTCCTTGTTCCATGCACGGTCTGTGTGTATTATATATATATATATATAATATATATATATATATATATATATATTATATATATTATATATGAAAATTATTTCACGAAAGTAACACGTGAAAAATATTTATGATGAATAAAACCACGAAGGAAAGGAAACACAGAATGGTGCTCAAGCGCTTTCGTCTAATGACATCCTCAGGAACACTGAAGTACATAAAGAGTTACAGCCTATATATAGGTTACAGGAAAAAAAAAATATATATATACATATTATATATATATATACAGGGCGTCCCAAAAAAATGTATACACACTTTAAATACTTATAAAGGCAGTGTTTATTAAAATACATTTCATTTTCAAAATGTAATAGAATCTACAGGCATTATTTAATTGTTTTGTCAACGCCTGTTTTCAAACTGACATCCGTTCTGGTCCAGGCACTGCTGATAACGCGAAGCAATGGAATCGCAAACATCACGAAACATTTCGTTTGGTATTTGTGTGCATTCTCGTTCAATGGCTGCTCTCAATTCAGCGACTGTTGCAGGTTTTATAGCGTAGACTTTGTCTTTTAAGTATCCCCATAAAAAAAGTCTAGTGGTGTGAGGTCTGGTGAACGCGGAGGGTATTCTACGAAACCCCTTCGTCCAATCCACATCCACATCGTGCCAAGTACCACTCGCAATACTCCACTCTTCGGTCCGGATCATCTTCATTAATAGCATGGACTAATCTTGGAATGTAACTTTTCCATTGACAGCGCTTAAAAATGCGTTGGACAGACGATTCTGAAATTCCTACCTCACGACTCGCTTGCCGCACAGATTTTCTTGGACTTTGGTGATACGTTTCCAGTACTCTTTCTTGCTTTGTGGGGCTTGTCGATGTCCGTGGTCTTCCGGAACGCTTCTTGTGGACATTCTGAACAGTTCCATCGGCTTCAAACTTATCTCTAATTCGAGTGATGGTAAGTCGCGTTGGTGGATCTGTTTGAAACTCCCTCCTAAACTGTCTTTGCACTTCAACTGCGTTTTCACACTTCCAGTAGCATTTTAGAAAGAATTTCCTTTGTTCAAAGCTTAGTCTGACTGCCATTATTAATTCTAATGGGTTTAACTTGGAAAGAAAGGAACATCAATTGAGCTATCAGCTGTTAAAGTGTGTATACATTTTTTGGGACGCCCTGTATATGCAGGGCTATTCAAATAGATTCACCTGATTTCAAATGAGAATATTTTTTAATGTTACAAATACAGAGTGATTTGTGATACATCAACCAAAAGAAAAACTGTTCAAATTTTGTCTCTCACCTCATAAATGCTCTATGTGACTTCCCCTAGTTACAAGAGCAACGTCGACACGATAGTCGAATTCCTCCCATACTCGCTCCAGCATGTCCGTTGTCACTGACTCTACGGCAGTAACAATGCGAGTTCGGAGCTCATCCAAAGATGTGGGCAACGTGGCACGTACACAGTATCCTTAACGTACCCCCAAAGGAAGAAGTCGCACGGTGTAAGATCTGGCGACCTAGGGGGCAACACACAAAACGCCTTCTGCTGTGCGGACACCATTTTCACACTGACTGTTTGTTGCTAGGCTAGGCCACGGCGTGACTTTGGAGCCCTTTCGCGGTGATCTTGTAAAACTAGGAGATTTTCTCTTTCATGTGGTGTATGCCCAGTTGATGCACGGTTGATAGGTACGGAAGTATTCTCAGTTGAAATCGGATGAATCAGTTTGAATAGCCCTGTATATATATATATATATATATATATATATATGCAATAAACAGAGAGGTAAAAATAAAAAGTAAAAAGTAAAGGATTATCGGAGAGGCATACAAATTTGTAAGGAAAAAATATCGATTTTTAGCACAAGATCAAATGAATTATTTCCAACCAATGTTATAAAAAAAAATTATACTGGAAATCTGCCCGGGTTTTAACACTGACTTTTTTTTGGTTAAGGTTCGATGTATATAAAAATAAACTGAAAATTAAAAGTTAATAGAGTAGCATACAAGTTTACCAAAGATTTAGCGTTCTATCTTTCTTATCTAAATCTGTTCTGAAGGAATTCAAAACAACAGGATCGAGTTGAAAAAAACCTTTGCTTATGTTGAAGTTATTTGTAAGTTGGATAATGGCAGACTCAAGAATATTTCTATTAACAATGTTGCTAGAGTGAAATAAAACTGAAGCATTATTCCAATCAATACAGTGGGATAACTCTGACAAATGGACAAAAAGGGCACTGGACGACTGTCCTGTTCTAACGGAATATTGATGCTGTTTTATACGTGTGTACAAATCCTTTCCCGTCTGACCGATGTAAAAGGAATCACATTGTTTACAACCATTTTATAGATAATGCCTGAATTATTGGTAGGGCTATTTTTTACTATATTTTTCACAATATTGTTATATGAAAATACTACATTAATATCCAAAAGTTTAAGTACATTAGCAATGCCTAAAAAGGCCGTGAAAAATGGAAGTACTAAAATATTTTTTGACAAAGTACGAGTGTTATTATTGACACGATAGAAAGTTCGTTTTGCCTTGTTGAGACAAGATTCCATAAACGCAGATGGATAACACAGATCACTTCCAATACCGTTGATTTTTTCTAATTCGCCATCGATGTATTCCGGACTGGCGATCCTAAGGGCGCGGAGAAACATTGAAGAAAAAATGGCCTTCTTAGTGGGGGTGTCATGTCCCGAGTGAAAGTGTACGTAGGACAAATTGTTTGTTTTTTTCCGATAGATACTAAACTTAAAACCTGGGCTTTCCCTATGTACACGCACATCCAAAAACGGGATTGAGTTGTCTTGTTCCACTTCTAAAGTAAACTTAATGGAGGGGACTTGATCATTTAACTGAAGGAGGAAGTTATCCAGGTCACGATTCATGGGCCAGATACACAAAATATCGTCGACGTACCGCAACCAAGGGATGCCAACCCCCAGGATTCTCGGAATGTAAGTAATTTCGAAAAACTCTATATAAATATTGGACAGGAGGGGCGAAAAGGGGTTGCCCATGGCCATCCCAAAAACTTGTTGATAATACTCGTTATTGAAAGTGAATTTACAATCTTTGATGCAAAGCTTAATAAGTTCCAAAACAATGTGTGAAGGTAGTGGCAGGTCATACTTATGTAATTCTTGGGAGAGAAAGTCAAGCATATCGTCAATCGGCACTTTTGTAAACAATGAACAAACGTCAAAACTGATCAATCTATCGTTAGTTTCAGTACGTGCATTATTCAATTTTTCAGTAAGATCCATGGAATTTTTCACATGTGAATCAGAGATAGTTCCGAGAATGGGGGACAAGACTTTGACAAGCCATTTGGAGAGTTTATAAGTAATAGAGCCCACCGAGCTAATAATAGGGCGCATAGGGTTGCCAGGTTTGTGGTTTTAATAAGACCGTACAGGTAGGGCAGAGAAGGTGAAGTGGACATGAAAAGCGGAATTAAGTCCTTATGATCTTTGAGAATGCGTTTCAAGCCACTATTAAATGATTTGATGACGTCATCCTGCGGGTTCTTCCTAAGTTTGCTGTATGTGGCAGGGTCCTGGAGAAGCTCGTTCATCTTTCTGATGTAGTCCACTTTGTCCATAATAACTATGGTGTTAGCCTTGTCTGCTTTAGTAATATGGAGCTCCCCATCTTTTTTTAATTGTGAGAGGCTATTGCGAAAACGTTTTGGAAAGTTATCTTCGTAACTACTATTCGCCGCACTATAAACAAGGCCTTTAACTATGTAATGAAATTATAAGTGAAAGGTGCGATTATTGCCCATAATTGTTGTGTTTTTCGTGAAATAGTATGTGCGCTCTTGGTCAGTATTTTATGTAAACTTTTTCTTATATTTTTTCTATGTTGCCCTGATAGTAACTGTATAACTATACAAATAACTGTTTCAAATGTAAAGCGATCGTTGATGAGGAATCGCGGGAATAGATTGTGAACTTGAGATTGGTGTGGCCACTGTAAGAAAATTTTCCGTTATTTTTTTTTGGCATGTGTAGATTAGTTACAGGTTGTAATTTAATTATTAGTGTGAAATGTTATTTTATGCAAATGTGAAAATTATAAAGTTTCGATTTTTATAATATGAGACAAAATATGTGTGGAATTTGTCATTCTAATTATTTCTTGTCTATCACCTTTGAATTGTTAAAGAAAAAAAAAAAAAAAAAAATTGCAAAATATATAAATGTGTTGAATAAATTTATTAAATTTGTTAAACGATATTAATAAGTTTTCCTAATGAAAAACTTATTTTCAAGGGGGTGATGCGAGTGTAGTAATGCCTAGTTCAGAATATTAATTTTTGTTTAATTATTATAATGTTTAATATAAATCATTTACTAATAATTGTGAAATTGTTTGAAATTGTTTAAAATGGGTAGAGTTGGCAGTCCTGAACAGAGGCCGAGAGCAGACTACCCCCACAAGGGAGCAGTCTTCAGGCGGCGCGTTAAGCGTGAGGTTGACGTCATGTAACGTAAAATTTAATTAATTGTTTGTGTTCCTCTCCGACGTAAAATTATAATAGAAATTCCGTACTCGCATCCCCCTAAATTACTTAAATCATTTTCGGAGTTAAATAAATAATAAAAAGTGTTAAAAGAGTGTTAATAAAACCCCCCTTTGTTTTGTAACGGACTTTCATAGTCTTGGCTCGGCGTGGCTACCAGAATCTCTATACGGTACGGCGAAAAAGAGTGTAGAGAAAGCAAACGATAAATGAAATAAAGAGCCGATAGAGAGTAAAAAGAAAAGAAAGTAATTAATAAAAGGCGATCACTACAATATATATATATATATATATATATATATATATATATATATATGATGAATAAACCACGAAGGAAAAAGAAACACAAAGGGGTGCTCAAGCGCTTTCGTCTAATGACATCCTCAGGAACACTGACGAAAGCGCTTGAGCACCCCTTTGTGTTTCTTTTTTCGTGGTTTTATTCATCATAAATACTTTTCACGTGTCACTTTCGTGAAATAATTTTTCATATATATATATATATATATGTGTATATATATATATGTATATATATATATATATATGTATATATATGTGTATATATATATATATATATATATATATATATATATATATATATATATATATATATATATATATATATGTATATATATATATATATATATATTATATATATATTAATGTAAAGAACGACGCTTGTGTAGAAGAGCGTTCCGCACAAGATGAGGAGGGAGAACGAACAAATGAAAAATGAGGTACCTCCCAGGAATCGAACCCGGGATCATCCAATTGCCGGTAGGATATGCTATCCACTACACCAAGGTCCTCGATCAATCAGAAGTCGTAATTCTCCTACATACGAGCGGAATCAAATGCCCTGAGGGGGCACCTTCGCATGCCGTACATATATACATTTTAACTGCAAACAACACACAGTATAATTAACGTAAAGAACGACGCTTGTGTAGAGAGCGGGCATTTGATTCCGCTCGTATGTAGGAGAATTACGACTTCTGATTGATCGAGGACCTTGGTGTAGTGGATCCATATCCGACCGGCAATTGGATGATCCCGGGTTCGATTCCTGGGAGGTACCTCATTTTTCATTTGTTCGTTCTCCTTCCTCATTTTGTGCGAAACGCTCTTCTACACAAGCGTCGTTCTTTACATTAATTATTCTGTGTTGTTTGCAGTTAAAAAATATATATATATATATATATATATATATATATATATATATATATATATTAGGGTTGAGTGAAAATATGAATTTTAGAATATCAATTTGGAATACCTAGGAAAAGTTGTAAATAATGCTAATGTAAATGTCCACCAAAATTTTAACTAGCTGCTGTTTCAGTAAGAGGCTCCCAATGACCTTGAAAAACCGTCACATTTTGAGCCTCAGTTACTCAGTCTTCCTAAAGTGCGTGCAGTGTCGAGATGTGTTACAGTTTAGCTTAGCCTATTAGTATAACTACTTAACCGTTTTTGCATGCATAAATATTTATTTCTTGTAATTCTCTGATTTAATTACATTAATTCTATTTTTTCAGAAATATTAAAATGAATAAAAAAGTAAAGACAAGGCAGTGTAGTATATGTCCAGTTTTTGGCGCTGCTAAAGAACTAAATAGCAAAAGGCTTCCAACCTATGAAGAAATGTTTAGACATTATTTTGGGTAAGAGCTGACATGAAGTTCACTAATAATAATACAGATCCTGCAGTCTCTGACGTATCAGAAAGAGTCGCTTTAGATATTGAAAATATTTGGGTAAAGGCCTCAATTCCAACAGTTTCTCACAGAAGAGTTTTGCAGCTTATTCGCACCTATCATAATAAATATATGTTGTTGATAAAGCCATACAAAGGAAGAAAAGGAAACCCAAATTATCAAAGCAAATTACAGTTGTTCAGAGAAAAAGCTAAAAATTTATTTGATATTGCTAGTTGCAAATGTGAGTTTGATTCATGTCACTGTGATAAAACTAAAAAGGTTCCTCGCATTGAGCAAAAATTTCTCACTGATCAAAGAGGAGATAGAAAAATGGCAATTGGGAACATAGATAAAATAACAACTGAAAAAATTAAAAAGAATATGAAACGAAAACAAGTGGAACTTTCTCGAATTAGCAAAAGCATCTCAACTAATGATTATGCTGTAGGTCTAGGTCTTGATTCTTCTGATTCGGAAGGTGATATTTCAGCTTGCTCACGGAAATAATCAAACCCGACCCAAACAAGAGCTGTTGATGATGCTAGACCATCTAACTCCATCAACAAATGAGAGTTAATTTAGGAAATGTTGCACAAGTTTGTGATAGATACGGCATATCTGACTGGGCAGGTGCATCTTTGGCATCTGCTGCCCTGCAAGATATTGGTGTAATAGGAAATGTGGATACCTCCCTCGTAATTGACAGGAGTAAAATTAGAAGAGAAAGGATGAAAATATGGCGTAAAATGCAAAAAGAAGATAATGAGGAACACTTAAAAGCTCTATATTTTGATGGAAGAAAAGATAAAACTAAATGTCATATCAAGCAAGGCAAAAAATATTATTACAAGTCGGTCATTGAAGAACACATAACCTTAGTAAGAGAACCAGGGTCTTGCTATGTTGGTCATATTGCACCTGTCTCTGGTACTGCTCATGGTATTAAAGATTCGTTAATTCAGTTTTTATCAGAAAATGTTCAAAACATTGATGAACTGGTGGCTATTGGATGTGATGGAATTCCTGTAAACACAGGAAGGCATAATGGAATTATTAGCCTCTTAGAATTGGCATTAGGTAGACCTTTGCAGTGGCTAATATGTCAGTTGCACGCTAACGAACTTCCACTTCGCCACTTGTTATATCACATTGATGGGAGCATAACAGGACCTGACACCTTTTCTGGAAAAATTGGCAAGGCACTGAAAAATTGTGAACAACTTCCAGTTGCAGGGTTTGATAAAATTGATGCTGATATACCATACACAGCAAATGAAGACTTAAGTACGGACCAGAAGTATTTGCTTGAAATCTGTAAAGCTGTGTGCTCAGATAACTGCTCTTAGGATTTTTCTGCAAAAAATTCAGGAACTTTATTTCATGCAAGGTGGATAACTACAGCAAATCGAATTCTACGTTTATACATTGCTAAAGATAAACCATCAGAGAACCTTCGTCCATTAGCAACATTTGTAATGAAAGTTTATGCTCCAATGTGGTTTACCATTAAGTCAAAATCTTCATGCACAGGAGAAAGACATGTCTGAGAAACCATTTCAAGATCAAGATACCTTCCACTTGAGCTGAGAAACGTTGTGGATTCTTCAATACAACGCTACGCTTATTTTGCTCACCCAGAGGACCTATTGCTCTCCATGATCACCGATGATCAGGAGCATATCAGAGAGCTGGCAATTCGAAGAATTATGCTTGCAAGAAGCAAAACACAAAAGGAAATCCGAAAGTTTACAATACCAAGGCTGAACTTTGGAGCAAAAGAATACATTGATCTTATTAACTGGAAAGAGAAGGGCGATTAAGTCCTCCGCTTATGCAGCAATTAAAGGAGAAGGAATTGAGAGAGCTCGCTTCCAAACAGTCAAATTTTGGAGGCATACTTGGGATGCCATGTCACACACAGGCCGTAGAAAGATGTATTAAGCTAGTAACAGAAGCAGCAGCTAGAGTTTGTGGAAAAGAACGAAGGGATGGATTCATTCGAGTGAGATTGGAATCAAGAAACATAATGTCATTTTTCAATACTAAATCACAACATAGTTCGATAAGCAGGAAAAGGAATAAGACTTAGGGAAAAGTCTACAATAAGGTTGGGTGGTTGGGATGGGCTAGGCTGGAACTCGATGTGCAGCTACCTCCACGTGGTGAGTTACAGAGTTACAAGGAAAAATAGTACCTCAAAAGACCTTGCGGCCCATACCGAGGAGGTAGTTCTGTGTACTTTGTTTATATATATATATATATATATATATATATATATATATATATATATATACAGTATATATAAATATAATACATACACAAAGTAGCGGAATGCTGCAAGAAATGTTCAAATTAGGAAGCGATTTTTTGTCCTCGCTGGGGACCCTGAACAATTAATTCAAGGGACATCAAATTTTGAGTAAACATTGACAGTAGCCCGGTAACAACTTTTGCAGGTATTCCAATTCGATATTTGAAAAAAAAAATTTTGGTACATTTTTACTCCACCTTAATGTCAGAATACGATGCACTTGTTACTGTAGTTCCACGCTCTAGATAATGTTCAAGGATAGGGCCTCGTGTAACAAGTGAATCGTATTCTGACATGCTTCGGAATGAGTTAAAGCAAGCAATTCGCACAAAACGGAGAGGGAGATTGTCGGAAGGTGTTATTCTGTTACACGACAATGAGCGCCCTCATACCGCTGCACAAACTAGAAAATGCCTTCAAGAACTTAAATTTGAAGTTCTCGACCATCCAGCCTACAGTCCAGACCTGGCACCTTCGGATGTTTACCTGTTTGGACGTCTAAAAGACGCTTTGAGAGGTCAGCGATTCCAAGGCGATGATGACCTGAAGGAGGAGGTGCATGACTGGCTACGCACACAGCCATAAAACATTATTTTGTGATGGCATTAGTCAGCTTGTAGATCGCTGGACTAAGTGTATTGAGAAACAGGGAGACTATGTTGAGAAGTGGTGTGTTTATAATCTATCAGATGTAAAAATAAAATTGTGAAAATAAAAAGTGCGGATACTTATTGAATTACCCTCGTTTTTATAAACAAAACAACGGAAATATCACGAATTGACCTAGCCAATCGTAAAGGGTAATTGACAGTGGGGCTTTGGTCTTCAGGTGATCCAGTTTTTGAAATATTTAATCGCTTTAATCGCTTTCGTTAAGTACAGGGTGAGGGTCCAATTTCACCAGCGTTAGGTTTTAATCCAAGAAGTCGAAATTCAAATAATTCGGATGATACTGTATCCACCTTTTTCACACCGATTTATTTGTTATAGGCTAGGTTAAGTTAGGTTTACCTAACCTAACATAACAAAAACGGAACAAGTGTAGTTTACGTCCCCCTGACGCAAAAGGGGACACAAACTACACTAGGATCTTTAAGGGACATTTTTTAAATGAATCCATCAAATAAAAGTGTTTTTCACTAAGTTTTTTAAGGGAGACACTTCTTCAGAACATACACACTGAGAGAGCCGCACACATATATATATATATATATATATATATATATATATATATATATATATATACAGGTCGTCCGATAAATGAGTGGCGATTCGGGAACAATTTATAAATAAAAGGTAAAGGATAATAAATTTTATTAGAAGGAATTTTATTATTAGTAAACTTACAATTAATTCGATAATTAATTGTCATAGGGATCAACCTGATCGCCATTTACACGAACAGCAAGCTGTATGCGTCTCCATGTCCTGCCTGACATTTTTTGTAAAAGTTGTTTATCCTCATTGATGTCACTTAACACAAGTTCTGCGATTTTTGTCAGATCAGATTCACTTTGATTTTCACGGCCATTAATCTGCATCTTGAGGATTCCCCAGAGGGTATTATCCGGGGTAGTCAAGTCCGGACTCCGCGGAGGCCAAGGTACAGGACCATACTTTCCGATCCATCTGCCACGAAAATTTCTGTCTAGGAACTCACGCGCAGCGAAAGTGGTGTGTCCTGGAGCACCATCTTGCTGAAAAATAGGGTTGCGAATATTCGTATTTCTTAAAGCGGGTAGAAATCTGTTCTCCAACATGTCGATATAACTTCCTGAAGTAATTCGACCAGTGCACACAAATGGACCAATTAAACAATGCGCTGATATTGCACACCATATCATGATTCGAGGGGGATACTGTTTTACTTGATCATAATAATGAGGATTTTCTTTCGACCAAAAAAACGAAAATTTGCTTTTGCTATCGCCATAAAGGGCACATTCATCACTGAAGAACGCACGATCTCTCTCGGCTTTACTTGGAAAAGCTTCAAGAATTTGTTGACAACATTAACTCTGACAATTTTATCTTGTGGCGATAAAAACTGAAGGGAGGTTGGGCGGAAAGCTTTAAAATGCAAGTCTTTTTTCATCACATCATGCAGTGTTGATTTCGGAACATTTAATGCAGATGCACGCCTACGAATACTTTTGGTTGGCGATTGTCGAATTGACACTTGAACATCATCTTCCAATCTTGCTCTTGCTTTGGGGCGACCACGGCGTTTTTTATCAATTATCATCCCAGTTGTGAATAATTTGTGTTCCCATTTTCTAATAATTTCGCCCTTTGGCGGCACATCATTAAATCTTTGTTTAAACCTTTCGCGTACTACCTTCATGCAATGCTTGGTTTTTCCAGATTCATGCCACCATGTTGCTGCTAATATCCGTGCTTCATATGTGTAGGGATTTTGATCACAATTTTTATGAACACGTGCGTCTACCTCAGCCATTGCAACGCCAATAATTAGAAATAATAAAAATAAAACAATGAAAAACCAGAACAAACAGGAATAAACATGAATTACTGCAAAATTAAAAATTTGGATTTCATGTGAAGCTAGCTTAATTGAAAAAGCATAGACATTTATTAGATATCAAAGATATTAGGACACTATGCTAACTGACATAGAATCGCCACTCACTTATCGGACGACCTGTATATATATATATATATATATATATATATATATATATATATATATATATATATATATATATATACACATATATATATATAGCTCATCAGCTGTTCTTTTGTGATGACGATCCTATATAAATTGAATATATCCAAATTTCTCTCTCTCTCTCTCTCTCTCTTCTCTCTCTCTCTCTCTCTCTCTCTCTCTCATGCATCGAGAACCGCCACTTAGGCCATCACGAGCCGCGCAATGAGTACCACTGAAATAAAACGTTAAAACTAACGAAAACATTACTACTTACCCTAACCAATCGTCAATTTATTTATATATATACTGTATATATATATATGTAAAAATGAACAGTGAATAATTCCTATTTAATTCGTATATTTATATAAATCCTCTTGTTTACCTAATCCGTGTATTTATATAATCTTTATATTCAAATATTCAGTTTTACATAAGGACCAAACTCGCATAATGCAAGTTTGGATGTCTTTAGTATTCAATGTTTGGTAAATTCTTTAACATAATATTATTATTCGACCGTATTCATCCATACGTCCATATCTTATCTTGACCGTTAGCTTTAATTAATTGTATTAATTATTCATGCATCGACCTACCTATTGTCTACCTATTATCTACTTACGCCCTATCAACCTATTAGTCCATGTTTACTCGTGTCAGTCTCTATTACGCACAACCTATTGTGTGATTACCGATATGTGTACAAAACTTTATGCATTCGTACATGATTACGTACATGTAAATACGGCCACATGCATTCTTTTTAGTTTTTTCTTAAATTATTTAACCTCTTGCAAGATACTCGTTCATGCTGACGCAAGTGTTCGAATTCCGATGACGACGCCAAAAGCTGGCATCTGAATACGAAATCTCCTCTCTTGCTTGTTTCTTGTCCGAAAACATTATTATATTATATATTGTTATATATTATGTGTGTTATTTTATATATATGTGCCCATGTACTTTGTATTAAATCCTAAAATAATAGTTATCGTAATATAAATATGAAACACTGTAAAACTATAGTTAACTGTATATAATTATAATTAACTGTAATAATTTAATATGATGTAATTAATGTACTTTAATGAAACTGTAATTAACGATAATAAGTGAATGCGAATTAATTGGTAATTATCATATAATCATAGTTATAGTGAACCAAAATTACAATGTACTCAGTGATGTACTTTACTTTGGTTGTACTGAATGTACGACCCACCCGACATTATGTCGCCATTTAGGAATGTATACTCGGCGATATTATTATTTTTTATTAGTATTTTTTCGTTGGGATAAATTTTTTATTTGCTTTCTATTTTGCCAAATAATTAGCGACTTGTTCTTTTTAAAATTTCTTAATCATTATTTTAGATTTAGCTTAATAATGAATCCTGATCAAATTTTGCAGTGTTCATATTCTGTATACATTCTCTCTTCGTTATAAAAGATGAAGTCATGTCTTGCCTAAGCATTTAATTGCAAATCTTAAACCTTTAAATTTTGCTCATATGCATATCTTAGTGTAAAGATACATAGTTCAATTTCCACTTTTAGTTAACTCGACAAATCATGTTTACATCAGATCTGAAAATACGTGGTTTAAAATAAAAATATGGCTTCATCTTCGAATATCTTGTTTATCTGTTTAAACATTGCCACAGCTAAAAAATTTATTTTATGTTCAAATATTGTGCAAAAATAATGCAGCCTATAGAGAATAGAAACGACACAATTCAACATTTAATAATAATGATGTTAGCAAATTATGGTATATAAACCCACAAAATTTCTTCGATGTTCACTCCGGACTGAACCCTCTACTCGAGGAGGCTGAGCGCCTCCTCGCTTTTAAATTCCGGCCTGAGCCATGGTCGATAGAAGTCGAACCTCGCCCCCTGTATTATTCAGAATTAGACTTAGAGGCTGAGCACTACCTGTACATTTTAGCAGTAAATTACAGTAAGAAAAAGTCTTTATCCTCTCCTTCGAGCCTTGCTCTCTTCAGAGAACTTAGTCATTAAAATAGAGAAAAATAATTCCCCGTTACGTTAGAAGAAGAATCGGGGAACCTTCAGAGAGCTCTACAGAATCCTCCGATCCACTGTAAGAACTCGGAGAGTAGTATAGAAGAAACTACTGCGAGAAACAAATCCGTTGCTGCCACCTAACCAGAAACCCCGTCGACTTCGAACCAACCAAGGCCATAGACAGAGGGGTTAATATATATATATATATATATATATATATATATATATATATATATATATTGACGATTGATTAGGTTAAATCTTAATATTTTCGTTAGTTTTAACGTTTGATTTGATTAAGTATACGCGAACAAAATTGAGGAACGCAAACTACACTAGGATAATGTAGGGGAACGTAAACTACACTAGGTAATGTAGGGGAATATAAACTACACTAGGCACCAAAGGCGGAGCAAACTACATTTGCTCCACAAAAACTAGCCTCAAAAACTAACAGAAATGAAAACCCTGGATATTAATTTTCTCCACCATGGCAACATTAAGGGTAACAGGGTAAGTGCAAAAGAAGGGCATAGTGGAGGCAGGGGCGAATAGCGGTTGTAACGGGAATTTGCGGTGGGATAAGGTTTGGGAGCTTGCGAGTGAGGCCCAACATTACAAAGTTGTAAATCATCCATGATCGTGAACATGCAACAGCATGCAACATTTGCAGGTCCCCATTTTCCACGATCAGCAATACTTTCCATGAAAGAAAAACGGAATTTTTAAAAAACTGATGTATTCAACAAGTATAAAGTTTCACGAATAATAAATACATATTAACCATAATAATAATACAGAATAGCTTGTCAGACACCCTATAATTTAGATTATTTTAATTATTTTAGAACACTTGATGAAATAGATGCCATATCGAATGCAAATTCATCTAAAAAAAAGAAGAGAATTTGAACAAAAGTTTTTAAAGATTATGTTCTCTACACTAGTCACGGAGTGGGAAAACGGAAGAAGTAAACTTTCCTATACGGGATTGTTGAGATTTAATATATGGGATTGTTGAGAAGCATATATTACAAAATTTGTTTATGATTAATTAATTATATCATTAATTTTATTATTAATTCTATTAGAGTTTAGGTTTTCAGATAAATAACAGCGGAAGTAAAAAAAAATCATTTTTTGGAAAAACATAATGTTTTTAATTAATGTACTTCGCTTCAGTAGTATGATTTCAAAAATGCCGAGTGGGATTAGAGGGTAGGAGGATATGGGGGTCATCTCATGAAGATTGATGAGGGGTTTCAGTCCTCCCAAAGGGTCTGGTAAAAGTTGATAAGGGGTTGAACATAAAAAACCTGTTGAATATAAAGGTAACCTAACCTAAAAAAGGAGAAAACTGACTTAACCTAACCGAAATTAAACAAAAAGAGTAAAAACTGAATACTGAATATGATCCAGCCCACTCAGTACCGATATTACAATGTTGGTATATTTAACAAACATCGCATATATCATATATATATATATATACATATATATATATATATATATATATATATATATAAATCATGCGGGTTGCTTCTACAGAGCTTCAATTTAATATTTAGGAGAAATCCAATGACAAGGAGAAATGTAAATGCCATGAAAAGTCTTCTTTAATGCGCAACGTTTCGAGCAATACGCTCATCTTCAGGCTGTTTAATAACAATGTGAAATTAAAATCAATATTGAATGAAAAACAAAACAGAAAATTTCTATAACCTATTCGTAAAGACAAATTTTAAAAGACTGAGAAAAGAGGGTTAAATTCTAAGTTATACAGATTTACATATAAAAATTAAGAAGTTATTTTTAAATACATGTAGTAAATGTGAAATTAATACACTGGAAAAATTACCAATAGTACACTGGAACAATGGAACTATCTACCTTACACTGCAGTATCCGAGGCTGACTAATTTGAGCAGAGACAAAGAACGGGAAACACGAAGGATGGCGAGGGCGATTGGGAAGGAGGGATTATAAGGAATTGGGGAAGGAGGAGGGATCATAGCAAATTGAGAGGGACGGCCGATGAGTCAACATTCAGACTAGGGGACAATGCTTTAATGAAAAGGGATTCTAAAATTCTTAGTGAGTTGGGACAAGTATTACAACCAAGAATTTTAAATTGTCTAAAGTGACATCAATTTTACATTTAATGCTGTGTTCACGAATACTCGAGGCTTCTTTAGTTTTTAAAATTTTACCTGTTCGGCCACTTATTCCCATATGCGAATAAAATCTAGCCCTGAGAGAGCGAACAGTGCTGCCGATGTAATTCCCAAGGAGACACCTGGGCAGGTAAATAAATATACAACACCGCTACGCAACGAGTCAGGGGTTCGATCCTTCGCTGAGAAAAAGCTACCTAAAGACGTTTTATTAATAAATATGATGCGGAAATCAGTATGATAAAAAAATTTCCTTAACAATTTTGTAAATTTAAGCTTAAATTCCTTATTCAAAGGACCCATTTCAGGTACCAAGAAATATTTTATATCCTTCGGCACTGTAATACATGGAAGTTGAGGGCTATAAACATTATTTAAGAAGGATCTAATTAGTTTGTCTACATATTGAACAGGAAAACTATTATTAGTAAAGTATGATCTTAGATTATTAAATTCATCATTAAGTAAGGTAAAATTAGAGGTCAAATTATATCCTCTGAACAGGAGAGTTTTAATACAAGACATCTTATAGTTGAAATCAGTAAAACTAAAAAAATTCATGCCCAAACCAGTGAAAGTGAGTTTCCTGTAAACTGATGTAGTAATAGAATCACCGTTTTTCGAAATTAAAAGATCTAAGAAGGGGAGGGAGCCATTTTGCTCAGTTTCCATTGTATACGTTATATTGGGGTGCAAAGAATTTAGGAAGTTAAAGAATTGTTGCGCTTGTACCGCATTATCAAAGACTGCTATCGAATCATCAACGAAGCGTCGATAGAAAATTGGCTTGAGATGAGTGGGAGATTGTCTAAAAATTACACTTTCTAAATGAGTCATAAAAAAGTCAGCTGCTAACGGTCCGACTGGTGATCCCATCCCTACCCCATCAATTTGTTGGTAAACCTTATTGTTGAAAGTGAAATAGCATTGTTTGAAGACCAATTCTAAAAGTTCCTTCAAATGAGACAATGAAAAACCATGAAAATTATCAACTGAGCTAAAAACCCTATCTAAAATAATGGCAATAGTTTCAGATACAGGTACATTTGTGAAAAGTGACTTTACATCAAAACTGACAAAAAACTTTTTTGAATCGAAGTTTTTACCAAGGAGGTCTTTTTGGAATTCAAACGAGTTATTTTAGTGTAAAGCATTTTTCGCAAAGGGGGACAGGAGACGAACAACAAATTTTGCCAATTGAAAGGTGGGTAAGTTATACGAAGCTAAAATAGGACGGAGAGGTGTTCCAGCTTTATGGATTTTAGGCAGACAGTATAATTGAGCAAGATTAGCACCAGATGCGAACAACTGAGAGTAAGTATCATTTTTTATTATCTTTAAGACTTTAGTCGTGACAGAAATCTATTAACCTGGTCTTCTAACCTTACAATGACTTTATTTACAGGTTCTAGAATTTGTTTGAATTTAGTAAGATCACTTAGGATTTCATTAGTTTTGTTTATGTAGTCCGATTTATTCAAAATAACCACTCCGTTACCCTTGTCTGGTCTAGTCACAACAATCTCCTGGTTCTTTGCCAAATTCTTAACACTGCAAATCACTCTTCCTAAATATGAAAGATTGAAATTTAAGATTTCTAAGTTTAAGAAAAAATTCTTGAGTTAAATTTGAGAACTGACATTTGAAATTATTGAAATCCCCCACATGGGGAACATTTTTCAAGCCATTGAAAAATTTTTCAAAGTAAAGAAAAAACGAAGGCTTATATATTTGAAACAACGGAAGCTTAAATTGCAAACCAAGTGACAGTAAAAACTTTTCCCGAGGGGAGAGTGTGTAACTAGAAAGATTGTCCCAACTCACTAAGAATTTTAGAATCCCTTTTCATTAAAGCATTGTCCCCTAGTCTGAATGTTGACTCATCGGCCGTCCCTCTCAATTTGCTATGATCCCTCCTCCTTCCCCAATTCCTTATAATCCCTCCTTCCCCAATCGCCCTCGCCATCCTTCGTGTTTCCCGTTCTTTGTCTCTGCTCAAATTAGTCAGCCTCGGATACTGCAGTGTAAGGTAGATAGTTCCATTGTTCCAGTGTACTATTGGTAATTTTTCCAGTGTATTAATTTCACATTTACTACATGTATTTAAAAATAACTTCTTAATTTTTATATGTAAATCTGTATAACTTAGAATTTAACCCTCTTTTCTCAGTCTTTTAAAATTTGTCTTTACGAATAGGTTATAGAAATTTTCTGTTTTGTTTTTCATTCAATATTGATTTTAATTTCACATTGTTATTAAACAGCCTGAAGATGAGCGTATTGCTCGAAACGTTGCGCATTAGAGACTTTTCATGGCATTTACATTTCTCCTTGTCATTGGATTTCTCCTAAATATTAAATTGAAGCTCTGTAGAAGCAACCCGCATGATTATATATATTCAAGGTATGGACAAGATGGCCTCAGGGCTTATCGCCATGTTTGGAAGACTTCACGAAAGTTTCTCAAGTCAAAACTGGACTGTTATTTTCTTGAAATGTGTCGGACTTGCAGGATTTTCCCGAAATTTGTTTACTTCAAACTCTACCGTGATAATCTATATGACTCTGAATTTTATCAATCGTCCCTGGAATATTTATTAAATAATGAAATTAATTATAAAATCAAAATATCAGATTCGCATAACAAGTCTCTTGGGCATTATATAACTACTCTTAAAAATACCTTGTCGTTGTTGGACTATTTATTAATAATTTCTCTTGTACAACGTGAACTAGAAAAATTTCACTCTACCATCTTGGAAACACATGAACGTAAGTTAAAGGCTTTGGAATGAATTCACCAAATTTTTTCAATTCAGAGAAGGTAATTTCGAATCTTTCTAGTTACACACTCTCCCCTCGGGAAAAGTTTTTACTGTCACTTGGTTTGCAATTTAAGCTTCCGTTGTTTCAAATATATAAGCCTTCGTTTTTTCTTTACTTTGAAAAATTTTTCAATGGCTTGAAAAATGTTCCCCATGTGGGGGATTTCAATAATTTCAAATGTCAGTTCTCAAATTTAACTCAAGAATTTTTTCTTAAACTTAGAAATCTTAAATTTCAATCTTTCATATTTAGGAAGAGTGATTTGCAGTGTATTAAGAATTTGGCAAAGAACCAGGAGATTGTTGTGACTAGACCAGACAAGGGTAACGGAGTGGTTATTTTGAATAAATCGGACTACATAAACAAAACTAATGAAATCCTAAGTGATCTTACTAAATTCAAACAAATTCTAGAACCTGTAAATAAAGTCATTGTAAGGTTAGAAGACCAGGTTAATAGATTTCTGTCACGACTAAAGTCCTTAAAGATAATAAAAATGATACTTACTCTCAGTTGTTCGCATCTGGTGCTAATCTTGCTCAATTATACTGTCTGCCTAAAATCCATAAAGCTGGAACACCTCTCCGTCCTATTTTAGCTTCGTATAACTTACCCACCTTTCAATTGGCAAAATTTGTTGTTCGTCTCCTGTCCCCCTTTGCGAAAAATGCTTACACTATAAATAACTCGTTTGAATTCCAAAAAGACCTCCTTGGTAAAAACTTCGATTCAAAAAAGTTTTTTGTCAGTTTTGATGTAAAGTCACTTTTCACAAATGTACCTGTATCTGAAACTATTGCCATTATTTTAGATAGGGTTTTTAGCTCAGTTGATAATTTTCATGGTTTTTCATTGTCTCATTTGAAGGAACTTTTAGAATTGGTCTTCAAACAATGCTATTTCACTTTCAACAATAAGGTTTACCAACAAATTGATGGGGTAGGGATGGGATCACCAGTCGGACCGTTAGCAGCTGACTTTTTTATGACTCATTTAGAAAGTGTAATTTTTAGACAATCTCCCACTCATCTCAAGCCAATTTTCTATCGACGCTTCGTTGATGATTCGATAGCAGTCTTTGATAATGCGGTACAAGCGCAACAATTCTTTAACTTCCTAAATTCTTTGCACCCCAATATAACGTATACAATGGAAACTGAGCAAAATGGCTCCCTCCCCTTCTTAGATCTTTTAATTTCGAAAAACGGTGATTCTATTACTACATCAGTTTACAGGAAACCCACTTTCACTGGTTTGGGCATGAATTTTTTTAGTTTTACTGATTTCAACTATAAGATGTCTTGTATTAAAACTCTCCTGTTCAGAGGATATAATTTGACCTCTAATTTTACCTTACTTAATGATGAATTTAATAATTAAGATCATACTTTACTAATAATAGTTTTCCTGTTCAATATGTAGACAAACTAATTAGATCCTTCTTAAATAATGTTTATAGCCCTCAACTTCCATGTATTACAGTGCCGAAGGATATAAAATATTTCTTGGTACCTGAAATGGGTCCTTTGAATAAGGAATTTAAGCTTAAATTTACAAAATTGTTAAGG
This sequence comes from Bathynomus jamesi, assembly GCA_023014485.1. NCBI lineage: Eukaryota > Metazoa > Arthropoda > Malacostraca > Isopoda > Cirolanidae > Bathynomus > Bathynomus jamesi. Next base: position 1,346,418 of record JAJOZX010000014.1, on the reverse strand, counting down.
AAATTTTTTTATCATACTGATTTCCGCATCATATTTATTAATAAAACGTCTTTAGGTAGCTTTTTCTCAGCGAAGGATCGAACCCCTGACTCGTTGCGTAGCGGTGTTGTATATTTATTTACCTGCCCCAGGTGTCTCCTTGGGAATTACATCGGCAGCACTGTTCGCTCTCTCAGGGCTAGATTTTATTCGCATATGGGAATAAGTGGCCGAACAGGTAAAATTTTAAAAACTAAGAAGCCTCGAGTATTCGTGAACACAGCATTAAATGTAAAATTGATGTCACTTTAGACAATTTTAAAATTCTTGGTTGTAATACTTGTCCCAACTCACTAAGAATTTTAGAATCCCTTTTCATTAAAGCATTGTCCCCTAGTCTGAATGTTGACTCATCGGCCGTCCCTCTCAATTTGCTATGATCCCTCCTCCTTCCCCAATTCCTTATAATCCCTCCTTCCCCAATCGCCCTCGCCATCCTTCGTGTTTCCCGTTCTTTGTCTCTGCTCAAATTAGTCAGCCTCGGATACTGCAGTGTAAGGTAGATAGTTCCATTGTTCCAGTGTACTATTGGTAATTTTTCCAGTGTATTAATTTCACATTTACTACATGTATTTAAAAATAACTTCTTAATTTTTATATGTAAATCTGTATAACTTAGAATTTAACCCTCTTTTCTCAGTCTTTTAAAATTTGTCTTTACGAATAGGTTATAGAAATTTTCTGTTTTGTTTTTCATTCAATATTGATTTTAATTTCACATTGTTATTAAACAGCCTGAAGATGAGCGTATTGCTCGAAACGTTGCGCATTAAAGAAGACTTTTCATGGCATTTACATTTCTCCTTGTCATTGGATTTCTCCTAAATATATATATAATATATATATATATATATATATATATATACACACACACACACACACACACACCTTTCCTTTCAACCTTTCAAATGTTACGTGCGATGATTCCTCGCTTCACGAAGGCCAAGCTTGTCGCCCCTCCTCTCGAGTTGGCCTGGTGAAGTAGTGAGTTTCTTTCTTGTACTCTCCACCTCACATAGCCAGGTACGTCCGGCTTATCAGGAATTGTTCTGAGCCAGGCGTCTAGTCTTCTTTTGAAGATGTCCACTGCAACTCCCTTCGTGTATCTTAGGTATTTGGGCAGCTGATTAAACAGTTTTGGTCCACTCACCACAAAGCTATTTTCTTTCAGGGTTAAGAATGTACCCTGTCTAGCCTTTATGTTAGGAACACGACACAGTCTTCCTTTTCTACTTTCCATTGTTGTTTTGGGAGTTACAGGGTTCAGAGTAAGATTAGGGACTAGTTTCTCCATTATTTTCCAAGTGTAATTAATGGTGTATCTTTCTTCTCCTTTCCAGTGAATATAGGTTTAATTCGCGTAACCTTTCACAGTAATTTAGTTCTTTGCACCCATTGACCTTGGCTGTGAAGCTTCTCTGAATCCCTTCCAGCTGTCTAATGTCTTCTTTTTTATATGGGCATGTTAGGACTGAGCAGTATTCCAATTCGGGTATGATCAGTGTTTTCAGTAGAGGAATCATTATATTCCTGTCGCTTCGTTTAAAGGTTCTCAGTATCTGCTCAGTTATTCTCTTTGCTCTGTTTACTGCTATCTTATTTTGTGTTTCAAATTTCGCATCATCAGTCATTACAACTCCTAAATCTTTTGCTTTAGAATTTCTCTGAATTTCCTGTCCATCTGGGGTACAGTATTCCATGGATTTTAGGTCCTCTCTTTTTCCGTACCGTAACAGTTGAAATTTCTCAGTGTTAAACTTCATATTGTTGTCTTCTGTCCACTTGTAGATTCTGTTCATGTCGGTTTGTAGAGATCCTATATTTTCTGGGGTTCTTATTTTTCTACTGATCTTTGTGTCATCGGCAAAGGATGTTACTGTGCTGTCTCTGGTAACGTCCTCATCTATTTCAGTTAGCATGATTATGAAGAGTAGTGGAGCTAATACTGTTCCTTGTGGTACTGAGTTGAGGAGCTCTGATTCTGATTCTAATATTCCTTGTACTGTAACGACTTGCCGCCACTCATTAAGGAAATTATATATCAATTTCCCCTCTTTTCCAGTGCATCAATAATGTTGTTGTAGTATTCCATCAGTTGTGATAGGCATGATTTGCCTGACCGAAACCCATGTTGGTTATCATTGAATTTTTTCTGAGTTTTCAAAAAGTCAGATTTTCAGTCTAACTATTCTTTCAAATTTTTGGTGAGATGAGATGTAAGCGACACTGGCCTATAGTTTTTGGCATCGGATCGATCTCCTCCTTTATATATTGGGACTATGTTCGCGCTCTTCAGGAAGGATACCCGGTATTTCTACCTTGTCTCGTGATCGTCAACATATCCAATATAGGGGCTCAGTGTTTGCATTCTTGCAGTTTTTGAACAGTGTAGCTTTCCATTTGCCCGGTGCTGCCGTTGAGTGTGCTTTTAGTTTCCTTATAGCTTGTGCAATATCATCTGTCGTGAAGTCGAAGTCCGTTATACCTTCCCCTTGTAGTTCTTCTTCAAAGAACGCGTTTCTATCGGATATCAGTTTGTCAGTTTTTGGGATACTGAAAGATGATTCGTACTGAGTTCTTAATATTTCAGATACTTCTGTTAGATCATCAGATAAAGCACTGTCTTCGTTTTTCAAAGGTATGCTAGGCGTGTGGTTTTCGACTTCCTCTTTGCAAAATTATAGAAGTACTTTGAGTTAACCTTTATCGCTTCTATAGCGTCGTCGTCTTCTTTTTCTGTATGCTTTTCAATTAGGTCCTGTATGACGCAATCCATACTCTGCAGTTCATCATTTAATATTTTTCTGATGTGTTGTTATCTTTACATTTACTTAATTTTGCAGTCACTCTTTTTCTCTTTCGGAACAATGACCTCTTTTGTCTCTTGAACCTGCTTCTCTTTCCTCTATGTTGTATTTTTGGGACATGTCTTTCCACAATTTCGAGCGTCTTCTCCTCTAAGGTCATTAGCATCTCTTCCGTTGTCTTGGTCTTGAAGATGGTTTACCAATCTATTACTTCCATGCTAGATGCAACATCTTCCCAGTTTATAGCTTTGGAGTGAAAATTAAAAATTTCAAGAAACAGAGACTGGATAATCGTGGGATTTCGCGGATGAGCGGCTTGAAACAAGTGACCCTCGCCTCGTACCTCGTTGCTTATCGGATTGCTAAACAGAAAGCTGCTTATACAGTTGGTGAAAATCTCATCAAACCAGCTGCATTACATATGGCGAGATCTGTAGTCATTAAACTCAATCTCATTCCTCTTTCCAACGACACTATCCGCAATCGTATCAATCATATGGCACGTGATATAAAGTTGTTGTAGCAGTAAAAACTAGTGGAAATTTTAGTATTCAATTGGATCTACAGATCTACAAAAGCTAAGGCTAACAAAGACCCAAAGATCCACTCTAAGGTTAGCCCGAGAGAAAGGAAAGAGTAGGGGATTAAGAGAAGAGAATAAGGGGTTAAGTTAGTAGCAACACCTATCACTCGTCGGTTAACATTCATTCAGAAAAAGAGAAAAAAAGACTCACCATCATCATCCGCCGGCCACTGCCGACAAGTCGGAAAAATAGTCGAAGAGAAGAGGAAAGGGGTGAAAGATGAAAAGAAGTAAAATAAGAACGCTTACAAACCATGCAAACACAGTCTTAACTCACTGTCGTACCATGCAAACTACAGACATGCAAGTAAAGAGAGTTACAGACAAGCAAGTAAGGAGAGGATAAGAAAAAGAAAGAAAAAAGTAGGTAAAGTTAAATAAAAAGTGGGTTAGTTTTTTACTGGCATATCACACTCTGGCATTATCGTCAACCGACTCATCCTCGACCACCACCACCAGAGCTCCTGTTGCTAATTTTTTATTTTATTTTAAACAACGTTAATATTTTTAAAATGCCTATCTAGACGGTTCTTAAACATATTAACGCTGGTAGAGTTCACGACGGGCGCGGGAAGATTATTCCATTTATCAATTACTTTAAACGTAAAGAAGTTTTTAGCGATATTAGTAATGAAACGTCTGCCACGCAACTTAAATCCGTTATTACGAGTATTGCTATTATCGAAAGTGAACAGTTTGTCAAAATTTACGTTATCGATGTTATTAACGATTTTGAAAACTTCAATAAGCTCCCCCCTTAATCTCCTAGTTTCGAGTGAATGCAAGTCTAACTCTTTAATCCTATTTTCATAAGGCTTGTTGCGCAATGACTGAATTAGTTTCGTGGCACAACGCTGAACCCTTTCTAACCTATCAATATCCTCACGCAAATACGGGCACCAAAACTGAACGGCATATTCTAAATGAGGCCTGACTAGGGACTTGTAAAGGGGCAATATAATATCCTTCGATTTAAATTCGAAATTACGAGCTATGAAGCCTAACATCCTATTAGCTTTTGCACAAGACTTCAGGCACTGGTTCCTAACTTTTGAATCCTTAGATACGCGTACGCCTAAATCTACTTCCTCTTCAACGCTCGCTAACTCTCTATCATCCATCGTGTACGTGTAATTATTGTTACGAGAACCTACATGCAAAACTTTACATTTGTCTACCTTAAATTGCATCTGCCACTTATCCGTCCACTCCATAATCCTATTTCTATCGTCCTCGTTAACAACCTTACCGCCTATTTTAGTATCGTCCGCGAATTTTGACACGTTACTAATCAATCCTACATCTATGTCGTTAATGTAAATTACGAATGGCAATGGGCCTAACACTGAACCCTGTGGGACACCGCTACCTACATCCAACCACCCCGATTCACTACCATTAACAACGACCCTCTGTCTCCTAGCACGAAGCCATTCCTCTAACCAGTTAGCTACCTGACCGCGTATACAGTGCGCTTTAACCTTCGCAATTAATCTTATATGCGGAACTGCATCGAACGCAAATTAGTTAAACAAATTAGTTAAACAAGATCTATGGCTTCGAAACCCATGCTGACTACTATTAATCAAATCTCTACTTTCTAAGTGATCGATGATCCGATCCCTAACTACGGATTCTAAAAGTTTACCTACAATTGACGTTAAGCTAATGGGCCTATAATTACTAGGTATCGTGGGTCGCCTTTTTTAAAAATGGGCGTGACAGCTAATTTGAAGTCTTCAGGAATAATCCCCGTTTCGAGTAACTGATTAAAAATCTTCGTTAAGGGGCCTACGATAACGTCTTTAAAATCTTTCAAATGTCTGGAATAAAAAGCGTCAGGACCTGGAGCCTTGCTAACTTTTAGCCTATCGATATAATGCGCAATCTCACCCTCGTAAACAGTTATTTCATCCAAAATAGTCTCGCTACTAAATGGAACGATATCGTCCACGTCGGGGACATTATTTACGTCTTGTACAGTAAAAACTGTCTCAAAAAAGTTATTGAAAATACCCGCCATCGCCTGAGCGTCAGAAGCCAAAGCGCCGTTAACATCCACTAGAGGACCTATGTTATCTTTTATCGGCTTACGATTATTGACATATTCAAAACACTTTTTTGGATTATGTTTACTATCCGCAGCTATAAGTATCTCTAAATTACGCTTAACATTCCTAACTGATCTTTTAACCTGACGTCTAAGCTCGATATATCTATTAAAGTTAGCTGCCGTGCCACTGCGCTTATTAAGTCTATACGCTCTGTTACGCTCGTTTATGAACTCGCCTATTTCCCTAGTCCACCACTTGGGCCTACCATGATTTCTAGCGCGCTTGGGCCAACGAAGAATAAACTCCCTTTCAATATTCACAAAACTTTCTTTAAACGCCTCCCAATGCAAATTTGTGTCATTACCCATAAATAAGTTATCCCAGTCCACTTCTCTCATCCTATCCGCAAAACTATCAAAATTAACCCTACGAAAATCAGGGACTTCTATTACGTTACTATCCTTAGTGTTTTCTATCGATAACTTAAACCTAAGAATTTGATGATCACTACATCCTAAACTCTCTCCTACTTCTAAACTATCGACTAATTTTCGCCGTTCGTCATCACCAAATCTAAAATATTGTCACCGCGCGTTGGTTCGGTAACTATCTGTCGTAAAAAATTATCCTCCATGAACTCAATCAATCTCAAACCCTCCTCATTACCAGTAAGTCTCGTAATTAACATTAGGGCAGTTAAAGTTTCCGATAATTATACTATTCCGATTGTCAATAAAGTTACCAAGAAGTGAGTAAAATCTAGTATCGGTGTCGAAGGGTTGAACGGGAGGTCTATAAACAACAACAAAATTAAAACTAATACTACGCGCCCTAACTTCAACGCATATCGCATTAATTGCTGCCGGAAAATCTATCTTAACCTCGATAGCCCTAAGTAGAGAATTACGAATGTACAGCAAAACGCCGCCACCAAACCTATGTAAGCTATCATTAGTAAAGAGTTTAAAACCCGGTATATCAAGTTCCCCCAACAAGTCCCGAGTCACGGTATTTAACCACGTTTCAGTGATAACAACTATATCGTAGTTGCCGGAATAAATTATCGCCTTAAATTTGTTTAATTTATTTCTAATACTACGCACGTTACAATAAAAGACGTTTAAGTTATTTTTTATCACGGGCCGGCGTTTTAAACTATTTTTCACGACGGGCCCGCGTTCCCCGGACCCACAACGTTTAAAGAAGGCTTCGACCTATACAGCTTTCGCACGTTTTCGTCTATTAACCTACCTAGCCTAGCATTACCTATTTCATTAAAATGCACCCCCATCTTTTATAAAAAGGCTAGGATCACTGAATTCGGACCACAGCTTTACGAAGGGTACATTTTCCTCAGCACAAATCTCTTCTAATTTATTATTCAAAAATATTGTTTTTGACGTAATCCTAAGACCCAACCCGTGCCTACGGGTAATACCTAGAACTAAAGACCTATCTGACCTCGCCTTCAGGGACCTAATTAACCCCTATATCTCTCCAAAAGGTCAGGCACTCTCGTATCGGGCCTATACGAGTCGTTGCCTCCTACCATCGTCACCAACATCGAGTGTCTGGGAGACAGACCCTCCTCCTCTTGGTTGGATGCCGTTCAACGAACTCTTTGTCCATGTGGCGCACTAAAGAGTCCCCAATTAAAATAGTGGTAAATGTACAGTATTACACCCGTCTCCCTTTCGAGGTGAAATTTATGTTTTCCTATGGTTTTTGATGTGTTTTGAACGAATCTGACCTTCAAAACCGTCGAAATGACTCGTTTTTGAGATAACCCCCCTCCCCCCAGCCGGCAATCGAAAACGAGTCATTTCCGACGGTTTTGAAGGTCAGATTCGTTTAAAACACATCAAAAACCATAGGAAAAACATAAATTTCACCTTCAAAATTGACCTAACCTAACCTATCCTATCCTAACCTAAATCACTTATAGTCTTGTAGGCAGCCCAGGAATCACTATAAATCACAGAGCCAGGCCTAATGTACTTCTGAATGAGTGGAATGAGTGTTCCATTCCGGTACGAAAGTAATTCAAATTCGAAATGGATGGAGCGCAGTGATTGGGCAGACATGTAACGAACACACAAACGAACACACAAACGAACGTACGAACACACACTAGATACACACCAAAAAATGTTTATATCTCGAAAACGAAGCATTTGCGACGGAAACGCTATAGAAGGAAAGTGTCTTAGAATTAAAAAATCTACTTAATGAACATATAATAATTGCTGGACGTTAGACGGGTGTAATAGTAGAATAATACCAAAATAGTTTCCCCCCTCATTCACGTCCCTTTCCAAATGGGCGAAAGGGTTCGAAACCTCGATCGGGGGGGGGGTTCCTATCACCTAACGTACGCGGCCTAGCTCCACCCTTAACTTCTCTAAATCCCTCCCCATCTACTACTCTCGGACCAACCTTAACCCCTTCCTCAACTCTATCCAACCTTCCCGATAAGCTACCTAAACTAGAAACTAGGTTACGCACCTCACCCTTCAAATTGCTATCGTCTTCAACGTTAGTATTGGTTCGGCTTTCGTCAACCGTAGCCCTACCCCTGCCCTCATCAAGCGTTGCAAGTCTTTCCGTTACCTCACGTACACTGCGTTTTATGTAAACTATTTCCTCCATTAACTCGCAAAAGAAACAAACTGATCTATCGGTAATCGCCATAGGACCGCCGTTATAATCTTTAAATTCCGAATACCACCAGTTTACCCTACACCTAACACACGACGCTTTCTGCGACGGCATCGCGCAGTTAAAAATTAGTTTATAACCGTCACAAGTTCAAATTAAATTAAGCCGGCACGCTGTGAAATCTTCTAAATCGCTAAAAACCACTAATATTCAATTACTTAACTATAACAATGTGAATATAAACGCAAGTATATAAAATTAAAAACTTTCCAAAAGTAAAATTCGTAGCAATATGCAAAAGTAGATGCAATATCAGAGAGCTCAGGAAATGCGTCCGTTCAGTACAGAGTCTGGCTGACGAATGAGACCAACGATATTGGGGATTATGCTCAACTGCTTGTTTATGTCCGTTACCGTGGTGAAGAAGACTTGGAGGATGACGTCCTGTTTTGTAGCCCGTTAACAAAGACAACGACAGGAAACGATATTTTTAACGTGGTCAACGAATCCTTTCAGGAAGTGGGACTAGAATGGAAACACTGTTTCAGCACTTGTAGCGATGGTGCTCCTGCAATGTTAGGAGCTCGGAATGGTTTTACTGCCAAAGTCAAAGTAATAAATCAGGATGTAAAAGTCATTCACTGCCTACTTTATCGAGAAAATCTTGTTGCACAAAGGCTATCGGAAGAATTGGCTGTTATTATGTCAGATGTTCACATTGTGAACTATGTAAAAGGGAGCGCTCTTAATTCTCGTCTTTTCAGAGAAATGTGTTTAGAGTTCCAGTCAGAACACGATCACTTGTTGTTTCATTCCAAAGTTAGATGGTTGTCGCGTGGGAAGGTGCTGCAACGTGTTGTATGTATGAAAACCGAGCTGGAGATATTCCTTCGTGAAAAAAGTCACAATTTGGCTAAGAAGTTCAATGAACCAAAGTGGCTGCTGCTTTTATGTTATCTCGCAGATATCTTCTCTGAGCTGAATCACTTGAATTCATCAATGCAAGGACAGGGACATACACTTGTCGAAATGGCAGAAGTGATCACAGCATTCAAAGGGAAGCTGCATTTATGGAAAGGGAAGATGGAAAAAGGAAGATTGGCGGTTTTTCCAACCCTCAGTAAACAGCTCGAGGACTTTGAAGATGCTGGCGATGATGGTAGAATCAAACTGGAGGATGTGCAACCGATTATCGTGAATCACTTAGAAAAACTTTCAAATGAATTTGAAACATACATCCTTGAAGATGTTAGCAAGTATAATTGGGTTCGAGATCCCTTCAGTATTAATGTGGAAGAGAGGGAAGACGACGTTTGGCCTTGTGGACTTCAAGAAGAGCTACTCGAGATTCAGAGTGATCATATACTTCAAAAATTCTTCAGAGAATTGAGTGTCGCCAAATTCTGGACACAGCTATGGCAGAAGAAAAAAGTCTCAACAAGAGAGGCTATGAAAGTAATTTTACCCTTTCCGAGCACGTATCAATGTGAATCTGGGTTCTCAATCCTTGCCCTAACTAGGACCAAAACACGGAATCGGCTTAATCGGGAAAAATGATCTCAGAATTTCACTGTCATCTCGAAAACCACGATTTGAAGTTTTGGCTCTAACAATCCAGAATCATCCTTCACATTAAAATTGCATAAAGCTGTCTATGAACGGGAGTATTCTTTACTGATAAAATTATTGGAAACCAATGTTCATTTTGTATTATTAAAACTTCTGTTGTAATTTCAAAATTTACATGATGATGGATGATGCATAAATAATAAATATGAAATATTATACCATTGTATTATAATTATACCTATTGCAAAGGGGAAAATAAATCAAACAAACTAGTTTTGTTTTTTTCGGTTTTGATGGGGTCGCAAGTAGTCTGAGATTCTGATTCTGGGGTCACGTTGAAAAAAGTTTAAGAACCCCTGCACCAGAGCCACCTCTAAACCTCCTCAACAACCTCATCGTCACTCTGAAACTTTCTTCCACGAATAGCATCCTTCATTGGCCCAAACAAATGGAAGTTTGAAGGTGCCAGATCCGGGCTGTATGGAGGGTGGGGTAACAGAGTGAAGCGCATTTTTGTGATGGCCTCTCTTGTTTGCAAACTGTTTTGTGGTCTTGCGTTATCGTGCACATGAAGGACGTCTTCCAGTTTTCTCTCCGTCGAACTCGCCTTATACGTCTCTAGAGTCTCTGTAGGGTAGTAATATATGCCTCTGAGTTGATTGTTTGTCCCTTTCATGTCCCAGAAGATGGTGGCCATAACTTTTCTGCAGAGGGAGCCATTTTAAACTTTTTCTTGCGTGGGGAGTCTGCGTGATGCCACTCCATGGATTGGCGTTTTGTTTCAGGTTTAAAGTGGTGTACCCAAGTCTCATCCTTAGTCACAATTCGTGAAAGGAAGTCATCCCCTTCTGTCTCGTATCGAACCAACGCCTCAGAAGCAATTTCTTTTCTTTGGGCTTTGTGATCTTCAGTCAGTTCTCGAGGGACAAACATTGAACACACTTTTGAATATTCCAGTTGCTGAATTATCGTATTCACACTTCCTTCGTTTATTCCTAGCTACAGTGATAGCTTCTTGTATGTGACGCACCGATTTGATCTAATGATGCTCTTAGCACGTTGCACAGTGTGAGATGTGACAGCCGATGCCGGGAGACCGCTGCACAGTGTCACAAATGGGTTAAAAAACGGCCAAAATTATTTTTTTCAATTGTACTTAGTTTTATGTAGTTGAAATGTTTAATTATGATTTATTTTAATAAAAAATTATGTTTAGTACCTTTTGTATATATGTAATGGTGACATATTGAGTGATTTTTCTATAAATAATAATAATATTCCAAATCAATAGGTTATGACCTACTGTAGTTTCTTAAGTTTCTCAAATTACTAAAAATATACTAAACAGATAATTGTTAATTAGGCCTATGTTTTGCAGATTTTGTCAAATGACATACTAAAATAAGTATGGTTTCATTTTAATCACTATACACATCTATTGTTTAAAACATTATTTGATAACCTGCCACTATATCAGAAGGGGTAAATAAAAAACATCGTAATACCTCTTAAAGTTTATGAAATTAATTCCCCCAAAATAAGTGTGACAACTGATATGAAAAAAAGTGTAAATAGTGTAAACAAAATTACGAAAACTTCATATTTAGAACATATCTTCCTCATCAGAACTAAATTTAAATGTTCTAACACGCAAAGTCGCAAATAGTCGCAAAAAAGTTTTGTTTCTTTGATTTACTTAAAGGTTGCATTAATGTTTAACACAAAAATTACATTCCCCAAAATCCCCCATTTTTTGTTTTGCTAATTTTACACATTTTCTAGATAACAATTTAATCTGTAATCTATGATATTGCCATAGTTTTTTTAATTAATGCTATCTTTTTAGTTTTCAATAAAAAAATATGCATGAAAATGTTCTAAACTGTTTATTCTTTCAATAGAACTAAGCAGAACATGAAACTACAGACAATTTTTTGTGATATAGTAACTTCAAGTAAGTTGTTAGAACAAACATATTTTGTCCCCTCCAAGATATTTTAAGACAATGTATATTATTTCGTAGATTTTTCTTGCCTTAATGTAAGAGAATAAATTTCAAATACTTAAATCAGTAAGTAGAAGTGTTTTATTTTGACGTGGAAATGGTTTTAATAGAATTTACTTAAATTTGTTATTTTTGGTTTTTGACCGTTTTTTAACCCATTTGTGGCACAGTGCGCTGTGTGACTCATTATCGAGGTTGACTCTCCCTCTCCCCGGTGATCTCACACGTTTAGACCAGCGTCCAAATGTGCTTCGATCAACAACAGCATCTCCGTAAACGTTTTGTAGACGTTTGTGAATATTTCCAACTGTTTCCTTCTCTGCGGTTAAGAACTCGATAACAGCTCTCTGTTTACGACGCACATCACTGTCAGACGCCATTTTCGAAACTGCGTTAACCATCGGTTTTATACAAGAGCGTTTAAAAGCGGTTTTATAGAAGGAGGGGAGGTTGAAACTGGAAAAATCCGGTCATGTGAAGCGTAGAAAGTTCAAACTTACGGCCCAAAAGACATTTCAGCCCCATGGCCTATTATTTAGCTAAGAAAAAAGGGTGGGGCAAAATATATTGAGTGCCCCTAGTATATGTATATATATATATATATATATATATATATATATATATATATATATGTATGCATATATTTAATAAACCGTCCCATTGGCGATTTCCGTAAAGTGAAGCCATTCTTGGCTGTTCGTAATAATAATACCACTCAGAATATATATATATATATATAGTCTATCCCGCCGAATATCACCTCGGTTAATATCACAACCCTGTTTTATCACTATTTTTCAAAAACCAGTGACCTATTGCTATACGTTGCAATATAAATTTCGTGCTTAATATCACTTCGGTTTATGTCACGAACCTTTTTATTGTCACGTCTTGGCACGTGCACATTGTAATGTATCATGCTGTATTATCATGATTATCGTGATTCTCAAGAAGAAGATGTAGACGATGTGAATGGAGAAGAAACATCTGTATGTTGTGTGACGTCGTCGGAAGCTTTGAACTGTATAACAAAGCTGAAACATTTTATAGCACAAAATGACAATGTTGATTGGACATTATTTGCCAGATTTCAGTCTATGTTACATAACGTTACTTTAAACAGTGCAAAACAAAGTAAGATAACCGATTACTTTAAAATTTAGCTTATTACGTTGCAGTTTCAAAGATGTTCTGCGTTTTTAAAATGAATGTCCTTTTCCTTTTTATGTATTGAGAAATAAATTACACTGTATTTTTAAAACGAAATTTGTTTTTCCTTTTATGGGTTGAGGAATAAATTAGCACTGTATTACTCTAAAATGAAGTTGGGGTCGGGTATTTGCATGACCCGCTTTATATCACGATTATCTTGTTCACCATTGACATGACATTAACTGGGTTACTCTCTGTATATATATATATATATATATGTATATATATATATATACGCGTCCCTTCTCATCTCAATACTAATACCTTTTATACGTCGTCATTGTCCCATGCTTACCGTTAGATCAGTGAAGATGAGTGACGTTGTGTTTGTTCAGTAGTTGGATGGTTGACTCCCATCTGCGTCCAGACGATGTAGCGACCCACGGTTCGGTACGTTTTACAAAATGAGAGTTTTATTACAAATACCTAAATAAAAAAAAATGAGAACGGAAGAAGGTTTCTATTTTATGTGTAGCACACCGTTCATTAAGAAACACTGTAGAAAATATGCTCAAACTTCCTGCATAAAAAAGTTAGCCTGATCGTTGAATCTGTAAAATAATGTGTGATGCTTTAAGTTAATTGTGTGAAGTTGTTGTTACCGTAATGAAAGACAGCGAGGACCTACAATTTAAATCTGAACCACGAGTAACTACATCATTAAGATGAAAATTAATTACTGTTTGGGGGATTACATTTGGTTGTTTATCTCTCTCTCTCTCTCTCTCTCTCTCTCTCTCTCTCTCTCTCTCTCTCTCTCTCTCTCTCTCTCTCTCTCTCTCGTTCCATGAGAACACTGAAGCGTATGTCCGCCAGTGTAGGGAAGTGAAGGCGAAGGTTAGGCTAGCGAAACGTAACGAAGAACTACGGGTGGCAAGCCTCTGTAAGGGGAACCCTAAGGAGTTCTTCAGTTATGTTAATAGTAGAAAGCCCATTATAAGCCCATTAGAAGCGGCGTTCTGCGGACCTCTGCCGCGGACTTCGCTAATGTGCTTAATGAGTACTTTGCGGGAGTGTTCACCAGGGAGGACACTCGCGTCATCCCCGAGCCAGGCGTCAGGCACGAAGGTGTTGGCCTGGATAGTGTTCGATGTACCGCGACAGTCGTTGCCGATAGAATAGACAAACTGAGCGCGTTTAAGGCTCCTGGGCCAGACCAGTTTCTCCCCAGAGTGTTGCGGGAGGTGCGCGACCAGGTGGCTCCCCACCTGGCTACAGTCTTCAACAAATCGTTGGAGACGGGCCTGGTGCCTAGTGACTGGAGGGAAGCCAATGTGACCCCTATCTTTAAGAAAGGGGATCACGAAAGTCCAGGGAACTATTGTCCCATTAATCTCACTTCACTTGTAGGTAAATTATTAGAGGGGATAATATCGGATAGGATCGTTGACCATTTGGATTCCTACAAGCTGCTTGGGGACTCCCAACATGGGTTTAGACGACATAGGTCGTTTCCCACCAACTTGCTCGAGTTTTTCCACGTCATTTTGAGTGAGTATGATAAGAGTAGGGCGATTGATATACTTTATCTCGACTTTCAGAAAGCCTTTGATAAGGTACCTCACCGCCAGCTAATGGCGAAAGTGCGCACGCTGGGAATCGGTGGGGAAGTAGATAGATGGATTGAAAACTGGCTGAAGAATAGGCGGCAGAGGGTTGTAATTAAAGGGGTTAGTTCCGGTTGGGCCTCGGTCGCTAGTGGGGTTCCTCAGGGTTTCGTTTTGGGGCCACTGTTGTTTATCATTTACATAAATGATATCGATGCTGGCATCGTCAGTCGGATCGCCAAATTCGCTGATGACACCAAGCTTGGGGCCAATGTTGGGACGCCCGAAGCGATCGAGCAACTGAGTGCGGACCTAGGTAGGATAGGAGAGTGGTCCGAAAAATGGCAAATGCTGTTTAACTTGGGTAAATGCAATCTAGAGACAAGTACAAATAATGAAGAAATTCACATCCCATCCCAAGCAATCTGTCGCTCACTTGCTTACATAAGCAGATGAAAACGTGTCTCTGTGAAAGTCATATCTTTCACGTCTGGTCAGTAACCTTGGAAATGTATTTATTTTTTATTCGTTTATCTTTGTTTTTTATTATTTAAATTTTTGTAAAATATACGGTAAGGGTCTCCCTGACCGATGAAAATGAGACCCGATTAATTTTTAATGAATTTCAAGGTCTCAAATAATTTCCTTTTCTCATCGTAAAAGCTACGCTTCTTTGTAGTGAGCATTTCTTAGCGTTTGAATTCAGTATTTTACCGGAGTCAGAGTGGTTCCAAATTCTCAATTAAACACCCTTCTTTATTTTTACTACTATGCTGTCATTAATCAATATATATGTTGCAAACCCAAAAGAAAAAAGAAAAAATTATTCCAACCAACTACAAATTTAAGCATTTACTCACAAACTAAAAATAATTCAATCCAGAAATTATTAAAGAAACCCATAAAATAGTTTTACGATGACAGTGAAAACATTTATAGATCCGATTTTTCGAAGTACACAAACCTCAGTTTCAGGATAAATTTAAAAAATTGTAAAAAATAAAAGATAAGCAAAATTTTAAAACAATTACAAATAAAAATTAAATAAATCCTACATTTAAACATTCAGAGGAATATGAATTGATTCCAATAATCTAAGATCACCAATGTTATTACTTACGCTCAAAATCTTAAGTTATCTGGTAAAAAAAAAAAAAATATATATATATATATATATATAGTATGTATGTGTGTATCCTTGCTACCTTAATATGTGTGTGAATGAACCTTCACAATGTGTTAAAACAGCTCAATCACCATTATTGATATCACAACAATCATTAGCACTCACCGAAGCTAGTATTTAGGCCTAGTACCCCCACTTTACATCAAAACCAATATATATATATATATATAACTTTTCATTTCCCAAATACCCATATTTATCCTCAAATTATCCCTGTCACCATCACAGTAATTCCAAATGCTTCAAAAATCATTAACTTATGAACCTAAAATACGGAAATATAATTTCTGATTTACTAAAAATCATGAACGTGCTCAATTATTCATCAGAATTAACAAAAATCCCAATCACATTTTTTCCTGTAGTCCGGGCGAAAGATCCCAGACGGGCTGAACGTGGTTGCCCATTAAACTGTCAAGGAGCCCATTTGGGCTCTTTGTTTTTCTAAACACTAAAATTTTTCTATTTCCTATAATTTGAGGCATTTTTAACGCATACACACATGAAGTACAGCTATTCAACTATACTACTGTATATTAAATTTTTATACACTCACCTCTATTGGGACAGGTTTGAGAGCGAATAAAATTGAGAAAGGTAGGCCCATATTACAACACACGTGGAACTGGTGTGAAATGGATAGCTTTAACGCCTCCTCAGACAGAGTATATTTGCATAAAGCGCTCTGACTGGCTGAAATGTGATGACGAAAGATCGCGTCATAGATGGAAGGAAACGTCACACTTTCAGTTTGCTTGCGTAGGCTCGTACGTGCATCTGAATATTGGCTTTTAAGTAACCCATATGGGATACCTGCCTGGTAAAGGGTTAAGTCATCGCTACAATTTATAGTATACACACAGAAGTCATTGCGACTTGTAATCATTTCCTTTTTTACTGTTCATATGACCATGTCTCCTTATCCTAACCTTATCTAAACCTAACCTAACCTCCTATTTCTTTCTGTTGAAAATCAGACGGAAAAAATTAAAAGGCTGCTTCGAACAATGAGTTATGATCTATTTTAGCATTATTTGGTTTAAGGTTTGTTTATACATGTTTAAATTATCGTAATATATTTGCGGAACATATTTATACAGAAGTCTGTATAAGTAGTATGGGCACAAAATAGGAGAATGCAATGCAATGTTGCAAATGTTGATCAATGGTGCAAAGGGGGAGAGGGGGATGTCGCAAGAGGTTATGGTATAAAGGGGGGAGGGATTATGCAACAAGGGGGATGGGTAATCGCCCAAACTGCAATAAAGGGGGAGGGAGCTTTGGGGGGAGAAGGGAGGATGAACTCCCCCCAAAGGGGTAACCTTAACCTAAGAGAGGGAGAGGAAGGAGAAGAAGGAGGGTCTTTGGGGGATAAGTTGGGATGTCCTCACCCCCCACAGGGAAATCCTAACCTAAGCCCTAATCTAAGAAGGAGAGATGAGAGAGTTCTTTATTCCACCGGAGTCCGCCGCATAATGAGAGTCAAGGGGCCCACCATCTGTTATATAGAGGGTCTGGAGTTGGCAGTTACCACTTATTTATTTATTTATTTCTATAAAGAGAGTTGGCAGATACCAACATTTTAATTATATATTTATAGATGAGTTTCCAGGGACTCCTATATAATTTAATTATGTGCAGGGTTACCAGGCTGAACCATTTATTTTAAATACTTATTTGTTAAAGGCAAGAGAAACTTTCTCCTTAAATTGCTCGAACTAGTTAAAACACATTATTTATTTAATTAACAATAAAAGAAAAATGTCTGCAAAATAACAGTACACACTTTTTATATATAAAAGAAAAATAATAATTATTTTAACTAACTTCTCCGAAAGTGTCTATTTACTTTTGTCATTCTTCTGTGTCTTTTCAATACAGTTAACTGAGCGAAAGTTTTATACTGCCCACAATAGACGAATCCCAGTATTTAAAAGAAATACAATTAATCCATGGCTTAGCAAGAGAAATAAACAAAACACCAATATTAATAATAAAAGAAATACACAAGATTCTTTATATTGTACATTATTCCAATAACATAATCTACAAGAATAATATTTAATTTACCTATAACTCGAGAGACCTGAATCGCTTCCATTTATTCTAAAGCCAAACCGAAAGTGTCTATTTACTTTTGACAATCCTTTCTATACACCCATGTTTTTTTATTAATAAATTTCAGCGAAATCAAAGTAATTAATAAAAGAATTAAATAAGAAGTATATATATACTTTTATAAAGAAATTTCAGCGAAAGCAAAGTAATAAGATTCCTTTTTTCATTTGTTTTCTTCGTTCTTTCATGCTAGTATATTTAATTAACAATAAACATTGTAAATATAACAATACACACTTTACATATATATATATATATATATATATATATATTATATATATATATAAAGAAATACACAATATACATTTTAAGTAAATTCTCCGAAAGTGTCTATTTACTTTTGTCGGGGAGAAAGCATGTAACACTCGGACGCTACTCGAAAATCCAAAGAGGTTACAATGGAATGTGGGGTCAAACCACATTTCGTCTCAAAGACACGGATTACCTCTACCGACTCCATATATTGTTCCCAGTCGTTATTATTACTACTGAAGTTACGAACTCAATATTAAATTATATTTATACAGAGAGAGAGAGAGAGAAAGTTAATTCTGAGAGCTGTACACACAAACACACACACACACACACACACACACACACATATATATATATATATATATATATATATATATATAATATATATATAGCCAAATCCACAAGTCAGGAATCTTGGGAAAGCTGAGAATAGTATGACCTCAAATATATATTCATTTTGCGAATATTTGAAACCATCGTGGTAGAGACTGCAAGTGGCAATTCACTCATACACCTTGAGATGTGAACATTAAATCTACGGAGAGAAGATAATGACACCATTATTCAGCCAATCAGGACTTCAATTCATCGTCCGGACTCGATTTCTTAACCTCCGATCAGCACCCAGCGTGTTAACCACTAGGATACCTAGTGTACCCATCTATCTACCAACCAATTGTGCAGAAAGATGATCATTTAACATGCGCAGACGGCCGTCACCGGGTCTAGAGCCCGGATGAGCTCAAACTATTCTTTTTATTATACTTCATTTTGTACAAAATTTTTAAATCCTGTTGTATTTCTACAAAAACATTCTGCTTGCAGAGATCTAGATTTCTTATGAAAAGTAGCGACGCTAATTCTGTTTCCTGTGGTATTGAGCTGAGGGGCTCTGATGAAGATATTCCTGTAACGACTTGCCGCCGCTCAAATTGTCCATCTCCCTATCCAAAATATGGAAAGTTGAGGATCGAATAGTATGACCGCAAATAATAATAATGCAAAATATTGTTGTGATAGAGAATGCAACGTTGCAAATGTTGCTCAATGTTGCAAAGGTGTGATGGATATTGCATGAATGGGTGGGTTCCAAAATGAGAAAACCGAGAATAGTATGGGCGCAAATAATATCGCAAACATTGTCGTGGTAGAGATTGCAAGTGACAATTCACTCATACACCTTGAGATATGAACAAAAAATCTACGGAAAGAAGATAATGACACCATTGGTCGACCACTCAGGATGTCCAAAGCGTGGGTCTGTTATATCTGTGTTACGATTGGTGCACAAATATAACAGTAGTTATTTTCACCAGTGAATAAACATTCCCCCCGTCATGAATCAAGAACTTTACAGTTTACCGGATTTATGTCAAGTTGGAGACTGCAGCAGTGTCTACAATTAATCTTTTTAATGCAGCCGACCTGGACGGCTTATTCCCAACGCAAACCGCTGATGATATTTGCAATGACGCTCCTTACGATCCGACGCAAGGGACTGCCGTAGAAATGTAAGTAATTATGTGCGTGTAATTTTATTTTTTTGCCCAATCATTCGCGAACTTGTTATTTATTTAGTGTGCCTGTCATTAGGAGAAAGAGCACTGTTCTGGATTATTTCATCATATATGGGGGTTGTAGTAATTCATCTCATCATATTAAAAATGCTTCATTTAAATAGTAGGTAACCGCAATTATAGATTAGTCTCCAATTAATATTATACCAAAGTCCTGTTTTGATTCGTTGAATTTTTTTATAGCAATCCTTTGCAAGTTTTAAATAATTTTATAAATTCCATAATAAATGTTACTCAGCATTTTCTCTTAAAGGAACTTCTCTTTCTCTGAGCGGTTCAAAGATATCTTCACTCTTACTATATGTATACTCTGCATATGTTTTAAACAATTGGGTTTTTATTAAAAAAGATTCAGTATGAACTAATTAATTATTCTTTCTCCTTTAAGGTCCGATAAGGATTTGACTCGTGTTACACAATCTTTTCGT
Source organism: Bathynomus jamesi (assembly GCA_023014485.1). NCBI lineage: Eukaryota > Metazoa > Arthropoda > Malacostraca > Isopoda > Cirolanidae > Bathynomus > Bathynomus jamesi. The sequence continues at coordinate 1,326,380 of JAJOZX010000014.1, read as the reverse complement.
TTTGAAGAAACGCATATCGTGGACCTGAATACGGCAGTAGAAGATTTACCGCGCAGTCAACCCAGCGATTGTCACATCATTAACGAAATAATGTAAGTTTTATTGTTTCGATCTTTTTTTTCGGGTAAGAAGACACAATGTATTTTCCTCAATTTATGAAATGAAAGAAATCATGTTTTTAGTACAATAACCATCTTAAATAGGCTACAGAATACACAAACTAACATTATTCGATACAGATATATATATATATATATATATATATATATATATATACACCAACAAAACATATTATACAACGAGTGCGCAAGATCGGAAAACAGCTTTTGGTGCTCTTCCAATATGTGCTCTACCGCGAAACTGTGATCTACCACATTCCAATACGTGCTCTACCGTGAAACTAGCCTTATAAGGTTAACTAACGAAAATATCATGACTTAACCTAACCAATCATTAGGTCAACTATACGCCCTTGACGATTGGTTAGGTTAAGTCGTGATATTTTCGTTAGTTAGCCTGGAATATGGAATATTAGTTGGAATATGGTAGATCACAGTTTCGCGGTAGAGCACATATTGGAAGAGCACCCAGCTTTTTATCTGTCTGCATACCATTTCGTCGTTTCATTGACTGTGACACGGGTCGAATAATTTTGTAAAATTCATAAATTCCTTACCACGTGATATATGCATGAGAAATGAAGTGCAGTACATCCCACAAGTATTACTAAAATATCCTTGTAGCCGGAAGGGATTCCATGAAACTTCGGGGATATGCATCTGCTCGAGAAATTTTACAATAACAGGGTCACTCCAGGGTTGAGTACCGAGTGAATCAAAATAGTACATTCGGTCCCTATTTTTAAAATAGGTTGCAAACCAATGAATCCCTTCACTACCAATAACATCTGTGTTCACAATAAGACTACTGCAATCTCTCGTAGTTGGCAATTTCAATGTTTCATTCTTCGCAAACACACCGATAAATTTGGGACGTGTGATTCGTTCACTATTCATTACTCTCTGAAGTGTATTCGCATCCATTTTAAAAGTCAGTGATAACGCTCCTAAATCTGTCAACTTCTATTAGGGCTTGTGACTCGAGGTATACTAGTACACTAATAGGCGCGTCTATAGGCTTGGAAAATTCCAGTCTGACTGAGATTTTTCCACTCTGTTGTGGACTTAAGTGTGTATTTACACTAGCAGATAAGTCAGGTGTGATGTCAAATGGATAAAGGTTAAATTGATCGATGAATTCTTTCTGCGTTATCCCAAACCTGAACTCATCACAAGCACCTACAATATGGGCCAGATTACTATATGCTCTCGCGCAAAGCGGGAACACAGTGTCTGATGACTAATCCATATCCATTGCCCCGCCCAACGGAACGCCATTGACGTAGAGTTATATTTTTAAGGCTGAAATTCTCGAATTTAAAGGCACTCTTTTTATATTTTCCATTCACCGAAGCATGGTCCTGCACTCTAAATAATATCCTTTTAGGTAGATTTCCCAGGGCGATGTTTTCTATCTGTTTCGAGGCCAACCCTGCTTGCACCGTGTATAGTTTGATCTGTGCTCTGTTAATTGGGTATTTTACTGTGGCGTGTAGTAAATTTTTCTCAATTTCTATTTGTTTAGGTGAACTCAGTTTCACTCGTCGTACGCGGAGTTATGTCTCCATAATGTGAATCACAACGGGTTTTGCTCCTTCTTCTTGATCAGTTCCCAGATTTAAACAGATCTCAGGATTCGTGCGGGTGAGCTTTATTTTCGTATCCACCTCATTCACAAGCAACTTCTGGAATTTGAAGTCTGTATGCAGGCGTCCAAAACACTCATATAACTTCTTAGAATTTTTAAATTTGTCTTTTATACTACTTTCGTCTTAAGCTTGATAATAGCCTTCGGCACTTAAAAAGGTATCCTTCGTTTCTTTGGAAAAGTTCAGCACATTTTCCTGATAGGATCATAAGTGGTAGTATCCCGTTCCTGCCAATATGTTTACCTGATTTAAATATACGTCACACTGGTTGAATAAGTAGTGCAGAAAGTTTGTTTCAGGGTATATAGCATATTTGTCATCGCAGTCCGTTCATCAGAATGGGCTATACGTAGCTTAGCGTACATGTGCACACAGCTTGGGTCAAAAAAGTAAGGGCCTGAGCTGTGTATCACGAATACTATAGGGGCACTCGGGGAACTAATTGTGTTTAAAGGGTTAATTGTAAAAACGTCGCTGTGTTCAATAGAAACTTGAGTTGGAGATATGTCAAAGAGGGACAGCTCCGATTTACAACATTGTGAACGACACGGATGGATGAAGCGTGCCATAACGAGATAGAAATTGTGCCTCCTTTCTCGACAAGTAGTAAACAAACTAAGATTCACGAGATCAATGTGCTTAGCTTATATCATTCAAAAAAATTGTCAAACATAGGTTTCATTCGCTTAGAACATTTCTTCGATGTCCTTTTACGTTTAATGCCACGAGGTGGTAACCCCTTCTTTCGGACAGCCCTCTTCTTCTTCCCACTACCACGCATTTTTCTCTTTGCATCCTTCACGATTTCGTCCCGTGTACGCTTTAGGTGTTTTTATAAAGCTTCTTTAGGTTTAGCCCCAGCCAATATGTCTTCTGCCGTGTTAAGACCTGATTGTAGCGCATCAGGTACCCCTCTTCAGCAAGGGGACAGCCGTCAAAAGTGCAGCTTCACTGTTAAGCTTCCATTACCGATTTGGAATTTTTCCCTCAATCGTTCTCATATGTATTGAGATATTGACTATTAGATTAGCTGCGACACTCATATAATGGGGCCTGTCATATGTACTGTAATACTCAAACTCCTTCCTCTATGGTTGGGAATGTGCGCTATGCGCAGCAGGCGTGCCTGGGTATCCCCAACAAACTGGTGCTCCATTATATTGCTGTAAATATAGCACATGTCTGGGGGTTTATAGCCATCAACCATTTTCTCCAACTTCAACTGATACATTAGGCTGGACAAGTCGTGTTGTGCCTCGTAAAATGTATCTCTTTGGATGACTGGTCGATATCGTCCATCGGTCATAATTTTGAACACTCTTTGGTCTTTAATATTTAGGTTAGCCTGCGATTTTAGGGCCACAGTACATGTATGGGCATCATTGTTTACGATTTCGTATACTAAATCGCCCGTAAGATTTGAGCTTTTTAAACTTACGTTTAAGTCTCTCACAACATCCTTGACCGCTCCATAGTGACCCGTCCTAGTTTTACTTCTGTACTGTAATACCGTGCATCCCCAGTCAGGGCGGTACGCATGGTTTCATCCCGAGTTACCCCGGCTTTTTCACCCTTATTACGGTTGCTGGTGGCACGGATGCCCCGGTCCTGAGTGTGGAATCGTAGGAGATATCCACGGTAGATCTGCAGACAATCTTGCGTGGACCCGCACCCGCGATCAACTTATAGGCTCCCAGTTCACTCACAAAGTCTTGTGGGAGCATGAGTATGATGCACGGATGTAAACAGATGGACAGTATCGTGAAGAAATAAACACGATCAAGCGTTCAATGGTGCTGGATCCTCTCAAATGCGGTGATAGCTTCTTCGGAGGGCGTAGAAATCCCTTCAAGCTATACTTTCCGCCTGTGGAGGGCGTGAAACTCCATTTCTACGACTTCTGTTCTTTATATCCCTACGTGATGAGCAATCCGTACCCCGTGGGTGCACCTGAAAAACTAGTGGGACCTGACCTGCCCACCATCGAGGTGTTCTCAACAAATTTAAACGGGTACTATTTCGGCCTTTCTTTCGTAGACGTGCTCGCCCCACGCGATTTATGGATGCCGATCTTACCCGTCGTTACAGATCACAAGCTCATGTTTCCCCTGTGCGTGAAGTGCGAAGACGAGAACAATGGGGATTGTAATCATACAACCAACCAGCGTAAGATCAGAGGTGTATATACAAGCCCTGAGCTGGACCTAGCCATTCGCCATGGGTACAGAATATTGAAGATACATGAGGTGCAGAGGTTTCAGAAGCTACCCAACCTTTTCACGCCGTATATAAAAGCTTTTTTGAAGGATAAGGTAGAAATATCAGGGGTATCCGCGAGGAGTTGATACCGAAGATGAAAAATCGGCTTATATTCAACGTTACCGTGACCGTGAAGGTATACAGCTTGACCGTTCCCAAATTGTAAAGAACCCAGGCAAGCGCTTTAGTGCAAAGTTGTGTCTAAACAGTCTTTGGGGAAAATTTGTACAGAATACTGGTAAAGGGAACGTTCATTTGGCACGAAGTTAGAGTGAAGTCTGGGATTATGCCAACGCTCCCGATAAAGAGGTCATGGAGATCGTGAATGCAGGTAATACGTACATAATAAAGTACAACAATACGGAATTGGCCACAGATACCTCACGGGTTACAAACATATCTGTAGCCAGCTTCAGAACGGCCTAAGCACGCATCAAACTTTGAGGCCTATTGCAATCTCTTGGTCGGAGGGTTTTGTACGCCGATACAGATAATGTGATATTCACAGCGAGGGAGGGTGAATACATGCCTCCAAATTGTGAATTACTCGGAGAGTTGACTGATGAGATCAAGGATGAGTATGGAGACATCGCATACGCCGACTCTTTTGTCTTAACAGGACCAAAAACTTATGGGGTACGGGTGAGGGTGGGGGAGGATATGAAAAATATCGTGAAAGCTAAGGGCATCACGCTCAACCAGGCGAATCGACGGGTCGTTAACTTTGATTCGTTGAAGGATTTAGTGTGCTTAGATGATGATGAGGGCGACCAGCCATCCCAACTAACTGTAGGTACCCACAGTTTTCGGGCGCAGAAGCTGGGGGGCGTGAAAGAACTTAGGGGTACGAAGGTGTGCCGTAACACCTATAGGAAACGTTATCAGGTGCCTGGTACCTTGATATCGTACCCGTTGGATACCATAATCTTTGATTGTTATATATGTCTATTGTCAACGATATGTTTATTTATCACACGTATTTATATATATATATATATATATATATATATATATATATATATATATTGAATAATTCGTTTATTAAATAAATCGTGTTTCAATTAGCGTTTCACTTTCTCCTTTGTGTGTGTGTGTGTGTGTGTGTGTGTGTGTGCGCGCGGATGTACAGGAGAAAGTTCTAAGCTCCGCCCACCTGTATGATCGGTCACGTGACTCCTGCTACTACCTGGGTATATCTCCCCTGCGTGCTCAGTTGACCGCTGCAAGCCCGGGTCTGAGACGTGCATTTCTCCAAGTAGACGAAAAATGGTAATAGCTACCTTTAATATTGCGTGTTCGGCGTTTATGAAGTGGTATTCGGGAAAGTGTGAAGATAAGGTTATTGAATGGCTCCCTATTCCACCCTCCTTTGATACTTTTAAGGCTACATTGAATTGTTCGAAGGAACAAGAGGTACAAATACTCTACGATTATTCTGACGAGAGCATTGCAGGATTTCGTGGTACAAGTGATGTTTGAACTATGTTGCAGGACTAAACTTTATAAAAGCTTACCGTACATATACTGGGGAGTGGGAGCGATAAAACATTAAAACTGGTATTGCTTCAAGTATTGAAAAATTTATCAAAACACCTACCCAGTATAATGGGATACAAGTATTCACGTTCGAACAACGCCGTACGCGTTTCATCAGCTTATGGTGAGACTCACTCCTCCCGTCGAGCCGATCCGCTCGCCTGTGGCTCATATTCATCTCAGAGCTTGAACCGAGTGGACGTGCACTCCTCGAATACGATGGAACTTCCTTTGAGAAGCATTCTCAATGCCGTGTACGATGTGTCCGTGACGAAGTCATTGCGGGTGTTCAGGCGTGAATCTGGTGCCATTAACTGTGTACTGAAAACGACTTGTAGACAAACAAACTCTGGTAAACGGAATATCGTTTATTTAAGTGTTGAGTTGATGAATAGAATCTTCGTGGTAGTTGAGAAGTGGAGTGAGGTTTGCTATAAAATTCCTGCAGGTGTAGGTACAAGAAGAGAGCAGATTAATGATACCCCCTCATACGCCATTGTTTGTACGTTTTTATAAATAACGATCAGCCATGTATTGATATAAGACTGATGTGGAAGAATGCTTCTGATAATAACGTTCTTGTCCTTACGCGAAGCAATTTCATCCTCGACAGAATGTTTGAAATCGTCGGATTCCGCAAGCTGAAGCCTATATTAGACGCGCGTATTACGGATATGCTTTGTTTTGATACGGTTCTTGAATACGCATACGCCGCTCTGCTCGACTGGTTTACCGAGTGTAGGACTGAACAAGGCGAGAATGGTCTAGAGCTGGATGCTTATTTGAAACGTTTAGGCTCTTTGAAATATCATGAACTTTGGTACAAAGCACTTGAGCAGTATAAGGCTGAGCTCACCTACACCGTTAACCCTGAAGAACTATTTCTTTATATAATGAGCAGCTGTCGTTACGACTTAGAAGATTATTTCAACTGCCGCTATGCAGTGTGAAGAAGAGTTCACGTTTGAAAAGCTCGGTCGGTAAGAATAAACCCTAGATTGGAAAGGAGTATTTATAAACTTGTATTTAATAATGATGTTGTGGCTAACAATGACCTCTTTGTGTGTGCTTTTGAATGTATTCTAGCCGTGTTTAAAGATAACTTGCCAACCGAATGTAAAGTGGGCACAAAAATAGTATTGAACGATATGAAGGCCATTTACATCGAGTATAGGTATCGATATAACTTGAGCGGTGAAATAATGTTAAATCGTATTTACTGCGTAGTGCAAAGCAATAATTATGTGACTGTAGACTCAATTACTTGCGAGTTTAGTGTTTTAGTTAAGCGCAGTAGAACAAAGTGAATGTATTTTGATTTACATTTATTTTCAGTATATTTAATTATTTAATATAATTCTGTATATATATATATATATATATATATATATATATATATATATATATTTCTCCTGTACTGTTATATTGATGGTTATACCCCATCGTTTTGTATTTCTTATATTATTTTTTTATTTTATTTTTTATTTTAGTTAAGCACAGAAGATAAAGTGTATGTATTTTGATGTATATTTATTTTCAATATATTTAATTGTTTAATATAATTGTATATATATTGCTCCTGTACCTCTATAGTGATGGTTTTACTCCATCGTTTTGTATTATATTATTTTTTATTTTTTGAGTATATATATATTCCTCGTTCGTATTTCTTATACTATTATTATTTTTTATTGCATATACTCCTCGTTTGTATAAAATTGTATATTTATTTTCTATATATTTCGTGAAGTTGATTCCAATAATTCGTCTAAATAAACAGAATGATGTAATGGTGTTTTATTTAATTATTTTGGTTGTATATATAAACGATATTATTATTTAGTTATATGTATACCAAATGGCTGGTTACGCCTTCTAAACCGACTGACGGATTTCTAAGCCAACTGTCAAGAATATCTGAATCGCGCAATCTGGCATCTGAAAAGATAATTAATATATATACATACACCTGCCTGCTAGGTCTTCTAAGTCAACTGGCGGGTTAAGCCAACTGTAAGAATATATGCTTTAATTAAATAAATAGCGCAATCTGGCAACTCAACCATAATAATGTACACCTGAACAAGCCATTTACGCTTTCTAAGCCAGATTAAGCCTCCTAAGCAAAATGGCTGATTTACACCTTATAAGACAGCGGACGCTCGGATGAACTCTCATTATGCGTCTGGCTGGAGCCAGGCGAACACCCCTCCTTCTCCTTTCTCTCCCTCTCTTAGGTTAAGGTTACCCCTTTGGGGGGAGGTCACCCTCCCTTCCCCCCAAAGCTCCCTCCCCCCTTTCATTGCAGCATTGATTTGTTGTATAACCCTTCCCCCCTTCATTGCATAACCCCTTCCCCTTTGTTGCAGTTCCGGGGATAACCCTTCCCCCTTTGCACCATTGATCAACATTGCAACATTCTTGCACTCTCCCGTTTTGCAGTCATACTACTAACCTCTTCCCAGTCTTTATTGAGGAGACTCCACGCTTCTTCACGGGCTGACCATCGAGTGTCTGATAAGCTCTTTAGCGTTACAGTTTCAGATTTGGTAAAATGATTTTGTAGTATTTCCCAACGGTGAGTGGAGGCAGTGCAGAACACGTAAGGATTTTGGAGAAGTGCGAAAAAATCAATGGCTTCCTTACAGCAACTTGCTACACATTGTTCAATCAAATTTAATGAGTGTGCAGAGCAGGGTGCGTAAACTGCTACTTGGGACGCTTCTTTTATGCTGGCTTGGAAGCCAGAGTAAGTCCCTCTAACATGTTGGAAGCGTTATCATACGACTTTCCTCTGCAGGTTGCAATGTCGAGATCATGCATTTTTAATATGCTGGAAACTGAGTTCAAAAGCTGCTCTGATTTGTGGCCTACGCTGGGAAGGAATGCCAAAAATCGCTCTATGGGATGCCCATCTCCTTTTACGTATCTTAGAATAACTGCAAGTTCATCGACATGTGATATGTCTGGGGCGGAGTCTACAATAATGGAATAGTACTTCGCACATTTCACTTCCTCAGTTATTTGTTTGGTAACTTTGTCAGCCTTTAGTTTGATGAATTGCTCACATGTAAACGAAGCAAGTATGAGGTATGACCTTTTCCTGAATTTTAGTATTTTGCAATTTGTTCCGCCAGAAAAGGGTCAAATTCAGCAATAAGTTCCAAAGCCATTATAAAGTTTCCACTGTGGACAGAACCAAATTTCTCAATGTGGCCCCTAAAAGGTAAACTATGAGATGCCAGTGACCGGACCACTGCAACAACTCGTTGTAAAACATTCCTCCAATACTTCTTCTCCTCATCAATTTGATAGAAAATTTGTCTGTCAATTCTTCCGAGAGTTGAACTTCTCATTTTCATAGCTAACACACATGACTTATGTTCAGAGGAATTTTCATGGCTTGTTAATGCTTCACTGCCATGCTTCCAGCCATCAAATCCTTCCTTACCAATTTTAATAGTTTCAACATTTTTGCTCTTTATATCAGATTGCTTGAAGAAAGTATCAATTTTTGCAGTTTTGACATCTCGTTGTTTTTCAGCTTTCTCCAGAGCTCTCTTCTTATACTCCGAGCCGCTTAGTCTTTTCCTCCCATCACTCATCTGAAAAAAGAAATACATCTGAAATTAATTAAAAATATAAATAATATATTTTAAAATAGAAATATATTATTAAAATTAATAAAATATATTATAATTATATATTAAAAAAATAGCTCAGCCAGGCTGAGTAGGTCTCTAACAGCTAACTACATATAGGCAGTTAAGTTAACATCAAAAATTCAAAATTGTCTTAAAAACTGGCTTCTTCTTACCTTGTATACTAAATACAATTATAGTATGGTCGAAATAGGACAAAAAGGGTATCAACTCGGAATAAATTACCCCCAAACAAGTTTGGTATCGTTGGAAGCGCAATTTTATGTAGATTAAGAAAATCATATGCCTCAATATGTCTCATTTCGGCAAAAAAAGTTATCTACATTTGAAAAGAGGGAGTCTAACACAAAATGAGTCCTAAACCCCAACATGTCAAAAATATATTACAAAACTATATTAATTCTCAATTTATTCAAAACTTCTGGCTTTTTGTAGAACATATCATAGTATGAAAATTGCATATATATATATATATATATATATATATATATATATATATATATATATATATAGAACAATAGAATGCACTATACTCTCTCTGTGTAGTGAAAATGATCAAAGCAGCATGCTAGAAATATCACTGGGGAACAAATTTTAACTTTTTTTTTTGTTTCCCGGACGGACAGAATCGGTCTTATAGGAATGTTTCCGCTGATTCCGAATATAGCCGTAGAATTTCTCTATCACCCACGGTTACTGAGAAATTTGTATTTTAATATTTATTCAAAAAGTGTATAGAAGTTAGTAAAAATACTTCATAAAAATTATATTAGTGGCAGATTGGCATTTAAAATATTCTTCTTAAAACTTCTTTGTCACTGATTTTCTCTTGTAGTTTTCATTAGGAGCTTCTCGCATCAATGTCCAGCAGTAATCAGCTAACATTGCCGGATCCCACCTCCCTTGGTAGCGTTTCTCCATAGTAGCTATATCTTTGTGGAACCTTTCTCCATGCTCATCGCTTACGTTGCCGAGGTTTTCAGGGAAGAAATCTAAATGGGAGTGCAAGAAATGGATTTTTAGTGACATACTACATCCCAATAACCTATATGCTTCAATCATGTCCTGCACTATTTTTTCATAGTTAGAGGCTTTGATGTTCCCTAGAAAATTTGTGACAACATTCTTCATGGCCTCCCATGCCACTTTTTCTTTTCCTCTCAAGGCATCATCAAACTTTTGATCTTTCATGAGCTCTCTGATTTGGGGACCAACAAAGATCCCTTCTTTTATCTTTGCATCGCTAAGTCGTGAAAACCTTTTCTTCAAATATTTGAATGCCTCATCTTCCTTGTTCATTGCTTTGACAAAATTTTTCATGATGCCAAATTTGATGTGAAGTGGCGGTAAGTATATTTTCTTGGGTCAACCAAGGGTTCATGAGACACATTCTTCAGTCCTGGGATACATTTTTGACGAAGTGGCCAATCCTTTACAAAATAATGCGAATCTCTGGCTCTGTTGTCCCATTCACAAAGGAAGCAGCAGAACTTCGTATAACCGAGCTGCATTCCCAGAAGAAGCGCGACGACTTTTAAATCCCCACATATATACCAACGAAACTGGTCATAACTAATCTGCTGAAGGATGAGTTTCATATTTTCGTAAGATTCCTTCATGTGGACAGCGTGCCCTACAGGAGTGGAAGGGTATTTATTTCCATTGTGAAGTAGTACAACCTTGAGGCTTAGCTTCGAAGAGTCAATAAATAAACGCCAATCTTCAGATTTGTGCTCATGACCGAGAGCTAACAGCAGTCCATTTACATTATTACAGTAGCATAAACCACCTGACGAGGAGAAATACTGCATCAGATCTTTTTGGCGAGTGCGGAACGCCGATATGCTTGTATCTTTTGCCAGCAAATTCCATTCCCGTAACCTGGAGCCCAATAATTCCGCTTTCTTTTTCGGAAGGTCCAAATCTCTCACGAGATCATTCAGCATAACCTGCGTTATCATACGTGGTTTATTTGATTCAGGTTGCTGAAAGTCTGTATCTTTAGTGTCATCAATTTCCATTGGTTCAACTTCAGACTCTTCATCCAGTGTCCATGACTTTGGGGGAGTTGGAATTGGGTTATCATCGTCATGTAGTACTGGTCTCATGGCAGATGCAAGATTTGGGTATTGAATTTTATGTTTATTTTTGGCAGAGAATCCTGAAACGTTAGTCATACAAAAATAGCAATCCGTTAGGTGATCCTTGGGCTCTCTCCAAATCATTGGTATGGTAAATGGCATAGATTTGCGGTACCATTAATCCAACCCCTAAGAGTGATGGCACAGGAAATGCATGAGATATGAGGTGCCCAGGATTTGTCTTGGTCGCCTACCTTACATCCAAAATAAAGTTCGTAAGCCTTCTTCACGAGTGGGGTCATCGTCTTCCTCTGTGCCATTATGGTCAGTTCTCCACATACGTAGCAAAATGTATCTCTGGGATTAATACAGTTTCTTCACATGCTGGCGGAAAATTATTGAAATCACGGAAAACGTTTTGGAATGAAAAACCAATTTTTTCTACTATGAAAAATTTTAAAATTTGAGCAAAACTTGAAAAAAAAATTTCTTTTTATTAAAAATCTGTTTGTTTAAATAGCTATATTTTTCTAATGCAAAAAATACTATTAAATATAGTTAACCTGGAAAAAAAAGACTAAAATTAAATTAGTACACTTAATTTTAACTAATATTTTGGGAAAACTCTGAGTAAATGGAAATATTATTTTCTCGAAAAACTATGGGTGATAGAAAAATTCTGAAACCATATTTGGAATCAGCATCAAACGTCCTATAAGAAACACCAAATAGTTTTCAAGAAACAAAAATGTTGTTCCCTAGTGTATTCATTCATCATTCGAAAGGTCTAATATGTCTATCCAAATCAGCATCATCTGTGACATCAACATCTGCAACCAAGACTCGATTTTGGCATTGCTGGCCCCTACAGTTACCACATGCAAAAACACATTTCAAACCGTTCTTCTTGCACGAGCATGCCTGAGTGCCGCAGTTGTTCTTTGAAGATGTCTTACAGTTGCAGCGGATATACTTGAGGAGACTTGCTGGGGCTGGCTCAAGGTTAGTTTTCACCGGTATTAGTGTGTTGCCTTCAAAGATCCATCCTCATTCATTGAGTCTCAGGCATTCTAAGTCCAACTGTTTCCACTGTGACACCTGCAGATGAACTCTCAATGCGTGATAATATGCAGCTCTTTCTGATGGCGGGAGACTTCCGGGGTCGAGAGCAGAACAGGTGGCAACATTTTCCATGAATTTCGCGTGACGAATGGTTGTGAGTGTATCGTCTGCTTTACCTTTGTAGCTGAAAAGATATGTAACAAGACATAGAATTCCAAAATGAAATCAAATCTAATAGTATGGATGCAAGTATGTAATTGGAAATGCAAGGGAATTAATATAGTAATATTATTAATTAATATAGATAAATTAAATATTAATATAGATAAATAAAATTAAATTAATTACTATAGTACCAAAACATTTTCAAGTGATAAGTTACATGATTTCAATAAACATTTATAATAAATATGTAAAAACGTACAGTTTGACGAACATGTCACATCCAGCGCGCCCAATGTTGTCCTGCGTGGCCAATAACTCGCCAAACTGGTCACCAATCAGTTGCACCTCCTCAGACTTAAGTAGTTGTAGGATCTTCGTTTCACCTGAAGAGATTTTGCAGTTGTACAGACACAATTCTTTATATTTTATGTGAAAAGCACAGCATGGTAATAAATATGACATTGATTCATTTCAGGAAAAAAAATCAACCCACTTTTCTTGTAAGTTGCTGATGTTGTATCGCACCCGCACCAAACATGGGCAAACAGTAGGTACTCTCGCTGCCGGATCGTTGATGCTAGGTTGCCAACGTTCCACCATTTCACCAGTCTCATCTTTCTCTCCTTCCGCTCTGTGCTGAAGTAGAGTGCTCCAAGCTCTTCTCTCTAATGGTATACTAGTCATACCAAGATATCAGTGTCATCTGCAGCTACGACAACACTGTTTCCCTCCGCGGCATAGTCAATCGCCTTTTTCATTATCGTATCGTCTGCATCCCCTGTGCATTCTACAGTCTCATAACATGATTTACGAAGATGGGAACTGAGCATGTTGATGAGCTGATGCTTATTGTGCTGGTTACGGAAAAACGCTTTACTCCCAGACGTAACATTCATTTTCTCCGAAATGCCAATGTTTGTAGATGTCAACTGGCCTCTCCGATGATGCTCGTGTAACTTCAGGGACCATCTGTCTGTGTAGCCATCAAATACAACACACACAGTATCATATTTGCCATACCATTTCTTCACAAAACCAAGGTACTGATCAATAACCTGACTATATCTTCCTTTTGATGACCACTTGACTTTATGCATCAACGCCCCGCCATCAGCTATGCATACATTGCCTTCAACATTAACAGACGATTCCACATTATCGAGGAGATAATTCCGCAACATTGATTTTGACGGTTTTCTCATCGTACCATCATTAAATAGTGATACTGGCTCTGGGGTCAATTCATAGAAGAATGTGTCGGCAACATTGTTCTCACGCTAAATCATTGCTGTTAGCCGTGTGAACAGGATCAACGGGTCACTGTGTACAGTCTTGTCATCAATTTTCACACCTGGACGTAAGCTCTCCAGTGTACGGATTCTGTCATTTCGTTTGATATTTGCCTCCTCAATGCATACATTGTCAAGACGTTGCTGAATGATCCGTTCTATGTTTTCAACGTCATCTCAATTAACTCCACATTCCACAGCAGTCAGTCCCGACGCAAGACTTCTCAGCAGTGGTTCATTAGGATTAAATGGCTCATGCGTATCAAACCACTCAATCAGCTTCTGTAGGTCGGAGTTGTCACGCTTGATTCTGCTAGCACCTAGTTCGATGTGTTGCTCGCCAGTTCAATGGTGCTGACCCGTCAAATTGCTCATGGCGTGTGAACCGAAGCACACCGATACAAACTGCTGACCCACAGGTTAATATATATATATATATATATATATATATACAAATTACACATATTAATCGTATACAGTTACCTGATTTCTTCTGTTTCAGCTTCACTTTCTTTAACTTCGTTGAATGAACCGTGTTTAAATGATGCGGTTCAGCATCAGATACGGTTACAATCAACTATTCAATGGAGTTAGTTACCCATCACTCTCGTTATATTACACAATCCTTTTAAGACAACAGAGAACTGCGTTAAATAAAACAGAATACATTCACCTTTCAAGAAAAACGTGACCTATGTTTTCAGACATTTCTTTTCCTTATACAGCCGACTCCACAGATGTATTAAGACGAAATGGTACAAAATAACTATCCATGCGTATTTAGGGGGGGTATATGGGAGGGATGGAGTAATAGATACATGTTATCCTAGCGAGGAGTACACTTCATCGAATCCTCAAGTGGATGCTTATCGCAAAAGGAAAAGGTAGCAGAGGTTTGACATAAAAAAACCACTCAAACAGCTTTGCCGAAAATCATTTTAGGTTTATCGTTTAAAGTAGAAGACTCACACGTCTGTAATTCCGTAAGTAAACTCTGGTTTTTTGATAGGTTCCGTATATTAGGAAAATATATATATATGTAAATATATATATATATATATATATATATATATATATATATATATATATATATATATATATAACTACTATATTTTTATGACATGACACACTCACACACACACACACAAACACACACACACACACACAGATTTATAATGTATACAATTTGTTTGTTATTATGTTAATGTTCATGTGTTCAGTACATATCTTTACATTTATTTTGTTCATAACTTATCTGTATTGCAGAAATGTCACTGAAAAGGAAAACGGGATCAGAAGCCTCCACTTAAGGTAAAAAATCGTTGCATTTTTATTTATTTATTTATTTTGAATTAAAATATACGACTGATGTTCGAGCAATTTATACAGACGTGTTTTCTTTTTCAGCGAGGTACAAAGGTGCCCTGTAGATTACGAAGTAATATTTACCGTCACACAGTTGCGAGCAAGCAAATAATTGATTGCAGAGGTGGTACAGGGAGGTATTGACCTCACATATGTGTGCCTATACAAACAAACATACTCCATTTTTTCCACTCGCGTTCACATATATATATATATATATTAATATATATATATATATATATAAATAAACAATATTATAAATAGGTTATAATTTTGGATCAGTGTTTGTATTTATTCTAATATTTCATCAGTTGCTATGGTGAAGATTGGGAATGCTTTGGGCTGCAGTTCTCAGACGTAGTATTGAATATGGGTTTTTTTGTGAACAAACCTGGATCTGGTTTCGAGGTTGACCTTGATCATTCATTCACAGAGGCTGACTTGTATATGTTCAGCAAAACCAAGGATGCTGCATATAAAATAGAGTCGTTACCGAATTCGTGAGTACTTATATATATATAAAATTTTGAATGAAGGTTTTAGCATCTACAGTGGAATCACTGGATCGTACTGTGAAGGATATTTTGGTTGAGGTTTCACAAATAAAGAGTTACATGACTTATACGAGCCTAAGAGGAAAGCCTACGCAAGAATATGTACACTAGCGTGGGTCAAAAAAATTTAATTTAATGAAACATGCTGAAAAAGAGCGCCCGAGTAGTCACTGATTAAGGAATAAGTCAGATCTTTTAGAAATATTAATTTCGGTGCTGGCAACTACGAAAAAATAAATTGCGAAAAAAGGTCACAAAAGATCCTCTTGAGCATGTTTCCATAAATTAATTTTTCGCCTCACAGGTATGAGGATCTCAACAATAAACTCAATTAATGCCAATGTCTATCAAAAAACCATCATTAAACATTGTTTCTGCTTATTTTAAAATGTAGGACCCATATGTGTTTGACCTATCATGTGTATTTGTGTGACTACATGTTTATTTGTGACCTATCATTTGTTTGACCCGATTCAGCATTTTATTTTCTTTTGTTTCAGATTAATAGCATAACTTGCAATGGCCTCTTCTGGTATAACAAGAGAAAAAGTGAAGCATTCTGTTTTCGGAACGCCAGCAGAGCTTCCTGCCAACCAACTACCAACTTGTGAGGATGTATTCAAAGCTTATCTTAAACATACCCTCATTACTGCAACATTTAGCACTCAGAAATACGCTGAAATTATCGCGGAAGAAGTGAATGATATATATATCCGTGCTTCCATTCCAACAATCGACTTCAAAAGCATAGTAATTAAGGTAAAGCGATTAATTGAGAAGGGACAAAACTTAGAAAATATCCCATGAGTAAAAGATCCCCCAGCACTTATCAAAGTAAATATGATTCCTTCAGAAATTTATTTGACATATGTTGCTGCAAGTGCTGTGCCTCCGGTTCTCGTAAAAGAAGTGAGTGTAAATGCGCTAAGGCGGAAAAAATCCCGAGTGATGAATGGGAGTTCTCGATTGATGAACACACTGAACGAAAAATGATTATAGGTAAGTTGGACAACGTGAAAACTTCAAAACTACAACAAATGGAAAACAGAAAGCATAAAAGTCAATTCTTTAAAAATAAACAAAAGAGTCTTGTCCAGGAAATGCAGTTGAGTCCTTGTGATATTGGTGAGATCAGCTCTGAAAGTAAAAAAGGTCATCAAAATGAAGATTTCGAATTGAGCGAGTACGAGTTAGATACAGAAGCTAGCACTTCTCAAAATCGACACCAATATCCAGAATTATGTAAGGCAGTTGATTGACGCAAAATAAGTAACCGTGATGCTTGTTTAATTGCTAATGCTGTCTTAAAAGACTACGATTCATCACAGTAAAGTACATCGTCAAAGAACCTTATGGAGAAGCTTAGAAATAAATAAGCATAGAGAACAGAATAAAGGAACAGTTTGCCTTGGATTTGATGGAAAAATTGATAAAACTCTTTCAAAAGTGGGAGAATGCCAAAGGACTTTGAATGTGTTAGTTTCATTTCCAGGAAACGAATATATTGACCATGTTGCTCCTGAAAGTGGAAGGGCAAGTGATATTGCTAAAGAAATTATATCAGTAATTACTGACACCAACTCTGGATGCATCAACTTTAAAAGCAGTAGTTTGTGATGCAACTAATGTAAATACAAGTAAATCCAATGGAGTAATTAGAAAACTAGAGCTGACATTGGGAAGACCATTACAATGGTTTATTTGCTTACTTCACACTAATGAGCTTCCCTTGAGAAAATACCTGGAAGTTCTTGGCGGGCGAACGACAGGACCGAGAAGTTCACAGGGCAAAATCGCAAGGATCTGAACTTTGATCCAAAGAACAGACCAATTGCAAAATTTCCACCTCTCGCTGGAAAAGTGATGGACTTACCAGAAGAAGTGTTAGTAGATCTCAGCAGTGACCAGCAATACTTCCATAAGGCGTGTTTGTCAATTCAAAACGGTCATAATAGAGGTCCAGCTATCAAAGTGTTAGAAACTGCTCAGCCTAGGTCTCTCAATAATGCACGGTGGCTGACAAAAGCAAATCGTTTCTTACGTTATTACATGTTGCACGGAAAACCATCAGAGACACTTCAAAGGATTGTTCATTTTATACTGAACTTCTACGCTCCTGCATGGTTCTATATCAAAGCAAACTGGTCTTGCCAGGATGGGTCCAAAAATTTTTTCTTCATGATTGAGCTCTATCAAAAACTACATACAATCGACCAAGACATTATTCGTCCTGTGTTACAAAACAACTGTTACTTTTGTCATCCTGAAAATATCCTTTTATCTGTTATCGTTGACAAGAATAAGAATATTCGGAAGCTAGCAGTTCCAAAAGTGCTAGCAGCGAAAAGGAGTGTTATATCGGGTGAAATTCGAATGTTTGACAAGAAATCCATCAGGCTCAACTTCTCAGCTTCGACCTACATGGATATGACTGACTGGAACGAAATGGATATTACTGTTCCTTCCTTACTCTCTGATGTTATAAGTAGCACTGATGACTGCCAAAAACCCATAATTCTTGACACATACCCGTGTTATTCCCAGGCAGTTGAAAGAAATGTGAAGGAAATCTCCTCTGCAAGTGAAAAAGTCTACGTACATGACGCCTGCCATGGAATGGTTATTCTCAGCAAGAAATCTCGGGTAGAGAATCCAAAAAGGGAAACAAAGTCAGATTTTAAGTGAATCAACAAGAGGATAGCAGTTACACTTCATATAATTTTGTGATGAAAACATGTTTTGGTTTAGAAAAGGAAATATTGTTATAATTTTTAACCAAACTAAATTTGCTTAAAAATTTGGCTTTTCTTCAAAATTGAGGTCAAAGTTGCGAGAATGCACATATTCATAGGTTAAAAAAGTTGATGTTTTTATGATAGGTGGGTAGTAGAGCACCTTTTCAGCCATGTTTCATACTGACAACTTGAATTCAATATATTTTCGCCACGCCCTAATGTATACCCCATCTGAAACCAGGGTTGGTAATTTTTTCATGTTTTTAAAAAAAAAAAAAAAATCCGATTTATTTGATTTAAATCGGATTTATTTGATTTTTTTCTCCATGTTCAAGATACACTGAAACAAGTCAAAAAAGATCCATTTCATTCCTATAACTTCCTGTAGCACTAGTAACATGAAGTAATTGAAGCAAACTATTGTATTAGCTATTTAAACAGCTAAGTCGTCTTTGAGGTTGGATAAGAAATGTAAAGTTCTGGAAATATTGCAAATTAGGCTATGAGGACTTACTGTATATCATTCCTTTTGTGTTTCTTCACTTAATTTATTTTTTCTCTTTATTCCCATTTGAGAACATATTTTTTGGCATATTTATTTGTACATATATATATATACTCTAGTGCAGGGGTGGGCATTCGGTCGCCCTCGAGAAGGTTTGGAGTCGCCTTCGAGGCCATTTCTGATTAATATTACAGACCCGACTTCACTTTATGTAATTATTCAAAATCATTCTTTCCAAATATCAAGAAAATTGCATTAATGCTCAATGCATATTTTGCATCAACATATTTGTGCGAATCAACATTTTCAAGCATGAAACACATCAATCGAAAAACAGAAGTAAGTGTGCTCACCAACGAACACCTTGATGACTGTGTACTTCTCTCAGCTGTGACGACTTACACGCCAAATTATAAATTAATGGCTGATCAGATGCAACCTAGAGGTTTGAATTTGTCAAAATGAATAAATATATAATCGTTAATTTGGAATTTAAGCAATAAAACTATCTTATTCTTCATAATTTTGCTTCACCTCAACCGATGCCCTTTTATAAGATATTTCTGAATTATAACGGGTGTTCCACTTAAAACCAGCCCGCTGGAGTACTCCAGCGTATTCCAGCGGGCTGGTTTTAAGTGGAACACCCGTTATATACTAGGGGCACTCAATATATTTTGCTCCACCCTTTTTTCTTAGTTAAATAATAGGCCATGAGGCTGAAATGTCTTTTGGGCCGTAAGTTTGAACTTTCTACGCTTCACATAACCGGATTTTTCCAGTTTGAACCTCCCCTCCTTGTATAAAACCGCCTTTAAACGCTCTTGTATAAAACCGATGGTTAACGCAGTTTCGAAAATGACGTCTGACAGTGATGTGCGTCGTAAACAGAGAGCTGTTATCGAGTTCTTAACCACAGAGAAGGAAACAGCTGGAAATATTCACAAACGTCTACAAAACGTTTACGGAGATGCTGTTGTTGATCGAAGTACAGTTGGACGCTGGTCTAAACGTGTGAGATCATCGGAGAGAGGGAGAGCCAGCCTCGATGATGAGCCACACAGCGGTCACCCGGCATCGGCTGTCACATCTCACACTGTGCAACGTGCTAACAGCATCATTCGATCAAATCGGCGCGTCACATACAAGGCGCTATCACTGGAGCTAGGAATATGTGAAGGAAGTGTGAATACGATAATTCAGCAACTGGATACTCAAAAGTGTGTTCATGGTTTGCCCTCGAACTGACTGAAGATCACAAAGTCAAAAAAAAATAAATTGCTTCTGAGTCGTTGGTTCGATACGAGACAGAAGGGGATGACTTCCTTTCACGAATTGTGACTAGGGATGAGACTTGGGTACACCACTTTAAACCTGAAACAAAACGCCTATCATGTGTATTTGTGTGACTACATGTTTATTTGTGACCTATCATTTGTTTGACCCGATTCAGCATTTTATTTTCTTTTGTTTCAGATTAATAGCATAACTTGCAATGGCCTCTTCTGGTATAACAAGAGAAAAAGTGAAGCATTCTGTTTTCGGAACGCCAGCAGAGCTTCCTGCCAACCAACTACCAACTTGTGAGGATGTATTCAAAGCTTATCTTAAACATACCCTCATTACTGCAACATTTAGCACTCAGAAATACGCTGAAATTATCGCGGAAGAAGTGAATGATATATATATCCGTGCTTCCATTCCAACATCGACTTCAAAAGCATAGTAATTAAGGTAAAGCGATTAATTGAGAAGGGACAAAACTTAGAAAATATCCCATGAGTAAAAGTTCCCCCAGCACTTATCAAAGTAAATATGATTCCTTCAGAAATTTATTTGACATATGTTGCTGCAAGTGCTGTGCCTCCGGTTCTCGTAAAAGAAGTGAGTGTAAATGCGCTAAGGCGGAAAAAATCCCGAGTGATGAATGGGAGTTCTCGATTGATGAACACACTGAACGAAAAATGATTATAGGTAAGTTGGACAACGTGAAAACTTCAAAACTACAACAAATGGAAAACAGAAAGCATAAAAGTCAATTCTTTAAAAATAAACAAAAGAGTCTTGTCCAGGAAATGCAGTTGAGTCCTTGTGATATTGGTGAGATCAGCTCTGAAAGTAAAAAAGGTCATCAAAATGAAGATTTCGAATTGAGCGAGTACGAGTTAGATACAGAAGCTAGCACTTCTCAAAATCGACACCAATATCCAGAATTATGTAAGGCAGTTGATTGACGCAAAATAAGTAACCGTGATGCTTGTTTAATTGCTAATGCTGTCTTAAAAGACTACGATTCATCACAGTAAAGTACATCGTCAAAGAACCTTATGGAGAAGCTTAGAAATAAATAAGCATAGAGAACAGAATAAAGGAACAGTTTGCCTTGGATTTGATGGAAAAATTGATAAAACTCTTTCAAAAGTGGGAGAATGCCAAAGGACTTTGAATGTGTTAGTTTCATTTCCAGGAAACGAATATATTGACCATGTTGCTCCTGAAAGTGGAAGGGCAAGTGATATTGCTAAAGAAATTATATCAGTAATTACTGACACCAACTCTGGATGCATCAACTTTAAAAGCAGTAGTTTGTGATGCAACTAATGTAAATACAAGTAAATCCAATGGAGTAATTAGAAAACTAGAGCTGACATTGGGAAGACCATTACAATGGTTTATTTGCTTACTTCACACTAATGAGCTTCCCTTGAGAAAATACCTGGAAGTTCTTGGCGGGCGAACGACAGGACCGAGAAGTTCACAGGGCAAAATCGCAAGGATCTGAACTTTGATCCAAAGAACAGACCAATTGCAAAATTTCCACCTCTCGCTGGAAAAGTGATGGACTTACCAGAAGAAGTGGTAGTAGATCTCAGCAGTGACCAGCAATACTTCCATAAGGCGTGTTTGTCAATTCAAAACGGTCATAATAGAGGTCCAGCTATCAAAGTGTTAGAAACTGCTCAGCCTAGGTCTCTCAATAATGCACGGTGGCTGACAAAAGCAAATCGTTTCTTACGTTATTACATGTTGCACGGAAAACCATCAGAGACACTTCAAAGGATTGTTCATTTTATACTGAACTTCTACGCTCCTGCATGGTTCTATATCAAAGCAAACTGGTCTTGCCAGGATGGGTCCAAAATTTTTTCTTCATGATTGAGCTCTATCAAAAACTACATACAATCGACCAAGACATTATTCGTCCTGTGTTACAAAACAACTGTTACTTTTGTCATCCTGAAAATATCCTTTTATCTGTTATCGTTGAAAGAATAAGAATATTCGAAGCTAGCAGTTCCAAAAGTGCTAGCAGCGAAAAGGAGTGTTATATCGGGTGAAATTCGAATGTTTGACAAGAAATCCATCAGGCTCAACTTCTCAGCTTCGACCTACATGGATATGACTGACTGGAACGAAATGGATATTACTGTTCCTTCCTTACTCTCTGATGTTATAAGTAGCACTGATGACTGCCAAAAACCCATAATTCTTGACACATACCCGTGTTATTCCCAGGCAGTTGAAAGAAATGTGAAGGAAATCTCCTCTGCAAGTGAAAAAGTCTACGGACATGACGCCTGCCATGGAATGGTTATTCTCAGCAAGAAATCTCGGGTAGAGAATCCAAAAAGGGAAACAAAGTCAGATTTTAAGTGAATCAACAAGAGGATAGCAGTTACACTTCATATAATTTAGTGATGAAAACATTTTTGGTTTAGAAAAGGAAATATTGTTATAATTTTTAACCAAACTAAATTTGCTTAAAAATTTGGCTTTTCTTCAAAATTGAGGTCAAAGTTGCGAGAATGCACATATTCATAGGTTAAAAAGTTGATGTTTTTATGATAGGTGGGTAGTAGAGCACCTTTTCAGCCATGTTTCATACTGACAACTTGAGTTCAATATATTTTCGCCACGCCCTAATGTATACCCCATCTGAAACCAGGGTTGGTAATTTTTTCATGTTTTAAAAAAATTAAAAAATCCGATTTATTTGATTTAAATCGGATTTATTTGATTTTTTTCTCCATGTTCAAGATACACTGAAACAAGTCAAAAAAGATCCATTTCATTCCTATAACTTCCTGTAGCACTAGTAACATGAAGTAATTGAAGAAACTATTGTATTAGCTATTTAAACAGCTAAGTCGTCTTTGAGGTTGGATAAGAAATGTAAAGTTCTGGAAATATTGCAAATTAGGCTATGAGGACTTACTGTATATCATTCCTTTTGTGTTTCTTCACTTAATTTATTTTTTCTCTTTATTCCCATTTGAGAACATATTTTTTGGCATATTTATTTGTACATATATATATATACTCTAGTGCAGGGGTGGGCATTCGGTCGCCCTCGAGAAGGTTTGGAGTCGCCTTCGAGGCCATTTCTGATTAATATTACAGACCCGACTTCACTTTATGTAATTATTCAAAATCATTCTTTCCAAATATCAAGAAAATTGCATTAATGCTCAATGCATATTTTGCATCAACATATTTGTGCGAATCAACATTTTCAAGCATGAAACACATCAAATCGAAAAACAGAAGTGTGCTCACCAACGAACACCTTGATGACTGTGTACTTCTCTCAGCTGTGACGACTTACACGCCAAATTATAAATTAATGGCTGATCAGATGCAACCTAGAGGTTTGAATTTGTCAAAATGAATAAATATAATCGTTAATTTGGAATTTAAGCAATAAAACTATCTTATTCTTCATAATTTTGCTTCACCTCAACCGATGCCCTTTTATAAGATATTTCTGAATTATAACGGGTGTTCCACTTAAAACCAGCCCGCTGGAGTACTCCAGCGTATTCCAGCGGGCTGGTTTTAAGTGGAACACCCGTTATATACTAGGGGCACTCAATATATTTTGCTCCACCCTTTTTTCTTAGTTAAATAATAGGCCATGAGGCTGAAATGTCTTTTGGGCCGTAAGTTTGAACTTTCTACGCTTCACATAACCGGATTTTTCCAGTTTGAACCTCCCCTCCTTGTATAAAACCGCCTTTAAACGCTCTTGTATAAAACCGATGGTTAACGCAGTTTCGAAAATGACGTCTGACAGTGATGTGCGTCGTAAACAGAGAGCTGTTATCGAGTTCTTAACCACAGAGAAGGAAACAGCTGGAAATATTCACAAACGTCTACAAAACGTTTACGGAGATGCTGTTGTTGATCGAAGTACAGTTGGACGCTGGTCTAAACGTGTGAGATCATCGGAGAGAGGGAAGCCAGCCTCGATGATGAGCACACAGCGTCACCCGCATCGGCTGTCACATCTCACACTGTGCAACGTGCTAACAGCATCATTCGATCAAATCGGCGCGTCACATACACAGCGCTATCACTGAGCTAGGAATATGTGAAGGAAGTGTGAATACGATAATTCAGCAAACTGGGATACTCAAAAGTGTGTTCATGGTTTTCCCTCGCGAACTGACTGAAGATCACAAAGTCAAAAAAAAATAATTGCTTCTGAGTCGTTGGTTCGATACGAAACAGAAGGGGATGACTCCTTTCACGAATTGTGACTAGGGATGAGACTTGGTACACCACTTTAAACCTGAACAAAACGCCTATCATGTGTATTTGTGTGACTACATGTTTATTTGTGACCTATCATTTGTTTGACCCGATTCAGCATTTTATTTTCTTTTGTTTCAGATTAATAGCATAACTTGCAATGGCCTCTTCTGGTATAACAAGAAAAAAGTGAAGCATTCTGTTTTCGGAACGCCAGCAGAGCTTCCTGCCAACCACTACCAACTTGTGAGGATGTATTCAAAGCTTATCTTAAACATACCCTCATTACTGCAACATTTAGCACTCAGAAATACGCTGAAATTATCGCGGAAGAAGTGAATGTATATATATCCGTGCTTCCATTCCAACACTCGACTTCAAAAGCATAGTAATTAAGGTAAAGCGATTAATTGAGAAGGGACAAAAACTTAGAAAATATCCCATGAGTAAAAGATCCCCCAGCACTTATCAAGTAAATATGATTCCTTCAGAAATTTATTTGACATATGTTGCTGCAAGTGCTGTGCCTCCGGTTCTCGTAAAAGAAGTGAGTGTAAATGCGCTAAGGCGGAAAAATCCCGAGTGATGAATGGGAGTTCTCGATTGATGAACACACTGAACGAAAATGATTATAGGTAAGTTGGACAACGTGAAAACTTCAAAACTACAACAAATGGAAAACAGAAAGCATAAAAGTCAATTCTTTAAAAATAAACAAAAGAGTCTTGTCCAGGAAATGCAGTTGAGTCCTTGTGATATTGGTGAGATCAGCTCTGAAAGTAAAAAAGGTCATCAAAATGAAGATTTCGAATTGAGCGAGTACGAGTTAGATACAGAAGCTAGCACTTCTCAAAATCGACACCAATATCCAGAATTATGTAAGGCAGTTGATTGACGCAAAATAAGTAACCGTGATGCTTGTTTAATTGCTAATGCTGTCTTAAAAGACTACGATTCATCACAGTAAAGTACATCGTCAAAGAACCTTATGGAGAAGCTTAGAAAGAAATAAGCATAGAGAACAGAATAAAGGAACAGTTTGCCTTGGATTTGATGGAAAAATTGATAAAACTCTTTCAAAAGTGGAGAATGCCAAAGGACTTTGAATGTGTTAGTTTCATTTCCAGGAAACGAATATATTGACCATGTTGCTCCTGAAAGTGGAAGGGCAAGTGATATTGCTAAAGAAATTATATCAGTAATTACTGACACCAACTCTGGATGCATCAACTTTAAAAGCAGTAGTTTGTGATGCAACTAATGTAAATACAAGTAAATCCAATGGAGTAATTAGAAAACTAGAGCTGACATTGGGAAGACCATTACAATGGTTTATTTGCTTACTTCACACTAATGAGCTTCCCTTGAGAAAATACCTGGAAGTTCTTGGCGGGCGAACGACAGGACCGAGAAGTTCACAGGGCAAAATCGCAAGGATCTGAACTTTGATCCAAAGAACAGACCAATTGCAAAATTTCCACCTCTCGCTGGAAAAGTGATGGACTTACCAGAAGAAGTGGTAGTAGATCTCAGCAGTGACCAGCAATACTTCCATAAGGCGTGTTTGTCAATTCAAACGGTCATAATAGAGGCCAGCTATCAAAGTGTTAGAAACTGCTCAGCCTAGGTCTCTCAATAATGCACGGTGGCTGACAAAAGCAAATCGTTTCTTACGTTATTACATGTTGCACGGAAAACCATCAGAGACACTTCAAAGGATTGTTCATTTTATACTGAACTTCTACGCTCCTGCATGGTTCTATATCAAGCAAACTGGTCTTGCCAGGATGGGTCCAAAAATTTTTCTTCATGATTGAGCTCTATCAAAAACTACATACAATCGACCAAGACATTATTCGTCCTGTGTTACAAAACAACTGTTACTTTTGTCATCCTGAAATATCCTTTTATCTGTTATCGTTGACAAGAATAAGAATATTCGGAAGCTAGCAGTTCCAAAAGTGCTAGCAGCGAAAAGGAGTGTTATATCGGGTGAAATTCGAATGTTTGACAAAATCCATCAGGCTCAACTTCTCAGCTTCGACCTACATGGATATGACTGACTGGAACGAAATGGATATTACTGTTCCTTCCTTACTCTCTGATGTTATAAGTAGCACTGATGACTGCCAAAAACCCTAATTCTTGACACTACCCGTGTTATTCCCAGGCAGTTGAAAGAAATGTGAAGGAAATCTCCTCTGCAAGTGAAAAAGTCTACGGACATGACGCCTGCCATGGAATGGTTATTCTCAGCAAGAAATCTCGGTAGAGAATCCAAAAAGGGAAACAAAGTCAGATTTTAAGTGAATCAACAAGAGGATAGCAGTTACACTTCATATAATTTAGTGATGAAAACATGTTTGGTTTAGAAAAGGAAATATTGTTATAATTTTTAACCAAACTAAATTTGCTTAAAAATTTGGCTTTTCTTCAAAATTGAGGTCAAAGTTGCGAGAATGCACATATTCATAGGTTACAAAAGTTGATGTTTTTATGATAGGTG
This sequence comes from Bathynomus jamesi, assembly GCA_023014485.1. Classification (NCBI taxonomy): domain Eukaryota; kingdom Metazoa; phylum Arthropoda; class Malacostraca; order Isopoda; family Cirolanidae; genus Bathynomus; species Bathynomus jamesi. The sequence continues at coordinate 1,299,361 of JAJOZX010000014.1, read as the reverse complement.
GGTAGTAGAGCACCTTTTCAGCCATGTTTCATACTGACAACTTGAGTTCAATATATTTTCGCCACGCCCTAATGTATACCCCATCTGAAACCAGGGTTGGTAATTTTTTCATGTTTTTAAAAAATTAAAAAATCCGATTTATTTGATTTAAATCGGATTTATTTGATTTTTTTCTCCATGTTCAAGATACACTGAAACAAGTCAAAAAAGATCCATTTCATTCCTATAATTCCTGTAGCACTAGTAACATGAAGTAATTGAAGCAAACTATGTATTAGCTATTTAAACAGCTAAGTCGTCTTTGAGGTTGGATAAGAAATGTAAAGTTCTGGAAATATTGCAAATTAGGCTATGAGGACTTACTGTATATCATTCCTTTTGTGTTTCTTCACTTAATTTATTTTTTTCTCTTTATTCCCATTTGAGAACATATTTTTTGGCATATTTTATTTGTACATATATATATATACTCTAGTGCAGGGTGGGCATTCGGTCGCCCTCGAGAAGGTTTGGAGTCGCCTTCGAGGCCATTTCTGATTAATATTACAGACCCGACTTCACTTTATGTAATTATTCAAATCATTCTTTCCAATATCAAGAAAATTGCATTAATGCTCAATGCATATTTTGCATCAACATATTTGTGCGAATCAACATTTTCAAGCATGAAACACATCAAATCGAAAAACAGAAGTGTGCTCACCAACGAACACCTTGATGACTGTGTACTTCTCTCAGCTGTGACGACTTACACGCCAAATTATAAATTAATGGCTGATCAGATGCAACCTAGAGGTTTGAATTTGTCAAAATGAATAAATATATAATCGTTAATTTGGAATTTAAGCAATAAAACTATCTTATTCTTCATAATTTTGCTTCACCTCAACCGATGCCCTTTTATAAGATATTTCTGAATTATAACGGGTGTTCCACTTAAAACCAGCCCGCTGGAGTACTCCAGCGTATTCCAGCGGGCTGGTTTTAAGTGGAACACCCGTTATATACTAGGGCACTCAATATATTTTGCTCCACCCTTTTTTCTTAGTTAAATAATAGGCCATGAGGCTGAAATGTCTTTTGGGCCGTAAGTTGAACTTTCTACGCTTCACATAACCGATTTTTCCAGTTTGAACCTCCCCTCCTTGTATAAAACCGCCTTTAAACGCTCTTGTATAAAACCGATGGTTAACGCAGTTTCGAAAATGACGTCTGACAGTGATGTGCGTCGTAAACAGAGAGCTGTTATCGAGTTCTTAACCACAGAGAAGGAAACATGAAATATTCACAAACGTCTACAAAACGTTTACGGAGATGCTGTTGTTGATCGAAGTACAGTTGGACGCTGGTCTAAACGTGTGAGATCATCGGAGAGAGGGAGAGCCAGCCTCGATGATGAGCCACACAGCGGTCACCGGCATCGGCTGTCACATCTCACACTGTGCAACGTGCTAACAGCATCATTCGATCAAATCGGCGCGTCACATACAAGGCGCTATCACTGGAGCTAGGAATATGTGAAGGAAGTGTGAATACGATAATTCAGCAACTGGATACTCAAAGTGTGTTCATGGTTTGTCCCTCGCGAACTGACTGAAGATCACAAAGTCAAAAAAAAATAAATTGCTTCTGAGTCGTTGGTTCGATACGAGACAGAAGGGGATGACTTCCTTTCACGAATTGTGACTAGGGATGAGACTTGGTACACCACTTTAAACCTGAAACAAAACGCCTATCATGTGTATTTGTGTGACTACATGTTTATTTGTGACCTATCATTTGTTTGACCCGATTCAGCATTTTATTTTCTTTTGTTTCAGATTAATAGCATAACTTGCAATGGCCTCTTCTGGTATAACAAGAGAAAAAGTGAAGCATTCTGTTTTCGGAACGCCAGCAGAGCTTCCTGCCAACCAACTACCAACTTGTGAGGATGTATTCAAAGCTTATCTTAAACATACCCTCATTACTGCAACATTTAGCACTCAGAAATACGCTGAAATTATCGCGGAAGAAGTGAATGATATATATATCCGTGCTTCCATTCCAACACTCGACTTCAAAAGCATAGTAATTAAGGTAAAGCGATTAATTGAGAAGGGACAAAAACTTAGAAAATATCCCATGAGTAAAAGATCCCCCAGCACTTATCAAAGTAAATATGATTCCTTCAGAAATTTATTTGACATATGTTGCTGCAAGTGCTGTGCCTCCGGTTCTCGTAAAAGAAGTGAGTGTAAATGCGCTAAGGCGGAAAAAATCCCGAGTGATGAATGGGAGTTCTCGATTGATGAACACTGAACGAAAATGATTATAGGTAAGTTGGACAACGTGAAAACTTCAAAACTACAACAAATGGAAAACAGAAATCAGCTCTGAAAGTAAAAAAGGTCATCAAAATGAAGATTTCGAATTGAGCGAGTACGAGTTAGATACAGAAGCTAGCACTTCTCAAAATCGACACCAATATCCAGAATTATGTAAGGCAGTTGATTGACGCAAAATAAGTAACCGTGATGCTTGTTTAATTGCCAATGCTCTCTTAAAAGACTACGATTCATCAAAGTAAAGTACATCGTCAAAGAACCTTATGGAGAAGCTTAGAAATAAATAAGCATAGAGAACAGAATAAAGGAACAGTTTGCCTTCGATTTGATGGAAAAATTGATAAAACTCTTTCAAAAGTGGGAGAATGCCAAAGGACTTTGAATGTGTTAGTTTCATTTCCAGGAAACGAATATATTGACCATGTTGCTCCTGAAAGTGGAAGGGCAAGTGATATTGCTAAAGAAATTATATCAGTAATTACTGACACCAACTCTGGATGCATCAACTTTAAAAGCAGTAGTTTGTGATGCAACTAAATAAATACAGTAAATCCAATGGAGTAATTAGAAACTAGAGCTGACATTGGGAAGACCATTACAATGGTTTATTGCTTACTTCACACTAATGAGCTTCCCTTGAGAAAATACTGGAAGTTCTTGGCGGGCGAACGACAGACCGAGAAGTTCACAGGGCAAAATCGCAAGGATCTGAACTTTGATCCAAAGAACAGACCAATTGCAAAATTTCCACCTCTCGCTGGAAAAGTGATGGACTTACCAGAAGAAGTGGTAGTAGATCTCAGCAGTGACCAGCAATACTTCCATAAGGCGTGTTTGTCAATTCAAAACGGTCATAATAGAGGTCCAGCTATCAAAGTGTTAGAAACTGCTCAGCCTAGGTCTCTCAATAATGCACGGTGGCTGACAAAAGCAAATCGTTTCTTACGTTATTACATGTTGCACGGAAAACCATCAGAGACACTTCAAAGGATTGTCATTTTATACTGAACTTCTACGCTCCTGCATGGTTCTATATCAAAGCAAACTGGTCTTGCCAGGATGGGTCCAAAAATTTTTCTTCATGATTGAGCTCTATCAAAAACTACATACAATCGACCAAGACATTATTCGTCCTGTGTTACAAAACAACTGTTACTTTTTTGTCATCCTGAAATATCCTTTTATCTGTTATCGTTGACAAGAATAAGAATATTCGGAAGCTAGCAGTTCCAAAAGTGCTAGCAGCGAAAAGGAGTGTTATATCGGGTGAAATTCGAATGTTTGACAAGAAATCCATCAGGCTCAACTTCTCAGCTTCGACCTACATGGATATGACTGACTGGAACGAAATGGATATTACTGTTCCTTCCTTACTCTCTGATGTTATAAGTAGCACTGATGACTGCCAAAAACCCATAATTCTTGACACATACCCGTGTTATTCCCAGGCAGTTGAAAGAAATGTGAAGGAAATCTCCTCTGCAAGTGAAAAAGTCTACGGACATGACGCCTCCATGGAATGGTTATTCTCAGCAAGAAATCTCGGGTAGAGAATCCAAAAAGGGAAACAAAGTCAGATTTTAAGTGAATCAACAAGAGGATAGCAGTTACACTTCATATAATTTAGTGATGAAAACATGTTTTGGTTTAGAAAAGGAAATATTGTTATAATTTTAACCAAACTAAATTTGCTTAAAAATTTGGCTTTTCTTCAAAATTGAGGTCAAAGTTTGCGAGAATGCACATATTCATAGGTTACAAAAGTTGATGTTTTTATGATAGGTGGGTAGTAGAGCACCTTTTCAGCCATGTTTCATACTGACAACTTGAGTTCAATATATTTTCGCCACGCCCTAATGTATACCCCATCTGAAACCAGGGTTGGTAATTTTTTCATGTTTTTAAAAAATTAAAAAATCCGATTTATTTGATTTAAATCGGATTTATTTGATTTTTTTCTCCATGTTCAAGATACACTGAAACAAGTCAAAAAAGATCCATTTCATTCCTATAAGTTCCTGTAGCACTAGTAACATGAAGTAATTGAAGCAAACTATTGTATTAGCTATTTAAACAGCTAAGTCGTCTTTGAGGTTGGAAATGTAAAGTTCTGGAAATATTGCAAATTAGGCTATGAGGACTTACTGTATATCATTCCTTTTGTGTTTCTTCACTTAATTTATTTTTTTCTCTTTATTCCCATTTGAGAACATATTTTTTGGCATATTTATTTGTACATATATATATATATACTCTAGTGCAGGGGTGGGCATTCGGTCGCCCTCGAGAAGGTTTGGAGTCGCCTTCGAGGCCATTTCTGATTAATATTACAGACCCGACTTCACTTTATGTAATTATTCAAAATCATTCTTTCCAAATATCAAGAAAATTGCATTAATGCTCAATGCATATTTTGCATCAACATATTTGTGCGAATCAACATTTTCAAGCATGAAACACATCAAATCGAAAAACAGAAGTGTGCTCACCAACGAACACCTTGATGACTGTGTACTTCTCTCAGCTGTGACGACTTACACGCCAAATTATAAATTAATGGCTGATCAGATGCAACCTAGAGGTTTGAATTTGTCAAAATGAATAAATATATAATCGTTAATTTGGAATTTAAGCAATAAAACTATCTTATTCTTCATAATTTTGCTTCACCTCAACCGATGCCCTTTTATAAGATATTTCTGAATTATAACGGGTGTTCCACTTAAAACCAGCCCGCTGGAGTACTCCAGCGTATTCCAGCGGGCTGGTTTTAAGTGGAACACCCGTTATATACTAGGGGCACTCAATATATTTTGCTCCACCCTTTTTTCTTAGTTAAATAATAGGCCATGAGGCTGAAATGTCTTTTGGGCCGTAAGTTTGAACTTTCTACGCTTCACATAACCGGATTTTTCCAGTTTGAACCTCCCCTCCTTGTATAAAACCGCCTTTAAACGCTCTTGTATAAAACCGATGGTTAACGCAGTTTCGAAAATGACGTCTGACAGTGATGTGCGTCGTAAACAGAGAGCTGTTATCGAGTTCTTAACCACAGAGAAGGAAACAGCTGGAAATATTCACAAACGTCTACAAAACGTTTACGGAGATGCTGTTGTTGATCGAAGTACAGTTGGACGCTGGTCTAAACGTGTGAGATCATCGGAGAGAGGGAGAGCCAGCCTCGATGATGAGCCACACAGCGGTCACCCGGCATCGGCTGTCACATCTCACACTGTGCAACGTGCTAACAGCATCATTCGATCAAATCGGCGCGTCACATACAAGGCGCTATCACTGGAGCTAGGAATATGTGAAGGAAGTGTGAATACGATAATTCAGCAACTGGGATACTCAAAAGTGTGTTCATGGTTTGTCCCTCGCGAACTGACTGAAGATCACAAAGTCAAAAAAAAATAAATTGCTTCTGAGTCGTTGGTTCGATACGAGACAGAAGGGATGACTCCTTTCACGAATTGTGACTAGGATGAGACTTGGGTACACCACTTTAAACCTGAAACAAAACGCCTATCATGTGTATTTGTGACTACATGTTTATTTGTGACCTATCATTTGTTTGACCCGATTCAGCATTTTATTTTCTTTTGTTTCAGATTAATAGCATAACTTGCAATGGCCTCTTCTGGTATAACAAGAGAAAAAGTGAAGCATTCTGTTTTCGGAACGCCAGCAGAGCTTCCTGCCAACCAACTACCAACTTGTGAGGATGTATTCAAAGCTTATCTTAAACATACCCTCATTACTGCAACATTTAGCACTCAGAAATACGCTGAAATTATCGCGGAAGAAGTGAATGATATATATATCCGTGCTTCCATTCCAACACTCGACTTCAAAAGCATAGTAATTAAGGTAAAGCGATTAATTGAGAAGGGACAAAACTTAGAAAATATCCCATGAGTAAAAGATCCCCCAGCACTTATCAAAGTAAATATGATTCCTTCAGAAATTTATTTGACATATGTTGCTGCAAGTGCTGTGCCTCCGTTCTCGTAAAAGAAGTGAGTGTAAATGCGCTAAGGCGGAAAAATCCCGAGTGATGAATGGGAGTTCTCGATTGATGAACACACTGAACGAAAAATGATTATAGGTAAGTTGGACAACGTGAAAACTTCAAAACTACAACAAATGGAAAACAGAAAGCATAAAAGTCAATTCTTTAAAAATAAACAAAAGAGTCTTGTCCAGGAAATGCAGTTGAGTCCTTGTGATATTGGTGAGATCAGCTCTGAAAGTAAAAAAGGTCATCAAAATGAAGATTTCGAATTGAGCGAGTACGAGTTAGATACAGAAGCTAGCACTTCTCAAAATCGACACCAATATCCAGAATTATGTAAGGCAGTTGATTGACGCAAAATAAGTAACCGTGATGCTTGTTTAATTGCTAATGCTGTCTTAAAAGACTACGATTCATCACAGTAAAGTACATCGTCAAAGAACCTTATGGAGAAGCTTAGAAAAATAAGCATAGAGAACAGAATAAAGGAACAGTTTGCCTTGGATTTGATGGAAAATTGATAAAACTCTTTCAAAAGTGGGAGAATGCCAAAGGACTTTGAATGTGTTAGTTTCATTTCCAGGAAACGAATATATTGACCATGTTGCTCCTGAAAGTGGAAGGGCAAGTGATATTGCTAAAGAAATTATATCAGTAATTACTGACACCAACTCTGGATGCATCAACTTTAAAAGCAGTAGTTTGTGATGCAACTAATGTAAATACAAGTAAATCCAATGGAGTAATTAGAAAACTAGAGCTGACATTGGGAAGACCATTACAATGGTTTATTTGCTTACTTCACACTAATGAGCTTCCCTTGAGAAAATACCTGGAAGTTCTTGGCGGGCGAACGACAGGACCGAGAAGTTCACAGGGCAAAATCGCAAGGATCTGAACTTTGATCCAAAGAACAGACCAATTGCAAAATTTCCACCTCTCGCTGGAAAAGTGATGGACTTACCAGAAGAAGTGGTAGTAGATCTCAGCAGTGACCAGCAATACTTCCATAAGGCGTGTTTGTCAATTCAAAACGGTCATAATAGAGGTCCAGCTATCAAAGTGTTAGAAACTGCTCAGCCTAGGTCTCTCAATAATGCACGGTGGCTGACAAAAGCAAATCGTTTCTTACGTTATTACATGTTGCACGGAAAACCATCAGAGACACTTCAAAGGATTGTTCATTTTATACTGAACTTCTACGCTCCTGCATGGTTCTATATCAAAGCAAACTGGTCTTGCCAGGATGGGTCCAAAAATTTTTTCTTCATGATTGAGCTCTATCAAAAACTACATACAATCGACCAAGACATTATTCGTCCTGTGTTACAAAACAACTGTTACTTTTGTCATCCTGAAAATATCCTTTTATCTGTTATCGTTGACAAGAATAAGAATATTCGGAAGCTAGCAGTTCCAAAAGTGCTAGCAGCGAAAAGGAGTGTTATATCGGGTGAAATTCGAATGTTTGACAAGAAATCCATCAGGCTCAACTTCTCAGCTTCGACCTACATGGATATGACTGACTGGAACGAAATGGATATTACTGTTCCTTCCTTACTCTCTGATGTTATAAGTAGCACTGATGACTGCCAAAAACCCATAATTCTTGACACATACCCGTGTTATTCCCAGGCAGTTGAAAGAAATGTGAAGGAAATCTCCTCTGCAAGTGAAAAAGTCTACGGACATGACGCCTGCCATGGAATGGTTATTCTCAGCAAGAAATCTCGGGTAGAGAATCCAAAAAGGGAAACAAAGTCAGATTTTAAGTGAATCAACAAGAGGATAGCAGTTACACTTCATATAATTTAGTGATGAAAACATGTTTTGGTTTAGAAAAGGAAATATTGTTATAATTTTTAACCAAACTAAATTTGCTTAAAAATTTGGCTTTTCTTCAAAATTGAGGTCAAAGTTGCGAGAATGCACATATTCATAGGTTACAAAAGTTGATGTTTTTATGATAGGTGGGTAGTAGAGCACCTTTTCAGCCATGTTTCATACTGACAACTTGAGTTCAATATATTTTCGCCACGCCCTAATGTATACCCCATCTGAAACCAGGGTTGGTAATTTTTTCATGTTTTTAAAAAAATTAAAAAATCCGATTTATTTGATTTAAATCGGATTTATTTGATTTTTTTCTCCATGTTCAAGATACACTGAAACAAGTCAAAAAAGATCCATTTCATTCCTATAACTTCCTGTAGCACTAGTAACATGAAGTAATTGAAGCAAACTATTGTATTAGCTATTTAAACAGCTAAGTCGTCTTTGAGGTTGGATAAGAAATGTAAAGTTCTGGAAATATTGCAAATTAGGCTATGAGGACTTACTGTATATCATTCCTTTTGTGTTTCTTCACTTAATTTATTTTTTTCTCTTTATTCCCATTTGAGAACATATTTTTTGGCATATTTTTTGTACATATATATATACTCTAGTGCAGGGGTGGGCATTCGGTCGCCCTCGAGAAGGTTTGGAGTCGCCTTCGAGGCCATTTCTGATTAATATTACAGACCCGACTTCACTTTATGTAATTATTCAAAATCATTCTTTCCAAATATCAAGAAAATTGCATTAATGCTCAATGCATATTTTGCATCAACATATTTGTGCGAATCAACATTTTCAAGCATGAAACACATCAAATCGAAAAACAGAAGTGTGCTCACCAACGAACACCTTGATGACTGTGTACTTCTCTCAGCTGTGACGACTTACACGCCAAATTATAAATTAATGGCTGATCAGATGCAACCTAGAGGTTTGAATTTGTCAAAATGAATAAATATATAATCGTTAATTTGGAATTTAAGCAATAAAACTATCTTATTCTTCATAATTTTGCTTCACCTCAACCGATGCCCTTTTATAAGATATTTCTGAATTATAACGGGTGTTCCACTTAAAACCAGCCCGCTGGAGTACTCCAGCGTATTCCAGCGGGCTGGTTTTAAGTGGAACACCCGTTATATACTAGGGGCACTCAATATATTTTGCTCCACCCTTTTTTCTTAGTTAAATAATAGGCCATGAGGCTGAAATGTCTTTTGGGCCGTAAGTTTGAACTTTCTACGCTTCACATAACCGGATTTTTCCAGTTTGAACCTCCCCTCCTTGTATAAAACCGCCTTTAAACGCTCTTGTATAAAACCGATGGTTAACGCAGTTTCGAAAATGACGTCTGACAGTGATGTGCGTCGTAAACAGAGAGCTGTTATCGAGTTCTTAACCACAGAGAAGGAAACAGCTGGAAATATTCACAAACGTCTACAAAACGTTTACGGAGATGCTGTTGTTGATCGAAGTACAGTTGGACGCTGGTCTAAACGTGTGAGATCATCGGAGAGAGGGAGAGCCAGCCTCGATGATGAGCCACACAGCGGTCACCCGGCATCGGCTGTCACATCTCACACTGTGCAACGTGCTAACAGCATCATTCGATCAAATCGGCGCGTCACATACAAGGCGCTATCACTGGAGCTAGGAATATGTGAAGGAAGTGTGAATACGATAATTCAGCAACTGGGATACTCAAAAGTGTGTTCATGGTTTGTCCCTCGCGAACTGACTGAAGATCACAAAGTCAAAAAAAAATAAATTGCTTCTGAGTCGTTGGTTCGATACGAGACAGAAGGGGATGACTTCCTTTCACGAATTGTGACTAGGGATGAGACTTGGGTACACCACTTTAAACCTGAAACAAAACGCCTATCATGTGTATTTGTGTGACTACATGTTTATTTGTGACCTATCATTTGTTTGACCCGATTCAGCATTTTATTTTCTTTTGTTTCAGATTAATAGCATAACTTGCAATGGCCTCTTCTGGTATAACAAGAGAAAAAGTGAAGCATTCTGTTTTCGGAACGCCAGCAGAGCTTCCTGCCAACCAACTACCAACTTGTGAGGATGTATTCAAAGCTTATCTTAAACATACCCTCATTACTGCAACATTTAGCACTCAGAAATACGCTGAAATTATCGCGGAAGAAGTGAATGATATATATATCCGTGCTTCCATTCCAACACTCGACTTCAAAAGCATAGTAATTAAGGTAAAGCGATTAATTGAGAAGGGACAAAAACTTAGAAAATATCCCATGAGTAAAAGATCCCCCAGCACTTATCAAAGTAAATATGATTCCTTCAGAAATTTATTTGACATATGTTGCTGCAAGTGCTGTGCCTCCGGTTCTCGTAAAAGAAGTGAGTGTAAATGCGCTAAGGCGGAAAAAATCCCGAGTGATGAATGGGAGTTCTCGATTGATGAACACACTGAACGAAAAATGATTATAGGTAAGTTGGACAACGTGAAAACTTCAAAACTACAACAAATGGAAAACAGAAAGCATAAAAGTCAATTCTTTAAAAATAAACAAAAGAGTCTTGTCCAGGAAATGCAGTTGAGTCCTTGTGATATTGGTGAGATCAGCTCTGAAAGTAAAAAAGGTCATCAAAATGAAGATTTCGAATTGAGCGAGTACGAGTTAGATACAGAAGCTAGCACTTCTCAAAATCGACACCAATATCCAGAATTATGTAAGGCAGTTGATTGACGCAAAATAAGTAACCGTGATGCTTGTTTAATTGCTAATGCTGTCTTAAAAGACTACGATTCATCACAGTAAAGTACATCGTCAAAGAACCTTATGGAGAAGCTTAGAAAAAATAAGCATAGAGAACAGAATAAAGGAACAGTTTGCCTTGGATTTGATGGAAAAATTGATAAAACTCTTTCAAAAGTGGGAGAATGCCAAAGGACTTTGAATGTGTTAGTTTCATTTCCAGGAAACGAATATATTGACCATGTTGCTCCTGAAAGTGGAAGGGCAAGTGATATTGCTAAAGAAATTATATCAGTAATTACTGACACCAACTCTGGATGCATCAACTTTAAAAGCAGTAGTTTGTGATGCAACTAATGTAAATACAAGTAAATCCAATGGAGTAATTAGAAAACTAGAGCTGACATTGGGAAGACCATTACAATGGTTTATTTGCTTACTTCACACTAATGAGCTTCCCTTGAGAAAATACCTGGAAGTTCTTGGCGGGCGAACGACAGGACCGAGAAGTTCACAGGGCAAAATCGCAAGGATCTGAACTTTGATCCAAAGAACAGACCAATTGCAAAATTTCCACCTCTCGCTGGAAAAGTGATGGACTTACCAGAAGAAGTGGTAGTAGATCTCAGCAGTGACCAGCAATACTTCCATAAGGCGTGTTTGTCAATTCAAAACGGTCATAATAGAGGTCCAGCTATCAAAGTGTTAGAAACTGCTCAGCCTAGGTCTCTCAATAATGCACGGTGGCTGACAAAAGCAAATCGTTTCTTACGTTATTACATGTTGCACGGAAAACCATCAGAGACACTTCAAAGGATTGTTCATTTTATACTGAACTTCTACGCTCCTGCATGGTTCTATATCAAAGCAAACTGGTCTTGCCAGGATGGGTCCAAAAATTTTTTCTTCATGATTGAGCTCTATCAAAAACTACATACAATCGACCAAGACATTATTCGTCCTGTGTTACAAAACAACTGTTACTTTTGTCATCCTGAAAATATCCTTTTATCTGTTATCGTTGACAAGAATAAGAATATTCGGAAGCTAGCAGTTCCAAAAGTGCTAGCAGCGAAAAGGAGTGTTATATCGGGTGAAATTCGAATGTTTGACAAGAAATCCATCAGGCTCAACTTCTCAGCTTCGACCTACATGGATATGACTGACTGGAACGAAATGGATATTACTGTTCCTTCCTTACTCTCTGATGTTATAAGTAGCACTGATGACTGCCAAAAACCCATAATTCTTGACACATACCCGTGTTATTCCCAGGCAGTTGAAAGAAATGTGAAGGAAATCTCCTCTGCAAGTGAAAAAGTCTACGGACATGACGCCTGCCATGGAATGGTTATTCTCAGCAAGAAATCTCGGGTAGAGAATCCAAAAAGGGAAACAAAGTCAGATTTTAAGTGAATCAACAAGAGGATAGCAGTTACACTTCATATAATTTAGTGATGAAAACATGTTTTGGTTTAGAAAAGGAAATATTGTTATAATTTTTAACCAAACTAAATTTGCTTAAAAATTTGGCTTTTCTTCAAAATTGAGGTCAAAGTTGCGAGAATGCACATATTCATAGGTTACAAAAGTTGATGTTTTTATGATAGGTGGGTAGTAGAGCACCTTTTCAGCCATGTTTCATACTGACAACTTGAGTTCAATATATTTTCGCCACGCCCTAATGTATACCCCATCTGAAACCAGGGTTGGTAATTTTTTCATGTTTTTAAAAAAATTAAAAAATCCGATTTATTTGATTTAAATCGGATTTATTTGATTTTTTTCTCCATGTTCAAGATACACTGAAACAAGTCAAAAAAGATCCATTTCATTCCTATAAGTTCCTGTAGCACTAGTAACATGAAGTAATTGAAGCAAACTATTGTATTAGCTATTTAAACAGCTAAGTCGTCTTTGAGGTTGGATAAGAAATGTAAAGTTCTGGAAATATTGCAAATTAGGCTATGAGGACTTACTGTATATCATTCCTTTTGTGTTTCTTCACTTAATTTATTTTTTTCTCTTTATTCCCATTTGAGAACATATTTTTTGGCATATTTATTTGTACATATATATATATACTCTAGTGCAGGGTGGGCATTCGGTCGCCCTCGAGAAGGTTTGGAGTCGCCTTCGAGGCCATTTCTGATTAATATTACAGACCCGACTTCACTTTATGTAATTATTCAAAATCATTCTTTCCAAATATCAAGAAAATTGCATTAATGCTCAATGCATATTTTGCATCAACATATTTGTGCGAATCAACATTTTCAAGCATGAAACACATCAAATCGAAAAACAGAAGTGTGCTCACCAACGAACACCTTGATGACTGTGTACTTCTCTCAGCTGTGACGACTTACACGCCAAATTATAAATTAATGGCTGATCAGATGCAACCTAGAGGTTTGAATTTGTCAAAATGAATAAATATATAATCGTTAATTTGGAATTTAAGCAATAAAACTATCTTATTCTTCATAATTTTGCTTCACCTCAACCGATGCCCTTTTATAAGATATTTCTGAATTATAACGGGTGTTCCACTTAAAACCAGCCCGCTGGAGTACTCCAGCGTATTCCAGCGGGCTGGTTTTAAGTGGAACACCCGTTATATACTAGGGGCACTCAATATATTTTGCTCCACCCTTTTTTCTTAGTTAAATAATAGGCCATGAGGCTGAAATGTCTTTTGGGCCGTAAGTTTGAACTTTCTACGCTTCACATAACCGGATTTTTCCAGTTTGAACCTCCCCTCCTTGTATAAAACCGCCTTTAAACGCTCTTGTATAAAACCGATGGTTAACGCAGTTTCGAAAATGACGTCTGACAGTGATGTGCGTCGTAAACAGAGAGCTGTTATCGAGTTCTTAACCACAGAGAAGGAAACAGCTGGAAATATTCACAAACGTCTACAAAACGTTTACGGAGATGCTGTTGTTGATCGAAGTACAGTTGGACGCTGGTCTAAACGTGTGAGATCATCGGAGAGAGGGAGAGCCAGCCTCGATGATGAGCCACACAGCGGTCACCCGGCATCGGCTGTCACATCTCACACTGTGCAACGTGCTAACAGCATCATTCGATCAAATCGGCGCGTCACATACAAGGCGCTATCACTGGAGCTAGGAATATGTGTGTTCATGGTTTGTCCCTCGCGAACTGACTGAAGATCACAAAGTCAAAAAAAAATAAATTGCTTCTGAGTCGTTGGTTCGATACGAGACAGAAGGGGATGACTTCCTTTCACGAATTGTGACTAGGGATGAGACTTGGGTACACCACTTTAAACCTGAAACAAAACGCCTATCATGTGTATTTGTGTGACTACATGTTTATTTGTGACCTATCATTTGTTTGACCCGATTCAGCATTTTATTTTCTTTTGTTTCAGATTAATAGCATAACTTGCAATGGCCTCTTCTGGTATAACAAGAGAAAAAGTGAAGCATTCTGTTTTCGGAACGCCAGCAGAGCTTCCTGCCAACCAACTACCAACTTGTGAGGATGTATTCAAAGCTTATCTTAAACATACCCTCATTACTGCAACATTTAGCACTCAGAAATACGCTGAAATTATCGCGGAAGAAGTGAATGATATATATATCCGTGCTTCCATTCCAACACTCGACTTCAAAAGCATAGTAATTAAGGTAAAGCGATTAATTGAGAAGGGACAAAAACTTAGAGAAATATCCCATGAGTAAAGATCCCCCAGCACTTATCAAATAATATGATTCCTTCAGAAATTTATTTGACATATGTTGCTGCAAGTGCGTGCCTCCGGTTCTCGTAAAAGAAGTGAGTGTAAATGCGCTAAGGCGGAAAAAATCCTAGTGAGAAATGGGATTCTCGATTGATGAACACACTGAACGAAAATGATTATAGTAGTTGGACAACGTGAAAACTTCAAAACTACAACAAATGGAACAAAGCATAAAAGTCAATTCTTTAAAATAACAAAAGAGTCTTGTCCAGGAAATGCAGTTGAGTCCTTGTGATATTGGTGAGATCAGCTCTGAAAGTAAAAAAGGTCACAAAATGAAGATTTCGAATTGAGCGAGTACGAGTTAGATACAGAAGCTAGCCTTTCTCAATCGACACCAATATCCAGAATTATGTAAGGCAGTTGATTGACGCAAAATAATAACCGTGATGCTTGTTTAAATTGCTAATGCTGTCTTAAAAGACTACGATTCATCACAGTAAAGTACATCGTCAAAGAACCTTATGGAGAAGCTTAGAAAGAATAAGCATAGAGAACAGAATAAAGGAACAGTTTGCCTTGGATTTGATGGAAAAATTGATAAAACTCTTTCAAAAGTGGGAGATGCCAAAGGACTTTGAATGTGTTAGTTTCATTTCCAGGAAACGAATATTTGACCATGTTGCTCCTGAAGTGGAAGGGCAAGTGATATTGCTAAAGAAATTTATCAGTAATTACTGACACCAACTCTGGATGCATCAACTTTAAAGCAGTAGTTTGTGATGCAACTAATGTAAATACAAGTAAATCCAATGGAGTAATTAGAAAACTAGAGCTGACATTGGGAAGACCATTACAATGGTTTATTTGCTTACTTCACACTAATGAGCTTCCCTTGAGAAAATACCTGGAAGTTCTTGGCGGGCGAACGACAGGACCGAGAAGTTCACAGGGCAAAATCGCAAGGATCTGAACTTTGATCCAAAGAACAGACCAATTGCAAAATTTCCACCTCTCGCTGGAAAAGTGATGGACTTACCAGAAGAAGTGGTAGTAGATCTCAGCAGTGACCAGCAATACTTCCATAAGGCGTGTTTGTCAATTCAAAACGGTCATAATAGAGGTCCAGCTATCAAAGTGTTAGAAACTGCTCAGCCTAGGTCTCTCAATAATGCACGGTGGCTGACAAAAGCAAATCGTTTCTTACGTTATTACATGTTGCACGGAAAACCATCAGAGACACTTCAAAGGATTGTTCATTTTATACTGAACTTCTACGCTCATGCATGGTTCTATATCAAAGCAAACTGGTCTTGCCAGGATGGGTCCAAAAATTCTTTCTTCATGATTGAGCTCTATCAAAAACTACATACAATCGACCAAGACATTATTCGTCCTGTGTTACAAAACAACTGTTACTTTTGTCATCCTGAAAATATCCTTTTATCTGTTATCGTTGACAAGAATAAGAATATTCGGAAGCTAGCAGTTCCAAAGTGCTAGCAGCGAAAAGGAGTGTTATATCGGGTGAATTCGAATGTTTGACAAGAAATCCATCAGGCTCAACTTCTCAGCTTCGACCTACATGGATATGACTGACTGGAACGAAATGGATATTACTGTTCCTTCCTTACTCTCTGATGTTATAAGTAGCACTGATGACTGCCAAAAACCCATAATTCTTGACACATACCCGTGTTATTCCCAGGCAGTTGAAAGAATGTGAAGGAAATCTCCTCTGCAAGTGAAAAAGTCTACGGACATGACGCCTGCCATGGAATGGTTATTCTCAGCAAGAAATCTCCGGGTAGAGAATCCAAAAAGGGAAACAAAGTCAGATTTTAAGTGAATCAACAAGAGGATAGCAGTTACACTTCATATAATTTAGTGATGAAAACATGTTTTGGTTTAGAAAGGAAATATTGTTATAATTTTTAACCAAACTAAATTTGCTTAAAAATTTGGCTTTTCTTCAAAATTGAGGTCAAAGTTGCGAGAATGCACATTTCATAGGTTACAAAAGTTGATGTTTTTATGATAGGTGGGTAGTAGAGCACCTTTTCAGCCATGTTTCATACTGACAACTTGAGTTCAATATATTTTTCGCCACGCCCTAATGTATACCCCATCTGAAACCAGGGTTGGTAATTTTTTCATGTTTTTAAAAAAATTAAAAAATCCGATTTATTTGATTTAAATCGGATTTATTTGATTTTTTTCTCCATGTTCAAGATACACTGAAACAAGTCAAAAAAGATCCATTTCATTCCTATAACTTCCTGTAGCACTAGTAACATGAGTAATTGAAGCAAACTATTGTATTAGCTATTTAAACAGCTAAGTCGTCTTTGAGGTTGGATAAGAAATGTAAAGTTCTGGAAATATTGCAAATTAGGCTATGAGGACTTACTGTATATCATTCCTTTTGTGTTTCTTCACTTAATTTATTTTTTTTCTCTTTATTCCCATTTGAAACATATTTTTTGGCATATTTATTTGTACATATATATATATATACTCTAGTGCAGGGGTGGGCATTCGGTCGCCCTCGAGAAGGTTTGGAGTCGCCTTCGAGGCCATTTCTGATTAATATTACAGACCCGACTTCACTTTATGTAATTATTCAAAATCATTCTTTCCAATATCAAGAAATTGCATTAATGCTCAATGCATATTTGCATCAACATATTTGTGCGAATCAACATTTTCAAGCATGAAACACATCAAATCGAAAAACAGAAGTGTGCTCACCAACGAACACCTTGATGACTGTACTTCTCTCAGCTGTGACGACTTACACGCCAAATTATAAATTAATGGCTGATCAGATGCAACCTAGAGGTTTGAATTGTCAAAATGAATAAATATATAATCGTTAATTTGGAATTTAAGCAATAAAACTATCTTATTCTTCATAATTTTGCTTCACCTCAACCGATGCCCTTTTATAAGATATTTCTGAATTATAACGGGTGTTCCACTTAAAACCAGCCCGCTGGAGTACTCCAGCGTATTCCAGCGGGCTGGTTTTAAGTGGAACACCCGTTATATACTAGGGCACTCAATATATTTTGCTCCACCCTTTTTTCTTAGTTAAATAATAGGCCATGAGGCAGAAATGTCTTTTGGGCCGTAAGTTTGAACTTTCTACGCTTCACATAACCGGATTTTTCCAGTTTGAACCTCCCCTCCTTGTATAAACCGCCTTTAAACGCTCTTGTATAAAACCGATGGTTAACGCAGTTTCGAAAATGACGTCTGACAGTGATGTGCGTCGTAAACAGAGAGCTGTTATCGAGTTCTTAACACAGAGAAGGAAACAGCTGGAAATATTCACAAACGTCTACAAAACGTTTACGGAGATGCTGTTGTTGATCGAAGTACAGTTGGACGCTGGTCTAAACGTGTGAGATCATCGGAGAGAGGGAGAGCCAGCCTCGATGATGAGCCACACAGCGGTCACCCGGCATCGGCTGTCACATCTCACACTGTGCAACGTGCTAACAGCATCATTCGATCAAATCGGCGCGTCACATACAAGGCGCTATCACTGGAGCTAGGAATATGTGAAGGAAGTGTGAATACGATAATTCAGCAACTGGGATACTCAAAAGTGTGTCATGGTTTGTCCCTCGCGAACTGACTGAAGATCACAAAGTCAAAAAAAAAAATTGCTTCTGAGTCGTTGGTTCGATACGAGACAGAAGGGGATGACTTCCTTTCACGAATTGTGACTAGGGATGAGACTTGGGTACACCACTTTAAACCTGAAACAAAACGCCTATCATGTGTATTTGTGTGACTACATGTTTATTTGTGACCTATCATTTGTTTGACCCGATTCAGCATTTTATTTTCTTTTGTTTCAGATTAATAGCATAACTTGCAATGGCCTCTTCTGGTATAACAAGAAAAAAAGTGAAGCATTCTGTTTTCGGAACGCCAGCAGAGCTTCCTGCCAACCAACTACCACTTGTGAGGATGTATTCAAAGCTTATCTTAAACATACCCTCATTACTGCAACATTTAGCACTCAGAAATACGCTGAAATTATCGCGGAAGAAGTGAATGATATATATATCCGTGCTTCCATTCCAACACTCGACTTCAAAAGCATAGTAATTAAGGTAAAGCGATTAATTGAGAAGGGACAAAAACTTAGAAAATATCCCATGAGTAAAAGATCCCCCAGCACTTATCAAAGTAAATATGATTCCTTCAGAAATTTATTTGACATATGTTGCTGCAAGTGCTGTGCCTCCGGTTCTCGTAAAAGAAGTGAGTGTAAATGCGCTAAGGCGGAAAAAATCCCGAGTGATGAATGGGAGTTCTCGATTGATGAACACACTGAACGAAAAATGATTATAGGTAAGTTGGACAACGTGAAAACTTCAAAACTACAACAAATGGAAAACAGAAAGCATAAAAGTCAATTCTTTAAAAATAAACAAAAGAGTCTTGTCCAGGAAATGCAGTTGAGTCCTTGTGATATTGGTGAGATCAGCTCTGAAAGTAAAAAAGGTCATCAAAATGAAGATTTCGAATTGAGCGAGTACGAGTTAGATACAGAAGCTAGCACTTCTCAAAATCGACACCAATATCCAGAATTATGTAAGGCAGTTGATTGACGCAAAATAAGTAACCGTGATGCTTGTTTAATTGCTAATGCTGTCTTAAAAGACTACGATTCATCACAGTAAAGTACATCGTCAAAGAACCTTATGGAGAAGCTTAGAAATAAATAAGCATAGAGAACAGAATAAAGGAACAGTTTGCCTTGGATTTGATGGAAAAATTGATAAAACTCTTTCAAAAGTGGGAGAATGCCAAAGGACTTTGAATGTGTTAGTTTCATTTCCAGGAAACGAATATATTGACCATGTTGCTCCTGAAAGTGGAAGGGCAAGTGATATTGCTAAAGAAATTATATCAGTAATTACTGACACCAACTCTGGATGCATCAACTTTAAAAGCAGTAGTTTGTGATGCAACTAATGTAAATACAAGTAAATCCAATGGAGTAATTAGAAAACTAGAGCTGACATTGGGAAGACCATTACAATGGTTTATTTGCTTACTTCACACTAATGAGCTTCCCTTGAGAAAATACCTGGAAGTTCTTGGCGGGCGAACGACAGGACCGAGAAGTTCACAGGGCAAAATCGCAAGGATCTGAACTTTGATCCAAAGAACAGACCAATTGCAAAATTTCCACCTCTCGCTGGAAAAGTGATGGACTTACCAGAAGAAGTGGTAGTAGATCTCAGCAGTGACCAGCAATACTTCCATAAGGCGTGTTTGTCAATTCAAAACGGTCATAATAGAGGTCCAGCTATCAAAGTGTTAGAAACTGCTCAGCCTAGGTCTCTCAATAATGCACGGTGGCTGACAAAAGCAAATCGTTTCTTACGTTATTACATGTTGCACGGAAAACCATCAGAGACACTTCAAAGGATTGTTCATTTTATACTGAACTTCTACGCTCCTGCATGGTTCTATATCAAAGCAAACTGGTCTTGCCAGGATGGGTCCAAAAATTTTTCTTCATGATTGAGCTCTATCAAAAACTACATACAATCGACCAAGACATTATTCGTCCTGTGTTACAAAACAACTGTTACTTTTGTCATCCTGAAAATATCCTTTTATCTGTTATCGTTGACAAGAATAAGAATATTCGGAAGCTAGCAGTTCCAAAAGTGCTAGCAGCGAAAAGGAGTGTTATATCGGGTGAAATTCGAATGTTTGACAAGAAATCCATCAGGCTCAACTTCTCAGCTTCGACCTACATGGATATGACTGACTGGAACGAAATGGATATTACTGTTCCTTCCTTACTCTCTGATGTTATAAGTAGCACTGATGACTGCCAAAAACCCATAATTCTTGACACATACCCGTGTTATTCCCAGGCAGTTGAAAGAAATGTGAAGGAAATCTCCTCTGCAAGTGAAAAAGTCTACGGACATGACGCCTGCCATGGAATGGTTATTCTCAGCAAGAAATCTCGGGTAGAGAATCCAAAAAGGGAAACAAAGTCAGATTTTAAGTGAATCAACAAGAGGATAGCAGTTACACTTCATATAATTTAGTGATGAAAACATGTTTTGGTTTAGAAAAGGAAATATTGTTATAATTTTTAACCAAACTAAATTTGCTTAAAAATTTGGCTTTTCTTCAAAATTGAGGTCAAAGTTGCGAGAATGCACATATTCATAGGTTACAAAAGTTGATGTTTTTATGATAGGTGGGTAGTAGAGCACCTTTTCAGCCATGTTTCATACTGACAACTTGAGTTCAATATATTTTCGCCACGCCCTAATGTATACCCCATCTGAAACCAGGGTTGGTAATTTTTTCATGTTTTTAAAAAAATTAAAAAATCCGATTTATTTGATTTAAATCGGATTTATTTGATTTTTTTCTCCATGTTCAAGATACACTGAAACAAGTCAAAAAAGATCCATTTCATTCCTATAAGTTCCTGTAGCACTAGTAACATGAAGTAATTGAAGCAAACTATTGTATTAGCTATTTAAACAGCTAAGTCGTCTTTGAGGTTGGATAAGAAATGTAAAGTTCTGGAAATATTGCAAATTAGGCTATGAGGACTTACTGTATATCATTCCTTTTGTGTTTCTTCACTTAATTTATTTTTTTCTCTTTATTCCCATTTGAGAACATATTTTTTGGCATATTTATTTGTACATATATATATATACTCTAGTGCAGGGGTGGGCATTCGGTCGCCCTCGAGAAGGTTTGGAGTCGCCTTCGAGGCCATTTCTGATTAATATTACAGACCCGACTTCACTTTATGTAATTATTCAAAATCATTCTTTCCAAATATCAAGAAAATTGCATTAATGCTCAATGCATATTTTGCATCAACATATTTGTGCGAATCAACATTTTCAAGCATGAAACACATCAAATCGAAAAACAGAAGTGTGCTCACCAACGAACACCTTGATGACTGTGTACTTCTCTCAGCTGTGACGACTTACACGCCAAATTATAAATTAATGGCTGATCAGATGCAACCTAGAGGTTTGAATTTGTCAAAATGAATAAATATATAATCGTTAATTTGGAATTTAAGCAATAAAACTATCTTATTCTTCATAATTTTGCTTCACCTCAACCGATGCCCTTTTATAAGATATTTCTGAATTATAACGGGTGTTCCACTTAAAACCAGCCCGCTGGAGTACTCCAGCGTATTCCAGCGGGCTGGTTTTAAGTGGAACACCCGTTATATACTAGGGGCACTCAATATATTTTGCTCCACCCTTTTTTCTTAGTTAAATAATAGGCCATGAGGCTGAAATGTCTTTTGGGCCGTAAGTTTGAACTTTCTACGCTTCACATAACCGGATTTTTCCAGTTTGAACCTCCCCTCCTTGTATAAAACCGCCTTTAAACGCTCTTGTATAAAACCGATGGTTAACGCAGTTTCGAAAATGACGTCTGACAGTGATGTGCGTCGTAAACAGAGAGCTGTTATCGAGTTCTTAACCACAGAGAAGGAAACAGCTGGAAATATTCACAAACGTCTACAAAACGTTTACGGAGATGCTGTTGTTGATCGAAGTACAGTTGGACGCTGGTCTAAACGTGTGAGATCATCGGAGAGAGGGAGAGCCAGCCTCGATGATGAGCCACACAGCGGTCACCCGGCATCGGCTGTCACATCTCACACTGTGCAACGTGCTAACAGCATCATTCGATCAAATCGGCGCGTCACATACAAGGCGCTATCACTGGAGCTAGGAATATGTGAAGGAAGTGTGAATACGATAATTCAGCAACTGGGATACTCAAAAGTGTGTTCATGGTTTGTCCCTCGCGAACTGACTGAAGATCACAAAGTCAAAAAAAAATAAATTGCTTCTGAGTCGTTGGTTCGATACGAGACAGAAGGGGATGACTTCCTTTCACGAATTGTGACTAGGGATGAGACTTGGGTACACCACTTTAAACCTGAAACAAAACGCCTATCATGTGTATTTGTGTGACTACATGTTTATTTGTGACCTATCATTTGTTTGACCCGATTCAGCATTTTATTTTCTTTTGTTTCAGATTAATAGCATAACTTGCAATGGCCTCTTCTGGTATAACAAGAGAAAAAGTGAAGCATTCTGTTTTCGGAACGCCAGCAGAGCTTCCTGCCAACCAACTACCAACTTGTGAGGATGTATTCAAAGCTTATCTTAAACATACCCTCATTACTGCAACATTTAGCACTCAGAAATACGCTGAAATTATCGCGGAAGAAGTGAATGATATATATATCCGTGCTTCCATTCCAACACTCGACTTCAAAAGCATAGTAATTAAGGTAAAGCGATTAATTGAGAAGGGACAAAAACTTAGAAAATATCCCATGAGTAAAAGATCCCCCAGCACTTATCAAAGTAAATATGATTCCTTCAGAAATTTATTTGACATATGTTGCTGCAAGTGCTGTGCCTCCGGTTCTCGTAAAAGAAGTGAGTGTAAATGCGCTAAGGCGGAAAAAATCCCGAGTGATGAATGGGAGTTCTCGATTGATGAACACACTGAACGAAAAATGATTATAGGTAAGTTGGACAACGTGAAAACTTCAAAACTACAACAAATGGAAAACAGAAAGCATAAAAGTCAATTCTTTAAAAATAAACAAAAGAGTCTTGTCCAGGAAATGCAGTTGAGTCCTTGTGATATTGGTGAGATCAGCTCTGAAAGTAAAAAAGGTCATCAAAATGAAGATTTCGAATTGAGCGAGTACGAGTTAGATACAGAAGCTAGCACTTCTCAAAATCGACACCAATATCCAGAATTATGTAAGGCAGTTGATTGACGCAAAATAAGTAACCGTGATGCTTGTTTAATTGCTAATGCTGTCTTAAAAGACTACGATTCATCACAGTAAAGTACATCGTCAAAGAACCTTATGGAGAAGCTTAGAAAGAAATAAGCATAGAGAACAGAATAAAGGAACAGTTTGCCTTGGATTTGATGGAAAAATTGATAAAACTCTTTCAAAAGTGGGAGAATGCCAAAGGACTTTGAATGTGTTAGTTTCATTTCCAGGAAACGAATATATTGACCATGTTGCTCCTGAAAGTGGAAGGGCAAGTGATATTGCTAAAGAAATTATATCAGTAATTACTGACACCAACTCTGGATGCATCAACTTTAAAAGCAGTAGTTTGTGATGCAACTAATGTAAATACAAGTAAATCCAATGGAGTAATTAGAAAACTAGAGCTGACATTGGGAAGACCATTACAATGGT
This sequence comes from Bathynomus jamesi, assembly GCA_023014485.1. Taxonomy (NCBI): domain Eukaryota; kingdom Metazoa; phylum Arthropoda; class Malacostraca; order Isopoda; family Cirolanidae; genus Bathynomus; species Bathynomus jamesi. Next base: position 1,275,450 of record JAJOZX010000014.1, on the reverse strand, counting down.
TTATTTGCTTACTTCACACTAATGAGCTTCCCTTGAGAAAATACCTGGAAGTTCTTGGCGGGCGAACGACAGGACCGAGAAGTTCACAGGGCAAAATCGCAAGGATCTGAACTTTGATCCAAAGAACAGACCAATTGCAAAATTTCCACCTCTCGCTGGAAAAGTGATGGACTTACCAGAAGAAGTGGTAGTAGATCTCAGCAGTGACCAGCAATACTTCCATAAGGCGTGTTTGTCAATTCAAAACGGTCATAATAGAGGTCCAGCTATCAAAGTGTTAGAAACTGCTCAGCCTAGGTCTCTCAATAATGCACGGTGGCTGACAAAAGCAAATCGTTTCTTACGTTATTACATGTTGCACGGAAAACCATCAGAGACACTTCAAAGGATTGTTCATTTTATACTGAACTTCTACGCTCCTGCATGGTTCTATATCAAAGCAAACTGGTCTTGCCAGGATGGGTCCAAAAATTTTTTCTTCATGATTGAGCTCTATCAAAAACTACATACAATCGACCAAGACATTATTCGTCCTGTGTTACAAAACAACTGTTACTTTTGTCATCCTGAAAATATCCTTTTATCTGTTATCGTTGACAAGAATAAGAATATTCGGAAGCTAGCAGTTCCAAAAGTGCTAGCAGCGAAAAGGAGTGTTATATCGGGTGAAATTCGAATGTTTGACAAGAAATCCATCAGGCTCAACTTCTCAGCTTCGACCTACATGGATATGACTGACTGGAACGAAATGGATATTACTGTTCCTTCCTTACTCTCTGATGTTATAAGTAGCACTGATGACTGCCAAAAACCCATAATTCTTGACACATACCCGTGTTATTCCCAGGCAGTTGAAAGAAATGTGAAGGAAATCTCCTCTGCAAGTGAAAAAGTCTACGGACATGACGCCTGCCATGGAATGGTTATTCTCAGCAAGAAATCTCGGGTAGAGAATCCAAAAAGGGAAACAAAGTCAGATTTTAAGTGAATCAACAAGAGGATAGCAGTTACACTTCATATAATTTAGTGATGAAAACATGTTTTGGTTTAGAAAAGGAAATATTGTTATAATTTTTAACCAAACTAAATTTGCTTAAAAATTTGGCTTTTCTTCAAAATTGAGGTCAAAGTTGCGAGAATGCACATATTCATAGGTTACAAAAGTTGATGTTTTTATGATAGGTGGGTAGTAGAGCACCTTTTCAGCCATGTTTCATACTGACAACTTGAGTTCAATATATTTTCGCCACGCCCTAATGTATACCCCATCTGAAACCAGGGTTGGTAATTTTTTCATGTGTTTAAAAAAATTAAAAAATCCGATTTATTTGATTTAAATCGGATTTATTTGATTTTTTTCTCCATGTTCAAGATACACTGAAACAAGTCAAAAAAGATCCATTTCATTCCTATAAGTTCCTGTAGCACTAGTAACATGAAGTAATTGAAGCAAACTATTGTATTAGCTATTTAAACAGCTAAGTCGTCTTTGAGGTTGGATAAGAAATGTAAAGTTCTGGAAATATTGCAAATTAGGCTATGAGGACTTACTGTATATCATTCCTTTTGTGTTTCTTCACTTAATTTATTTTTTTCTCTTTATTCCCATTTGAGAACATATTTTTTGGCATATTTATTTGTACATATATATATATACTCTAGTGCAGGGGTGGGCATTCGGTCGCCCTCGAGAAGGTTTGGAGTCGCCTTCGAGGCCATTTCTGATTAATATTACAGACCCGACTTCACTTTATGTAATTATTCAAAATCATTCTTTCCAAATATCAAGAAAATTGCATTAATGCTCAATGCATATTTTGCATCAACATATTTGTGCGAATCAACATTTTCAAGCATGAAACACATCAAATCGAAAAACAGAAGTGTGCTCACCAACGAACACCTTGATGACTGTGTACTTCTCTCAGCTGTGACGACTTACACGCCAAATTATAAGTTAATGGCTGATCAGATGCAACCTAGAGGTTTGAATTTGTCAAAATGAATAAATATATAATCGTTAATTTGGAATTTAAGCAATAAAACTATCTTATTCTTCATAATTTTGCTTCACCTCAACCGATGCCCTTTTATAAGATATTTCTGAATTATAACGGGTGTTCCACTTAAAACCAGCCCGCTGGAGTACTCCAGCGTATTCCAGCGGGCTGGTTTTAAGTGGAACACCCGTTATATACTAGGGGCACTCAATATATTTTGCTCCATCCTTTTTTCTTAGTTAAATAATAGGCCATGAGGCTGAAATGTCTTTTGGGCAGTAAGTTTGAACTTTCTACGCTTCACATAACCGGATTTTTCCAGTTTGAACCTCCCCTCCTTGTATAAAACCGCCTTTAAACGCTCTTGTATAAAACCGATGGATAACGCAGTTTCGAAAATGACGTCTGACAGTGATGTGCGTCGTAAACAGAGAGCTGTTATCGAGTTCTTAACCACAGAGAAGGAAACAGCTGGAAATATTCACAAACGTCTACAAAACGTTTACGGAGATGCTGTTGTTGATCGAAGTACAGTTGGACGCTGGTCTAAACGTGTGAGATCATCGGAGAGAGGGAGAGCCAGCCTCGATGATGAGCCACACAGCGGTCACCCGGCATCGGCTGTCACATCTCACACTGTGCAACGTGCTAACAGCATCATTCGATCAAATCGGCGCGTCACATACAAGGCGCTATCACTGGAGCTAGGAATATGTGAAGGAAGTGTGAATACGATAATTCAGCAACTGGGATACTCAAAAGTGTGTTCATGGTTTGTCCCTCGCGAACTGACTGAAGATCACAAAGTCAAAAAAAAATAAATTGCTTCTGAGTCGTTGGTTCGATACGAGACAGAAGGGGATGACTTCCTTTCACGAATTGTGACTAGGGATGAGACTTGGGTACACCACTTTAAACCTGAAACAAAACGCCAATCCATGGAGTTGCATCACGCAGACTCCCCACGCAAGAAAAAGGTCAAAATGGCTCGCTCTGCAAGAAAGGTTATGGCCACCTTCTTCTCGGACATGAAAGGGGTGATTCTGGTGGACATTATGAAGAAAGAACAAACAATCAACTCAGAGACATTTATTGCTACCCTACAGAGACTCCAGAGACAGTATAAAGCGAGTTGGACCGGAGAGAAAACTGGAAGACGTCCTTCTTTTGCACGATAACGCAAAACCAAACAAAAGAGGCCATCAAGAAAATGCGCTTCACTGTGTTACCCCACCCTCCATACAGCCCGGATCTGGTACCTTCAGACTTCCATTTGTTTGGGCCAATGAAGGATGCTATTCGTGGAAGAAAGTTTCAGAGTGACGATGAGGTTGTTGAGGAGGTTAAGAGGTGGCTCCAGCGGACCCCAGCGGACTTTTACCAGCAAGGAATAAAGGCCCTTGTTTCGAGGTGGAGGAAAGCCGTAGAAAAGGATGGAGACTATATGGAAAAATAAAAACTTGTAAAAAAGGTATGTATCTACTTGTGTACAAAATTTCTGGAACTTACAAGGAAACTTGGAAAAAAAAAAAAGGTGGGACAAAATATATTGAGTGGCTCTCGTATATAAAAACTTGATATAATTATATTACACCGTTCTGCATGAAAATCGATTTCTTTATTTTGAGTTGTGATTCTGAAGCAATTCGCTGTGCAGAATTAAAAAATGCTACCAGTTTTCTTCTATCACCCACAGTTTTAAAGTTATTAGCAAAACAATTTTGGGGCGTTTTGTAATTTTTTACCTTTTTTATCTTTAATTAATTTCGTTTTTTCATATTTTTCAGATAGATAATTCTAACCTTACGTCTTTAAAATTTTAATGATGGCTTCTAGAGGATGTACCCATAGTCCAGACATATTTTGTTATATTTGTGGTCGGTATGTTGTAAAACAAACGACAAATGTAACGACCTTCATTAAGAGAGCTTATCATGCTTATTTTGGAATTAAATTAGATCAAGACAAAAGTTGGGCTCCACACAAGGTTTGTCTTACGTGTGTTGCGGCACTAAGGAATTGGAGCAAAGGTAAAAATAAAAGTTTGCCATTTGGGATCCCTATGGTATGGCGCGAGGTTAGAAACCATACCGACGACTGCTACTTCTGTTCTTGCAATGTTAAAGGTTATAATGCAAAGAATAAAGAGAGCCTTCAATACCCAAGTCTTCCATCTGCAATAATGCCGGTACCCCATGGTCCAGAAGTTCCTATTCCCCGCCCACCCGAGAGTCTGGATCACTACAATTCAGATTCTGATTCAGCTCCAAATCCAGACAATGATGATGTTTATGAACAGCCAACAGCTGACCGAGATCCTCCTAAACCATTAACCCAAGCCGAACTAAATGACTTAGGGATTTGAATCTGCCTAAGGACTCTGCAGAACTTTTGGGGTCTAGATTGCAGGAGAACAATTTATTGGCATCCGACACATACTTCGCTTGGTACAGAAATCGTGAGAAAGACTTCGTGCCTTTTTTCGAAGAAGATGGTCCCTTGGTATTTTGCAAGGACATCACAGGATTAGTGTGCAAGCTAGGCATCGAATAGCAAACCAGTGACTGGAGGTTGTTTATAGATTCCTCTAAAACCAGTCTAAAAGGAGTGTTACTGCACAACGGTAACAAATATGCATCAATCCCAGTGGCCCATTCTACTCATTTAAAAGAGACCTATGATAACATGAAATTGCTTCTGGAAAAAATTCAGTATCAAAATCACAGATGGATATTGTGTGGGGATCTCAAAGTCCTTTGCATGTTACTTGGGCAGCAATCAGGATACACTAAGATGCCATGTTTCATCTGCGAATGGGATAGTCGAGCACGTGACCAGCACTGGAAGAGGAAAACTTGGCCTCCTAGAGAGAATCTTACCCCAGGATCAAAGAACAGTTTACATGAACATCTAGTTGAACCAAATAAAATCCTCCTACCACCCTTGCACATTAAGTTAGGCTTGATGAAGCAGTATGTCAAAGCATTGAATAGAGAAGGTGAGTGTTTCAAGTACATTTGTTCAAAATATCCAAAGATTAGCTACGAGAAAATAAAGGAAGGTGTTTTCATAGGTCCTCAGATTAGAAAGTTATTGAAAGACGATCATTTCCTGAACACAATGACCAATAAAGAAAAAGAAGCATGGCTTGGTTTCAAAGATGTTGTTGAAAACTTCTTGGGAAACTACAAAAGCGAAAATTATGAAAGACTGGTGGAAAATATGCTTAAAAAGTTTTGCGCCTTAGGCTGCAACATGAGCATCTTGACCGTTTTCCCGAAAATCTCGGAGATGTCAGTGAGGAGCAAGAGGAACGATTTCACCAGGACATCAAAACCATGGAAAGAAGATATCAAGGAAGATGGCATACAAATATGATGGCGGATTGCTGCTGGTGTCTGCAACGAGATCAGCCTAACGCACAGCATAAGAAAACATCAAAGAAGCACCGGTTTAGTCGTCATTAGTCAGATCTACCTTCGTAGTCTTAAGTCTTTGGAATAAGTCCTCAAATGTTTGCAAGTAAAGAAGGTAAATATATTTGTTTCTTTCAGTTATTTTTTATTCTTTCATAAACAAGCAATATGCTTGTCCAAGAGCTAGGAGCTATTTAATTCTGCTTTAATTAGGTTTTACTCTATCACCTAAAGATTTCGTGCTACAAGGGGTGTTGTAATACCTCATCTATCCCCAAATGTTAACTACCCATTGATGGGAGGGGAGAGAGTATTTTGCTGGGAACGGGACTGGTTGTTATATATATTTACCCTACATTATTATGTAAGCGTTACTGCAGTCTATAACAACAAAATTTATGGTTTAGCATGTGCAATCCAATGTTGGTCTCGATAAGATGGTTCACATTTGGGGATAAATGGGGGATTTATGACACACCCTGTAGTAAGAAAACCATACGTGATAGGGAAAAACTAACTATATTTTTGAGATCAGCGCACTCAAATTATATAGAATCACCAACTAGTTTGTAAAAATCGATCGACAAGTTTTCAAATGTGTACTGGTGTTTTTATTAGGTGTTATTATTAGCCTGTCGGTAAATTTCTAGATTGAAAGTCGCTCTCGACACTGAAACTGCGCCCACCACTGCTCTAGTGTATTCTAAAAAGATAGTATACCATGTTGTATATATTTTTTTTTAAGTTTTAACGTCATATTTCTTTGCTTTGGGTCAGCAAATTAAACTATCATGACCAGATGACCTTAAATGTTTTCTAGAAATTAAATATTTGTCTTATATCAAATCAGTGGAATAAAAATTTAAATTAATTATTGATGCTTTATAGAAATAATAAATATGTTCTACAAATGTTTATTCACTTTAGGCCAGTGGCTATTATGATTTTAATTAATGTTTAAAAAACGTTAACACGGATATCTTAATTTGTTACTATAATCAATAGAGCTATAAGTAAACTCTATAACGTTGTTTTATTGAAAAATAAACAGCAAAGTTCATTCCCATTCTTTATGAATTACCTATACTGTAGTGATTATTTAGTAGTTTTTCGCGTTTTATCGTTTTTTGTTTTTATTCATATAGTGATTTAAATCATTGATTTTTTAAATAATTTGATTTAAATCAGTGATTTTTCAAAAAATCATTTGATTTAAATCAGTGATTTAAATCAACCAACCCTGTCTGAAACGCTAACACGAATGCAAGTTTTCTATAAATATACTACACAAAGTCGTAATAGTAACTCTTCACAAACAAATTATAATAGATTGTAGGATTACGTTGTGATGGAAAACAGAAACCTTAATAAGTTTTATACATCTCCGAGATGTGGCAGCAACGCACTCCCTCTTTCTCCACAACCCTCACTCCCTCCCTCTCCTACTCCCACTCCCCTTCTCGCTATCCCCCACCACTCGTTCTCCCCTTCTCCTTTCGCTATCCCTACCTCCTCTCTCTCTCTCTCTCTGTTCCCTTCTGCCTCCTTGTTATTTTTTTTCGATTTACCTTTATCCATAGTTTCCTTTTTTCTTCCCCTTCACCTTATACTAATACGTGACCCTTCTCTTTCCCCCTCCCTGCTCCCAGATTATTACCTCCAATCATGTCTCTCCTTTCTCCCACACGATCAACTACTTCTGTCATTTATGTTTTTGTTTTTTCCTTTTTAAATTTTAAAACTTCTCTATAAATACTCAAAAATATATTAACAGCTTCCGAAAATGTTTGTGTATATCAATAATTTTGTTTCTCTTTTAAATAATACACCAAAAACGACGATATTACGAAATCAAGCCTTCTACATGGAATAGCACAATAGCTCAAATTAATCATCATAATATAGAAGAATACAACACTTATTTGTAAGTGTTAATATCTAATTACGATATGACAAAAAGTATTGTATCAAGAATGATCCGAAAATTCGAAGGACACCGTAATTCGGCGTGTCAGATTACGATTCAAATACTGCAGCATCTAATTTTAAACTATGACTTGAACCCAGCGACGAAATATATTAAATATATATTAATATTTATGTAACATTCATTTTTACATATACTGTATATAAAATGTAAGTTTGGAAAATTTTTAAATTTTCTTTGTATTTTATTTTTCCTAAGTAGGTGATGAATTATTTCTTTTTTAAATTACCTAACCATTTTTTAGATTAAGCTTAATCATGTAATCGTGTTAAATTCTGCAATGTTCATTTTTTTTAAACATTCTCTCTTTGTTGTAAAAGATGAAGTCATAACTTTCCAAAATTCTAAATTAACACTTAATTTCAAATTTTAAGCATTTAATTTTGGCTCATATGCATGTTTAATTTTAATCCATAATAAAATGCATATTTCAACTTCCATTTTTAATTAATTCAGCAAATCATGATAACATCAGGTCTGTCTATATGCTGTTTAAAAGAAAAATATGACTTCATCTTCAAATATCTTGCTTATCTGGCAGTTTGCTGCTACATAAAAAAATTACCTTTATTTTCAAATAATTAAAAAAAAAAAATTCAGCCTATTCAGAATAAAAAACAAAACAGGACAACATTAAATAATAAAGATGTCACCAAATTATTAGTATATAAACTGTAATTTTTCAAGTTATCATTCTTTGTCTTCTTCTTTGAGTCTTGCTTTCTTAAGAGAACTTAGTTTTAAAAGAGAATAAATAATTCCCGATAAACTACAAGAAGAATTGGGGAACCGTCAGATAATTTAGTAAGTTTTCACAGAATCCTCCTGTCCACTACAAGAAGAAATCGGAGTGTAGTATAAAAGAAACTACTGGGATTCCCTACACGGTACCAGCTACCTCACAGTGACAAAATCCGTTGCTGCCACCTAACCAGAAACCCCGACAACCTCCAAACACCCAAGGCCATAGACGAAGGGTTAACATACGAGGGCCACTCAATATATTTTCCCCACCTTTTTTCCTTTCAAAGTTTCTTTGTAAGTTCCAGAAATTTTGTACACAAGTAGTAACATACCTTTTTTACAAGTTTTTATTTTTCCACATAGTCTCCATCCTTTTCTACGGCTTTCCTCCACCTAGAAACAAGGGCCTTTATTCCTTGCTGGTATGGTAAAGGTCCGCTGGGTTCCGCTGGAGCCACCTCTTAAACTCCTCAACAACCTCATCGTCACTCTGAAACTTTCTTCCACGAATAGCATCCTTCATTGGCCCATTGGCCCAAACAAATGGAAGTCTGAAGGTGCCAGATCCGGGCTGTATGGAGTGTGGAGTAACACAGTGAAGCGCATTTTTGTGATGGCCTCTCTTGTTTGGTCTTGCGTTATCGTGCAAAAGAAGGACGTCTTCCAGTTTACTCTCCGGTCGAACTCGCTTTATACTGTCTCTGGAGTCTCTGTAGGGTAGCAATATATGCCTCTGAGTTGATTGCTTGTTCTTTCTTCATAATGTCCACCAGAATCACCCCTTTCATGTCCCAGAAGATGGTGGCCATAACCTTTCCTGCAGAGGGAGCCATTTTGAACTTTTTCTTGCGTGGGGAGTCTGCGTGATGCACTCCATGGATTGGCGTTTTGTTTCAGGTTTAAAGTGGTGTACCCAAGTCTCATCCCTAGTCACAATTCGTGAAAGGAAGTCATCCCCTTCTGTCTCGTATCGAACCAACGACTCAGAAGCAATTTCTTTTCTTTGGGACTTGTGATCTTCAGTCAGTTCGCGAGGAACAAACCGTGAACACACTTTTGATTATCCCAGTTGCTGAATTACCGTATTCACACTTCCTTCACTAATTCCGAGCTCCAGTGATAGCTCCTTGTATGTGACACACCGATTTGATCGAATGATGCTGTTAGCACGTTGCACAGTGTGTGATGTCCTAGCCGATGCCGGGCGACAGCTGCGTGGCTCCTCATCGAGACTGGCTCTCCCTTTCTCCGATGATCTCACACGTTTAGACCAGCGTCCAACTGTGCTTCGATCAACAACAGCATCTCCGTAAACGTTTTGTAGACGTTTGTGAATATTTCCAACTGTTTCCTTCTCTGCAGTTAAGAACTCGTTAACAGCTCTCTGTTTACGACGCACATCACTGTCAGACGCCATTTTCAAAACTGCGTTAACCATCGGTTTTATACAAGAGCGTTTAAAAGCGGTTTTTATACAAGGAGGGGAGGTTCAAACAGGAAAAATCCGGTTATGTGAAGTGTAGAAAGTTCAAACTTAAGGCCCAAAAGACATTTCAGCCCCATGGCCTCTTATTTAGCTAAGAAAAAACGGTGGGGCAAAATATATTGAGTGCCTCTAGTATATATTACAGAATAACTGCCCTGTTCATACTGGCAGGATCATCAGACGGTGGTTTCAGGAACAGAGATGTCGAGCTGCTGAACTGGCCCACCAAGGGGTGTGACTTAAACCCCATTGAAAATGTGTAGGCAAATGTGGTTAACGCTTGGGAGCCTGGGCAGGAACACACCATGGCAGAGTGGAAACTTTTCCGCAAAAACCCACAAGTCATCTACAATCGCGTGGCATCTGTTCCAAATAGGCTACGAGAGGTCATTAATAATAATGGAGGATGGACCAAGTATTCAGTAATTGTGTATAATAATGTTATGGTTGTGATGTAGTAAATATATATTTATTTACTTGAAGAATTGTCAGTTCCTTATAATTTGAACATTATATTTTGCATGTTCTTAAGAAAATTCCTAAATTTACTTGATTCATGCTTATTTTTGTAATAAAAAATTGAACTATGTTATCATTATCTCTCCATAGATAGACATTTTTGTGGATGATCATTTATTGATGCATGGATTTTAAACAGAAATGTTATTGCCTGGAGGAAACGTCGATACTACAACTTATCTTACACTTTAACTATAACATGGCCACATTAAAATCCTATGATTGAATATCTTTAAAGTATTCCACATTTGTGAAATAACCTAACTACTCTATTCCCTAAATTTAGGAATAATGCATGAACAAAATACATCGTCGTCTAAACATTACCACCAAAACTACGGTGAACAATATATTTAGTCTCGGAGAGGGTGGAACGGAAGTATTGCAGGGGACTGTACATTATCTTCCCCTACATGTATATATATAGACCTTTTCCTTTCTATGGGCACCAACCAAACTAAAAGTCGTGATATTTTCGTTAGTTTTAACGAAAATATTACAACTTAACCTAACCAATCGATAAGGGCGTACAGTTGACCTAACCGGGCATTTAATTAACCTGACCGGGCATTCAATAATTTTACCGTAGTATGATTAATTTGAAGTTCTTTCTCACAAAACTTAATTTAAAGTCTTTGCGCGAACTAAGAAAAAGATGGCCGATAGCCTACGTTCAATTTTCAACGCAAATTATCGTAAAATTTTTGAAGAAACGACAAATATTTTTTGTTTTTATTTATGATCATAGATGTTAAAGTAAATACAGCAAATTAAATTTCTCCTATTCAAAATGTACTGATTACACTGTGTAACGCTGATTCTGTTTATATAGAATTTTTTATGTTTTTATATGCATTTTTGGGCGCTGAGTCCAAATCTGGTCTTGGTTTGTGTGTATCATCAATGGTTTCAGAGATAATCCATTTTTCATGTTTTACCAGTATAATGTTATGATGGGCGCAGCAATATCAGAATAACCAGGAATTATTGAGAACAATCCGGATGTTCGTTGACAGTTTCTTGCTCTAGAAATTGCCCGAAACTTCCACTGTGCTATATAAAGAAGAGCGCAGAGTCTGAGAAATCAGTAAGTGTGAGCACACATATAAAGCAGGTTTTGTCTGATGGTTACCAGCACTGAGATACTGTGTTTCTGTGCTTCTCTGTGCTGACGATTTGAGTGTTATCGATCCTTTTTTATTGCGAACATTATTTCAGTGTTGTGAATACATCTTTTTTCTGGAATCTCTAATCTGTTGCAGATTTAATAACTCTTCTCTCTATATCTGCAGGTTATGATTAATGTAGTACAGTTTGGTAAAGAGAATGGCAACTAGAGCTTGTAACACTCGCCGGATATATTCTGCTACGTTTGTGGGTATTACTATAGCCCCAAGTAAGTATCGCACAAAATTGTGAAAGGCACCAAGTTCTGGATCGCGTATCGGCTCTATTTTGGTATGCCTATGGTGACCAAGATAAGCCCTGGGCACCCCATGTGATCTGTGGAAGCTGCCGCTCCACACTTGAAGGGTGCTGCGGGAGTACGCAGGCAATGCCCTTTGCGGTACCCAGAATGTGGAGAGAACCAAAGAGCCACCACGACGATTGCTACTACTGCATGGTAGATGTTTCTAAGTACAGGAAAGTTAAAGGAAGGCAGACTCTTCAGTATCCAAGCATAGCGTCGTCCATAGCTCCTGTACCACATGGCGAAGGTCTTCCAATACCACGTCCACCAGAACAGGTATCTATCCATTACTTTACCTTCTGTATTTACAGATTGTGGGTCATTATGTGTCGATTTTTCTTAGTGCTGATGCTCTTCTGCATTTATAGCTCTGCCTATATTTTGTTTCTTTGCTTTGCAGGTTGAAAATGAGGATGCAGCTAGCTCATCTGAGATGTCGGCTGGGGAGGACAGTCATGATGAAAAAGATACAGTAACTTTCAGTACAAACCCTCACTTTCCAAATTAGAGGAAATTGGACGACTTAATTAGAGATTTGGGTCTGACGAAATCAGGGTCTGAGCTTCTGACCTCCAGACTCAAAGAGTGGAATTTGCTTGGAGAAGCCTGCAAGAGCACTGTATAGCGAAAGCGGCATGAAGAGTTTGCAAGGTTCTACGATGTCAATGGCTCTCTCTGTTATTGCAGCGAGGTTAATGGTCTATTCACAGCTATTGGGTTAACACACATACCCTCAGAGTGGCGCCTGTTTATTGACAGTTCAACTCGGAGTTTAAAAGCTGTTCTACTCCACAATGGGAACAAATATCCATCTATACCAGTTGCACATTCTGTTCAAATGAAAGAGGACTATGAAAATGTCAAACAACTGCTCACTCAAATCAGGTATGAACAATATAACTGGGACGTGTGTGGTGATTTAAAAATATTGATTTCCTGTTAGGTTTACAAGGAGGGTTTACTAAATATTCATGTTTTCTTTGCCTGTGGGATAGCAGGGCTTCAACTGAGCACTATAAAACAGTTCAGTGGCCTCCACGTGAAGGACTGCAACCAGGAAAGTACAATGTACTCAGGGAACCTCTTGTGAAACCTGACATAGTTCTGCTACCACCTCTCCATATTAAGTTGGGTCTAATTAAGCAGTTTGTAACTGCGTTAGATTTTGGAGGGGAAGTTTTCCAACATATTCGGGTCATGTTCCCTAAACTCTGTGAGGCCAAAGTCAAGGCTGGCATCTTTGTAGGACCACAAGTCAAGGCGCTGTTGAATTCAAAGAACATTGAAGCCAAGATGACTCCGATCGAAAAAGAGGCTTGGTGTGCTTTCCGTGATGTGGTTCGTGGGTTTTTAGGCAACCATAAAGCACCAAACTATAAGGAGTTAGTGTCAAACTTGATTAAGTGCTATGGCAAAATGGGGTGCCGTATGTCTTTAAAATTACACTATCTGCATTCACATCTAGACTTTTTTCGTGATAACCTGGGCGATGTGAGTGAAGAACATGGCGAAAGATTCCATCAAGATATTCAAACGATGGAGAAAAGGTACCAGGGCCATTGGCATGCTTCCATGATGGGAGACTACGTATGGTCGCTGATCAGAAAGGATAAGAATGTTCATACGCGGAAGTCGCGTTCTTCAGTGCATTTTTAAGGAACGCACACTGCATAACGAGGCTTGTTATTCTCTTATCGGTTCTCCTCATGATATATATTATATCCTTTGCACCATTTTGGGTTTGTCAAACAATTTTGGCTCAATAAACATTAATTTCCAATAGTGTTTTTATTTTCAGAAAATATTTATGTTAGCCTTCTTTATATACTTTGCCATATGAAAAGTGTGATAACCTATATTTTTGAAACGGTTCATGATAGAGCAAAACCAATATCATTTTTGGAATCAGCGCCCCGAAATCATTAAGAAACGACAGAAAAATCACAATAAACAGAACATTTTTCAAATTTTGTTACCCAGTGTTATTAATAAAAAGTTCCATATATATATATATATATATATATATATTATATATATACACACACCTTGTTAACCTTGTTTGGGTTCCGTGCGTCGGTCTTTCTTCATACGAAGGACAAGCTGGTGGCCTCGCCTCTACTCTTGGCTTGGTGGAGGAGCGAGTTGTTCTCTTGCGCTCTCCATCTACATAACCAGGTACACCCGGCTCATCTGGTACCGTCCTGAGCCAGGCATCTAGCCTTCTCTTGAAGACTTCAACTTTGACCCCTGTAATGTTTCTGAGGTCCTTTGGAAGCTGGTTGAAAATTCTTGGCCCACTGACAACCAAGCTATTTTCCTTCAGAGTCGAGGAGGTCCCTTGTCGGGCCTTTAATTTGGGAACACTACACAGTCTGCCTTTCCTATTTTCCAGCGTTGTCTGGATGGTAATTGGGTTTTGTTTGAGGTTTGGTACCAGTTTTTCGATCATTTCCCATATTTAGATTATGGTATACCTCTCTCTTCTTTCCAGGGAGTAGATATTTAGTTTGCGTAGTCTTTCCCAGTAGTTGAGTTCTTTGCAGCCATCAATCTTGGCTGTGAAATGTCTCTGCGTTTCTTCTAGTTTATTCATTTCTTCCTTTTTATATGGGGACGTCAAAACTGAGCAGTATTCAAGTTTTGGTATGATCAGTGTTCTCAGCAGGGGAATCATTACTGTCTTGTCCCTCCTTTTGAACGTTCTTAGTACCTGTCCCGCGACTCTTTTTGCTATGTTTATTGCTATCTGATTTTATGTCTCGAATTTGGCATCATCAGTCATTATTACCCCCCAAGTCGGCTGCTTTCGTGCTTCTCTGAATTTCTTTTCTATCTGGAGCATAATATGCAGTCTTTTTAAGTTCCTCATTTCTACCATATCTCAAGAGCTGAAATTTCTCGGTGTTCAATGTCATATTGTTGTCTTCTGACCATTTGTATATTTTGTTTGTGTCTCTCTGCAAGACCTCTCCTTCGTTTGCATCGCTGATTTTTCTGCTGATCTTTGTATCGTCCGCAAATAATGTTACTATACTGTTGCTGTTTACTCTACTGTCTATGTCTGTTAGCATGATAATGAACAGGAATGGAGCCAGCACTGTACCTTCTGGTACTGAGTTGCGTACTTCTGATTCTGATGATGATACACCTTGACTTTTGACCACCTGTAGTCGATTTCTGAGGAAGTTGTAGATCCATTTTCCCACTTTGCCTGTTATTCCCATATGTTTCATTTTATATGCTATTATACCATGATCGCATTTGTCGAAAGCTTTATCAAAATCCGTGTATATGACATCATAGTTTTTATTGCCTTCAACGCATCTAGGATATTGTTATAATGCTCTATAAGTTGTGATAAGCATAATCTTCCTGATCAAAATCCGTGTTGATTTTCGTTGAATCTTTCCAATGTCTCCAAAAAGTCGTAGATTTTCTCTCTGACTATTCTTTCAAACGTTTTGGTGAGGTGGGACGTCAAGGACACTGGTCTATAGTTTTCTGCTTGAGATCTATCTCCTTTATATATAGGGACGATGTATGCTCTTTTCAAGATGCTCGGTATTTCCCAAGTGTCTTGGGATCTTCTCTATATCCAGTATAAGAGTGTAGCTATTTAATTTTTACAGTTTTTAATTAATAGTGCGTTCCATTTGTCCGGACCTGCAGCTGAATGTGATTTCATTTGTCCTATAGCTGTCGCTACATCTGGGGTAAAATCAAAGTCTGTTATACATTCTCCTTGCAATTTCTCTTTGAAGAATGCATCTATGTCAGGTATCGCTTTGTCACTTTTTGGAGTACTGAATATCGATTCATACTGGGCTCTCAATGTTTCAGATATTTCTTTTAGATCGTCTGTTAGTTCATTATTTCCTTTCCTTAAGGGCCCGATAGTAGCGCGCGTTTTTGTTTTCCTTTTCGCATAGCTCTAGAAGTATTTTGGATTTTCCTTTATTGCTTCTACCGCCTTTTCTTCTTCCCTCTCTGTATGGCCCTTTATCAGAGTTTGTATTTCCCAATCGATTCTCTCCAGTTTTTCTTGCATTTCTTTCCTGGCATTGTTTTCTCCGCAATTAGCTAACTTCATCGCTACTCTCTTTCTTTTGCAGAATATTTTTCTCTTTTGCCTCTCTATCCAGTTCCTGTTTCCTTTTGGCTGTGCTTTCGGAGCATATTTTTTCAAAATTCTCAGCGTCGCGTCTTTTCTTCCAAGGTTGTTAGCATTTCCTCAGTTGTTTTATTCTCGAAAACTGTTCCCCACTCTATTTGGGCCATGTGTGATCTGATTTCTTCCCAATTTATGGTTTTGGAGTTTAAGTTAAAAACCCCAAATTTGCTTCTTCCTTCCGTATGTGTATTGTCTTTAAAAGTTATCGCCATATTTGTTGATAACTCGATTATATTTTGGTCTGAGATAATAGTTGGAGTTATTTTTATATCCGCAATCAAGTTCGTGTTATTTGTGAATACCAGATCTAGGCAGTTATTTTTCCTGGTGTTTTCTGTTATCTCCTGTGTCAGCATAAACTCGTTTGTGAGAGCCATCAGCATTCTTGCTTGCTCCTGGTCCTCTCTTTTGTCCCCCTTATCTTCCTGTATAAATATATTTCTACCCACCTTTTTGTATTTTATAAATGGGAAATTAAAATCGCCACAGAGTATTATATTAGGGGATGGAGAGTTTACAGACTTTATTAGGGTTCCGATATCCTCAATGGCATTCCCAAAATTTTTCATTTGGAAAGTTTGGAGGTCTATAGATGATTATCAGTTCCACGTTTAGTTTCTCTTATTTTCACTCTTTTCACTCTATTTTCATATTATATATATATATATATACAGGGCGTCCCAAAAAAATGTATACACACTTTAAATACTTATAAAGGCAGTGTTTATTAAAATACATTTCATTTTCAAAATGTAATAGAATCTACAGACATTATTTAATTGTTTTGTCAACGCCTGTTTTCAAACTGACGTCCGTTCTGGTCCAGGCACTGCTGATAACGCGAAGCAATGGAATCGCAAACATCACGAAACATTTCGTTTGGTATTTGTGTGCATTCTCGTTCAATGGCTGCTCTCAATTCAGCGACTGTTGCAGGTTTTATAGCGTAGACTTTGTCTTTTAAGTATCCCCATAAAAAAAGTCTAGTGGTGTGAGGTCTGGTGAACGCGGAGGGTATTCTACGAAACCCCTTCGTCCAATCCACATCCACATCGTGCCAAGTACCACTCGCAATACTCCACTCTTCGGTCCGGATCATCATCTCATTAATAGCATGGACTAATCTTGGAATGTAACTTTTCATTGACAGCGCTTCAAAATGCGTTGGACAGACGATTCTGAAATTCCTACCTCACGACTCGCTTGCCGCACAGATTTTCTTGGACTTTGGTGATACGTTTCCAGTACTCTTTCTTGCTTTGTGGGGCTTGTCGATGTCCGTGGTCTTCCGGAACGCTTCTTGTGGACATTCTGAACAGTTCCATCGGCTTCAAACTTATCTCTAATTCGAGTGATGGTAAGTCGCGTTGGTGGATCTGTTTGAAACTCCCTCCTAAACTGTCTTTGCATTTCAACTGCGTTTTCACACTTCCAGTAGCATTTTAGAATGAATTTCCTTTGTTCAAAGCTTAGTCTGACTGCCATTATTAATTCTAATGGGTTTAACTTGGAAAGAAAGAAACATCAATTGAGCTATCAGCTGTTAAAGTGTGTATACATGTTTTTGGGACGCCCTATATATATAAGCACACCGGACAAAAAATTAGTCACCCCTAATAGCACTGATAGTAGGAAGTTCAAGGTCACACAGAGGGCGCTGATGTAGCATTGGTAAGTGACAAGTAGCGGTGACGTAGCACACATGATCAGATCTGTTTCGTGAGGTGGTGAAGAACAAAGTGTGTGTTGGATATAGTCTGCAAAATGGGTCGTGAGGCAGACGTTACTCAGTGGCAAAAAGGAGCCATCGTGTTTGGCAGAGCCCACGGACACAAAATGTCTGAAGTAGCCCAATTTGTTGGTGTGTCAAAGCGTACTGTCCAGCGAGTTTACAAAGAGTGGTGTAGTTCGCAATCAACTGACAATCGACGGCGTAACTGTGGCCGGAAAACAATTCTTGACAATAGGGGCCGCCGCCATGTTTCTCGTCTAGTAACTGCAAATCGTTTTCAAACCAGGGAACAATTGCTCCAAGAAACCAATGAGGTTCTCCAGCGACCAATTTCCGAACGGACATTGCGACGAGAACTGCATGCGATGGACATCTGGAGCAGGGTACCACGGAAGAGGCCGCTGTTAACAGCAAGTCCACAATTGGCACGTTATAAATGGGCTCAGAGGCACAAAAACTGGACTGCGGCAGATTGGAAACGTGTAATTTGGTCCGATGAGTCCCGTTTTTGTTTGTTCTCCAATGATGGGAGGCGACGAGTACATCGCAGGTCCAATGAAGCCTTTAATCTTGAATGCGTCGAAGGTGTTGTTCAGGCTGGAAACAGAAAGTGAAGCGCAGGAATAGACACCCACGGACTCTGGCGGAACTTCGGGACCGGCTGATGAACGAGAGGCAGCAAATCGATGTTCAGTACATGCACAACCTCGTAGAGTCTCTGCCTCGCCGGATTCGTGCGGTTATCAAGGCCAGAGGCGCCGTCACACGTTATTAGGTACATTCTGAGAGGGGTGACTAATTTTTTGTCCGGTATGCTTATATATTATATAATATATAATATATATATATATATATATATTACGATCATTAACATCTCCCTTTCTCTAAATATTTCTAATTTATGAAATTTCATTGTACAGTATTAATAAATGAAAGCAAACTTTATAGATGTTTTATTACACAATTATTTTAAAATCTCTGTTACGGTATAACTCACAAGTTTATACATTGTTTGAAGAAAGCCTTTTATTTTTTTACGGCTGATCTTCAATGGAAATAGTTATAATTTCTTTAAATGAAATAAAGAATAACATTCTTAAATGTTTTTGCATATACGTAGAAAAGAAGTTTATGTGCTATATTACACCAAAAGCTAACTTATACAAAAAATTAGGTACTTTCCTGTTATCTCGGACCCCAGACTTTTTGCCAGTTGCCAGACTTAAATTTTGACAGAATATTTTCGTTGAAACTAACGAAAATATCACGACTTAACCCAACCTTACCAACTAATTAGGTTAACTGAATGCCTGGTTAGGTAAACTGTACGCCCTTGATAACTGGTTAGGTTAAGTAGTGATATTTTCATTAGTTTTAACGAAAATATTCTGTGTCAAAATTGAAGTCTGGCAACTGGCAAAAATCTGGGGTCCGGGATAACAGGAAAGTACCAAAAATTATTACAGAAAAAGAAAAATATGAGATTTTATGAACGAGTTTTGAAATCAGCTTTCTCTCAAAATAATGGCAAAAGCATGTAAAGATATTTTAGACCATAAGCCACAAAAGAATAAGAACAACTTAGAATAAAGGATATGTTTCTTGAAAAGAAAATGTGTGTATATATATATATATATATATATATATATATATATATATATATATATATTATATAGCTGTTCTAATATAGACACTTCAATTAGTTTTCATGTAATCATTACCATTTTAGTTTTTACAAAGTTATTTTTACAAGATAAAAAGTATAGAAATCGGTTATACACGGAAGAAAGGAGAGAGGTTAATATTGAATTGAAATATCGGTACATATCATAAAAGCCTAAAACTATTTAATTAAGAAATCTTTTGGATCACTTTAACATATTGCTTCCCAGTGTTAATCACTTTAACATATGCTTCCCAAAAATAGACATTACACAACCAATTATAGTTACATTACAATAGTTTATAATATTTAGAGATTAGCTAGTCAAGAAAATGTAAATTTATGGACAACTTAACTTATCATGCTTTGACATTTTTTGTGAATGTAAAATATTTCGATCACCTGAAGATCAGGGCCCCCAGCCTTCTTTAGTTAGCCTTATAAGGTTAACTAACGAAAATATCACGACCTAACGTAGCCAATTGTTAGGTCAACTGTACGCCCTTGACGATTGGTTAGGTTAGGTCGTGATATTTTCGTTAGTTAGCTTAGATTACCAACCTCTTTCTAACCAAGCACCCTTTCTCTTTTTAACATATTGCTTCCCAGGAGGGATCACTTTAACATATTGCTTTCTGAATGCTTTGGGAAGCAATATGTTAAAGTGATCCAATCTTTTCTTTCGTTCCAGATAGGGTTGCCAGACGTCCCGTATTTTACGGGACAGTCCCGCATTTGATCCAAAAATCCCGCGTCAAAATCCCGCGTTCAAAATGTCCCGCAAAAAATATTTTTTAAGCAAGTTTTTTTTGGATGAATTGATTTAGAATTTCAATATTATGTATAATAATTTCAATGTATTCACGATGCTTAATTGTTAAGTATTATTATAATAAAATTTTTCTAATTTTGTTTGTTGTAACTGTTGAAGAAATCTAGTTTCAATTTGAAAAAAATTTGGTCTTAAAAATACACCACACAAATTTTTTTGTCCCGCATGGGCATTTGAAAAATCTGGCAAACCTAGTTCAAGATATTACGTTTGACCTCATTATGAAAGGTCACTACAAAAATATATAGTTCGTAATAAAACAGGAAAATAATCAGTGCTATAACTGTTATCAGTCTAACTTCCAAAATAAATAACTTTTGCAGTCAGCAATGTAGGGTTCTTTAAACACTAATTTAAAACTGTGTATATGGTAAATTTTTATTAAATTACCTACATTACTTCGAACATTCATTTCTCTAGAACATAAACTGAAAAGAAAGAATGTGTACGGATCAGGTAAGTAAAAAGTATTTAAATTTGGAAAACTTACCGATCCGTGGGACATGCATCCAACTACTGACCAAACCTAACGTCGCTTAACTTCGTTAATCTAACGATAAGGAGACATGGTCATATGAACAGTAAAAAAGGAAATGATTACATAATATATATTTTACCAACATAGCTCATTTGAATCTACAACTAATGTCACTACACGAGCGCTCGTGTCACAATGACTTCTGTGTATATACTATAAATTGTCGCAATGACTTAAGGTATCCAGGATAAGCATATATATATATATATATATATATATAATATTTTTACCAGATAATTTAAGATTTTGACCGTAGTAATAACATTGGTGATCTTAGATTATTGGAATCAATTCATATTCCTCTGAATGTTTTAATGTAGGATTTATTTAATTTTTATTTGTAATTGTTTTAAAATTTTGCTTATCTTTTATTTTTTACAATTTTTTAAATTTATCCTGAAACTGAGATTTGTGTAGTTCGAAACATCGGATCTATAAATGTTTTTACTGTCATCGTAAAACTATTTTATGGGTTTCTTTAATAATTTCTGGATTGAATTATTTTTAGTTTGTGAGTAAATGCTTAAATTTGTAGTTGGTTGGAATAATTTTTTCTTTTTTCTTTTGGGTTTGCAACATATATATTGATTAATGACAGCATAGTAGTAAAAATAAAGAAGGAGATTATTTGAGACCTTGAAATTCATCAAAAATTAATCGGGTCTCATTTTTATTGGTCAGGGTGACCCTTACCGTATATTTTACAAAAATCGAAAGAAACATCTATGAACTTTGGATTCATTTCTTAAAGATCCGTTAGTTGCGTGATTTTTTTCGAATTCCTTTCTGCGTGTATGATGATTTTCGAATATTTTTATCGTCTACTTTCATAATTATTACATAGTTATATAGTTAGTGAATTTAAATAATAAAAAACAAGGATAAAAGAATAAAAAATAAATACATTTCCAAGGTTACTGACCAGACGTGAAAGATATGACTTTCACAGAGACACTTTTCACCTGCTTATGTAAGCGAGTGAGCGACAGATTGCTTGGGATGGGATGTGAATTTCTTCATTATTTGTACTTGTTTCTAGATTAGTTACAGTAAAGAGGCTTTTATGCAGGAAGGCGGTACCAAGAGTACTCATGTATTTGTTCTAGTAATTCACCTCTCAATTTTAAATGAGCAAATCAGAATTAGTCCACTTGATTACTCCTGTACATATGGTTAAACAATGCAATATAATTATCTAAAGTTTTCGACGTTTGACCTATATGGGATACAATCACTCGAACACACACACACACAATCAACCAAACGCATTATAGGGACTATTCTTTATTTAGCGAAATTTAATCGTATTATCCATAATTTATGTATATACCCTCCCATTAACAGTAGAGAGAGAGAGAGAGAGAGAGAGAGAGCAATAAACAACCAAATGTAATACCCCACACAGTAATTAATTTTCACGTTGATGATGTAGTTACTCGTGGTTCAGATTTAAATTGTAGGTCCTCGGTCTTTCAGTACGGTAACAACAACTTCACACAATTAACATAAAGCATCACACATTATTGTATAGATTCAACGATCAGGCTCTAACTTTTTTATGCAGGAAGTTTGAGCATATTTTCTACAAAGTGTTTCTTAATGAACGGTGTGCTACACATAACATCGAAACAGTCTTCCGTTCTCGTGTTTTTTTATTTGGGTATTTGTAATAAAACTCTCATTTTGTAAAACGTACCGAACCGTGGGTCGCTACATCGTCTGGACGCAGATGGGAATCAACCATCCAACTACTGAACAAACACAACGTCGCTCAACTTCACTAATCTAACGGTAAGCATGGGACAATGACGACGTATAAACGGTATTAGTATGAAGATGAGAAGGGACGCATATATAATTTAAGGTGGTCAAAAAAAATAAATGTTGAAAATTTGTAGGTCTTACCACCTAAAATTGTTACTTATGTTGAAAAAACTCTATATATAAAATTTTAATAAGATCAAAAAATTCTAAGTGGTGCCACATCGCATTTGAATTTAGATGTTTTTAAAAACCTTTTTTGTTTCTTCCCCATAATATAGATTTATTGTGTCTTTACGAAAAATATTTCGATATATATCATTTTTTTGCATAATATAGATTTCTGTATGCTTATTGTGGTTAAATATTCCGAAGCACATCTTGTATGAGCGGTACTGAACACGTTGAGGCAAGAATCGTATCTGTTCTGTAGATGCTTGTATTCACGTTTTTCCATGAAATAGATTTCGTCACTTTTCCCAGTAAGTGCTCATCTTGCGTAAACGTGTTGAAAGGCCGTTCCTATAACAATCGTATTTTTTATTCACAAGCCTCAGTCTTTTGCCAACCTGTCGTTTGCAGTGTATTGTTTGCAGTCGTTTGCAGTGTATTTTTGCAGTCATTTGCAGTGTATTGTTTGCAGTGTATGGCAGTTCGTCTGCAGTGTTGCAATAGTGAATAATCATATTAGAAATGGCAAGTTCCTCAATGAAAACTCGCAGAAATACCGAAATATGGCTCATTGGCCAACCAATTGAAATGATATGCGAGAGAAAACTTCCTTCCAAAGGTGATGTGCTCCGTCGTCTTTTTTATTTACTTAAGGAAAAGAAAACTAAGAGAAGCTTCTAAAGCAGTTTACATAGAGGTAGTTGAATTTTGGGAACAAGCTAGAATTCCAACAAGAGCTGATTATAATGTTATACCAATGATTGAAAAAGTATATACGGAATACAGAACACTCCAAACATTAAAATTCCGGTGCTCCGAAACTCGGCGTGAGAAAGAGAGATTGTTTCAGGACAGTTTAAACGATCTCTTTGATATTGCTCACCAAAAAGCGCACGAGATGATCAAGATTAAAGAAGTCAGGAATTCCTCCAAGCTCAAAAACAGAAGGGAAGAAAAGGATATTGGCTAACGTTGACAAAGCATTATCACAGAAAGAAGATCGTAAAAGGAAGAAAGAGTCAGCTAAAGAACGGTTAGCACGTAGGTAAAGTAAGAGAAAGGAGGAAGAAACAAAGTCTGCCAAATTGACTTCATCAAGTAGCATGAGTAGTGAAGATGAAACAATGTTGTGTAAAACTAACACGGCATCAAAAAATAATGCAGGCAAGAAGGTTCCTAGCAAACCAAGTAAGAAGGAACTTGTAACACGAGACGTTGTAGTTGAGTAGTATGCCCCAAAAATATATGAGAGCAATTGCATTGGAATGTTGCAAGAGTCCAACCCTCACCCCCCTTTGTTGCTAAGCCCCGCCCCCTCGTTACCAGCCCCGAAATGGGACTGCAAGGGGTATGCAACCTGGAGTTATCCCCCAAGCTGATCCCCCCAAAGGGGAGTGCCAACCTTTGTTGCCAACCCCAAAATGGGATTGCAAGGGGTATGCAACTTGGAGGCGGAGTTCTCCCCCAAGCTGAACCCCCCCAAAGGGGCATACCTAACCTAAGGGCGCCTCTTTGGGGAGGAAGGGATTTCTTCATCCCCTAAAGGAGCAGAAAGAGTGAGAGAGAGAGAGAGAGAGAGAGAGGAGAGGACCCAGAGCTGGGAGCCCAGAGTTGGGCGTTCACTCGGCTGATTGCCGAGCTCATATGACTCCATCGACCGCCTCCCGCTCTTTTATAGACCTCTAATCTGCCAGTTGGCTGAGTTGCCAGATAGCGCCATGTATTTAATTCATCAGCCAATAGAAGGCTGAGTTGCCAGTTTGTGCTATATATTTAAGTAAACCATATATTAATCATCCAATAGAGTTGCCAGATAGCATATTTATTAAATTAATTCATATATTATTCAACTATTTGGTTGCTAAATACCACCATGTATTTATATGATGAGAGTTGTCAGGTACTGCCATTTATTTTAATTCGTTACCACAACAGATGAATCTTCTCCTTAATTCCAACAAGTTACTTTAAAAGAAATTGTTTATTAAATAAATAATTAGAATTTAAACACACACTCTTTACACAACTAAAATAAGTCAATTATTACATAATTCCTATTTTTATTATTATTATTAATATCGCAATTCACGCTAAATCACGAGTAACAGTGGGAAAGGATGCGCTTGTATATATGTATAATAAAAGAATGAACAACTCGTGCACACACACACACACACATATATATATATATATATATATATATATATAATAATTTTATTTTCACAGTTAACTAGAAATAATATTCTGTGAATTTTCAAGTTCATTTAAGAAGACAAAAATATATAATAAATGAACACTTTGTGTGTGGGTAAATTTCAATTCAAAAAGAAAACTTATCACGTAAAATCTAAACGTATTTACTGGAATTCTATCTCCAGAAATTTTTAATTAACTTTCGCCAACGGTTACAAGCAAAATTAGAATTTTTTTATTAAAACAATGCTTAATAATGCTTAATTTTGGGTTCAAATACGGAACGTTTAGCAACCCTAAATACATTTGATCAGTGGTCCCCAGCCTTTTTTGTATGGCTCCCCATAAACCAATTCTAATCCAACTTCATTATCCAATCATTAGATATTATTTTCTATAACTTCTAGATCGCGTGTCATTAGACTACCCACAATTAGTTGTCAATACCCCAGCGATTAATTTCCCCTTAAGTAAGCGTGAAATTATTATTATTATTATTATTATTATTACCACTAGTACTACTAATATGTATATATATATATATATATATATATATATATATATATATATATATATATATATATATATATATAAATCATCCTATTCTGGACAACCCAATAAATCCTCAAATTTGTCGAGCTGAATGGAAGGATATAGGTTAAAAGGAAACTTAGCGGTCATTTTCGAGGTTAGCGTAAGACGCATCTGCTCAGAATTTTTTTCCAGAGAAGCTGAAAGTAAATGAAATGAGTGAAATGATATGAGATTAGTAAAATGAAGTGAAATGACATGAAAGTGAAATGACATGAAAAGGTTTATATATAGAGGAGTGACGAAAAGTAAATAGGCCCTTTGGTGTGAAAATTAAAAATCCGAAATTGATTCTTTCTATATATATATATATATATATATATATATAAACATATAAACTATAAGGAGAAAGTGAAAAGTGTGTAATGATATTTTTTCTGTTTTTGAAACACAAGAAAGGTTTGTCAAAAGAAAATAGACACAGTTAATGTGTTTATTTATTTTGCTGTTTATTATTTAATATAATTGTGTATGTGTGTGTGTGTGTGTGTGTGTATAGATTTGAGAATATGTTAATGGAACGATTTCTTTTGCTAAGCCAATTGTTTAGTGAATTTTTTAATTTTAATATTGTTTTAATAATTAATTCACTTTAAGGTGAAAATCCGTTTTATATATATATATATATATATATATATTGTTAATATTGGTTTTAATAATTGATTCTCTTAAAAGGAGAAAATTCATTTGCTTTATTAATATACTTTTGTCATTTTTCTGATTTTCATTCACATAATATATACAGAGGTGTGTGTGTGTGTGTGTGTGTGTATTAAGATTTGAGAATATGTTAATGGAACGATTTCTTTTGCTAAGCCAATTGTTTAGTGAATTTTTTAATGTTAATATTGTTTCAATTATTAATTCACTTTAAGGTGAAAATCCGAGTTTAGAACAAACGGTAGCTCGCTTCGCTCGCGACCATTGTGCAACTTGGCCCCCGGAACCGGGTAGCAGTATATGTCACACACTGTGAAGCTCGTGATTTTCACGGGTGCGTTCTTTTCTGTAGTTTTATCGCGGTGCTGGACCTTCGGCCCCAGTAATTGTGACCTAGGACATGGAAGCTTGACAGAGCACATCGTCAGCTCATGGGGTATCAGTTGATGATGGTTGCAGATTTTCCGATGATCTACTCCGATCATAAGCAGCTTCTCCTGGAATGTAAAGTCTGTATGCAGACGTCCAAAACATTCGTATATCTTTTTTTTAGAATTTTTAAATTTATTCTTTAATTGCAAGAATACCGTAGGATAGTTAAAACAAATATTCTTAAATACGCTTTAGTATATATATATAATGAATCAGAGCCCCCAGCAATCGGTCGGGGTAATGTCGTTGTCTGCGTTTAGCTTTTTTGTGTTTACATTTTCTGGTTTAGCGAAAAATGTGATATTAATAATAATAAAAATAGGAGTTAAGTAATAAAATAATAATGTAAATGAATTATTTTAGTCGTGTAAAGAGAATCTGTCATGTATTTTTTATACAGTAAAGTTTAAAAAAAGTTTGAACGTAAAATTGAAACGCGCTTCCAGGTAATAAAAATATGTAGGTATAATATATATATATATATATATATATATATTGTAGAGAATTCTAGGAAATTCAATGTACATGTTAATTGAAATAGAGAAAAATTGAAATAGAGAAATTAATATATATATATATTTATATATATATATATATGTCCCGTAGTGTAAAACTCTACGGTTCAAAACGAGTTCGTCTTGAATTGCATTCTGAACGTTGAAAAAAAAAATAATAAAATAAATAAATAAATAAATAATAATAATTCTTAGTTCTGACATCACAGAGTGTGCAATCTTTCATACGCGGAGTAACCCATGTAATTCGCAGTAACCCCTTTTAACCCGAAGTGCCCTTTGTAACCCGGCGTAACCCCCAGTAATCTTAACATAAATCATGAAATGCGAGATGTATATGAAAACAAGCTCACCGCATGAATTCTTCGATCCCCCCTCCACCGCCGTTGTTATCAGCATCTCGCGATGCAAGGCGAGCGTCTATAAACACGTCTTTTCATTTTTATTAGTAAATTTTACTAAAATCTTGTACCATTCCCATACATAAAGCATAATTGTGTCAACCTGTATACCGCCCGACTTCTCTTAGCCTAACCCACTTCCACACCAAATTTCAGCTGTCTCTGATCACTATTTATCTTCTTCCGGAAAAAATCACGCAAATTGTTGGTTTCGAATATAAGATTCATTTACGCTCTATAACTTCCTTCCCAATCGATTCCCTTTTGTACGGGTTCCACCTTACCTTCACGCCGCCCCCCTGGCGCCTCTAGATCCTACAATTATGCTTTATTATCAAAAGAAAAACACAAGCTCCGCAGAAACTATTTCGATCATGATTGGTTCACCCCCGGGACTCTCCCGATCTCAATTGCCCAATCGGGCTGTAAATTGAATTTACCTCCGCCTAAATTTAAATGTCGGAAACTACCATAGGCGCTTGCTGCTAAACTCCTCCCGTAAGAGGGTAACCCTTAGCTACCTCGTCTCCGCCTACCCCGAGGTTTTAAAAACCCAGAGAGCGTCGGGAACGAGGTTCTTTGCCCTCTTATTATCCCCAACCACGCAGGCTCTGTGATTACTTCTGTGATTAATTGTGCAGTGGCACTACCTCGCCCTGATCACTTAACTCCAATTTAAAGTCGAATCAAATCCAAGCTATAAACTTTGCCGTAGATCGCTTTTAAGAAACAGCGGCCTAAATTGTACATTTTTGCTTCTACTTAATTTTACGATTTATTCGTATTCGACCTCACCTTGAGCATCATATAACCTTCATTTTTTTTTTCTTAAACTTAACCAGATTTAATTGTCCTCACCAAAAGGACTGTGTAATCGAAGTGAGATTAATATAAACTATGTTAAAGTGAACTTCGTCGTTTCCATTCACCGCGCAATTCAGTTTAAACAGTATTTTCTCCGGTGATTTCGCGAAACGGAATCAGGAAGCACTTGAAGGTAACCTTCCGAAACTTTACAACGATTCGAGGTAAGAGTGGTTAGTGGAACTCACACACATTTTATTGCAAGGCGTGAGAGCCTGGTGCGTCCACTAGTGCCGACGTTAGACACGACACCTCCACAGAGTTTTTTTTTGTGGAGTTTTCTTAACCCGAGAGTGACGTTGTCCATCATCCTTCGGATACAACTCCGACTCAAACCAAGGGGACCGCCTCTGGAATTCATAGTCCATCGTCGTCTTCTACATTCGAGCGACCCAATTGGGACACCGCTCGACACTGGAGGTCCCACCGAGACGCCGAGGACCCAGACCCACAGGACCCGGAAATTGGGTGAACGAAGTCTTGCCCAATTCGCCCGGGGCCCCTCTCTCCTCTCGGATGACGCCACGGTTGTAGATGACGTCACCGCTCTTCCCTTGCCTCCTCCACTGAGTGCCTCTGCGGGTGACCTTCAAATCGAGAGAGATGCCAGCTGATTGCCACGTCGCGGTCTCCGTTTTCTCTCTCGATCTGCCTCACTCAAACGTTTTGATGTTTGAGTGAATGAATTACGCAATTATTAAGTATCACTGATTTGCCCATAACCGAATTATAAAATTTAATTGTGATGTTCGTGGAATATTGATAAATTGTG
This sequence comes from Bathynomus jamesi, assembly GCA_023014485.1. NCBI lineage: Eukaryota > Metazoa > Arthropoda > Malacostraca > Isopoda > Cirolanidae > Bathynomus > Bathynomus jamesi. The sequence goes on along the minus strand of JAJOZX010000014.1, from coordinate 1,246,531 downwards.
TATATATACCCACTATTCATTAATAATACTTCTTCCACAGTAATAATTAATGGTTAAAAGGTGACTCATTTTTTTTTTGTGTGGTACTTTTAAAAAATTTTTTTTAGTTGTTTCCTTCGAGTGAGTGGTAACAGTGAAGTGATTTTTACCACTTAATAAATTTCTTAGTTATCGTACTTTCTTTTAAATAAACAAGTAATTTTAATTAATTACTGGATAGTGTAATACGCTATTAATTTGACCTTGCAGTCATTTATTTATATTTAATATTCTTAACCGTCTTTAAATTTTTTTTTTCTTTAATTATTTTTAATTAATTTAATTTTTAAATTTTTTTTTATTATTGAATTACCGTGTGTAATAATTTTGTACTTTAATTTTTTTTTTTATTAACTGAATAGGTTAGGTAGGGTTAGGAATTTTATTTTTTTTTAAGTTTTACTTTTTTACTTTGTGCTACGGGAATTACGCTTGTGGCGTACTTGCAGGCCATATACGTGAATACGATTGGGGCACGACTCGTGGTACTTTCTTGCGGACTAAGATTGAGGGCGGGATCAACCGTCATTGGAACTCCAGGTTTCTTCAGTTCAGGATCAAGGACACGGAAAGGGACTTCGTGTGGGGCTCTTCATCCATTGGTGACCAACGATTCGATCATCCGACTTACAAGTAACCTTTTGCTATCCCAATCTTCATTTTCCCATAGTCTTTTCTTTTATTACTTTATCACCAATTTTATTAGAATTGTAGAACGATGCTGGCATAATTTGGTTTTTTTTTCAATCCCGTCATTCCTCAGATACTTTTTTTTTTTTTTTGTTTTACTTCATTGTTGAAGGTACTTCGATTGTTTTGCGTTTGATCAAATTAGTCAAACTTTTAAACTTCTATGGACTTTTTTTTTATTGAATAGTTAATAGTTTGCTTAATTTGGATTTCGAAAGTGTACACTACATAATTACCTGGATTACATTAACAAATTTTTTTTTCTTTTCTCACCTTTTACAATTTTTTTTTTTTTTTTTTTTTATTTTTACCTTGGATTTGTTTTATTTACATTCTGATTCCGACCGGGATTTTTTTTATTACCACTTACACCTCCACGTCCGTCCTTCCCTAAACGTCGCCGAATTTCAAACACCAACATGGCCGACACCAGCAATACGGCTTCCACTGCTGCTGCGCCTGCCGCGAGTGTACCAGTCACAAATGTTGCGGTCTCCAGGGTACTCAACCTGCCGACGTCCGTTCCAAAATTTAAGGGAACCGTCGCGGGACGAGCCACCGAGCCACTTGTTCAACACTGGCTCCACAAACTGGAGACATACTTTGAAAATGAGAAGGTCACCGCGGACAAGGACAAAATTTCTGAATCACAGCGGTTTATTGATTTTTCAGAGGGATCAGCATCCAAGTTTGTTGAAACTGACCCCGAGATACGAGAGGCCACTACGTGGGTCCAGTACCGACAAATTTTCTGGGACAATTTTAAGGATGTCAGCGACACCCAACCGTTCACGGCTATGACAAACTTGTTCCGACTGCGCTGGCAGGATGGTGAAGATTTCATGGAGTTTAGGAATCGTATTCAAAGCACTATGAACAGTGTCATCTTAGCCATCGATGGCGCTTTTGGGTATAAAATGCCCTCACAAATGGCGAAGATACTGTCCTTTTCGGCGATGTATGCGAACTTACCTAGTCACCACCAAGTCAAATTCCAGCGACATGCGGATATTACCACATCGTTAGCAACCGTTGTGAACAAGTTGAAGGAGTCGTGTCCAAACTCGACTGACCTTAGTATTCGTCGACCACGGGAAGAACGATCTAAAACCTCCCAGTCCATCCGTTATACCGCAGATAAACAAGAAGGCAGCAGAACATAGTTCTGCTTCTGCAACGCCTACGCCGACGAACCGGTCTCGACCAACCCCATCACGGCAGCCCCCCCGATTCCAACCTCAGACTCCACCGAGTCACCCCCACGGTGCTACAAACTGCTGTCAAGTGGGCCATGGAATAAACAAGTGTCGGGCGGCTGCGTATTGTGATTATTGCAGAGAGTCCGGTCACCGGCGGAGAACGTTCGAAATGCCAGGATAAAGGTACTCCTCCCCAGCAACAACGGAATCCGTGGTCCCAAGGATCCCGGCCTTCCACGAGGCCACCGCAACAAGGATACCCGAAGGAACTCCTTCCTATGCAACAAATCCTACGCGAAGCCGCTGGGAGCAGGACGTTCGACGTCTAGAGGCATCGCTGAAACTTCTCAGGGAACAATGGAAAAAACGATATGGGATACGCCTGACCACCAGCCATACCACCGGAGAGTCCTGAGACTGCAGATACATCCGATGATTTTTTAGAGGATCAGCCGGCTCCAGGATTTCCGTATCCAGACGAGCCGGGTTGCCCTCCCCCGGAGTAGCTCTCCCTACGCGGAAAAGGCCAGGAGTTACTACTCACTTAAGGACCCCGAGGGCCCTGCACAAAATAGTCCAGATACTACTGTAGAATCTTATGAGTTTCCCTTTTCAGAAACTGCTTGCATTGAACCTGAGATCTATGAATCTCGCTCTGCTTCACAGAGACCCGTGGTAAATTCTGTCGACGTTTCTACGTCATATGTTTGTACGATTAGTAATAAGTTTGAGGATGCTGTTATTCCGCTTCGTGTTCGAAGCTTAGATATGTTTGGTCTGCTAGACACTGGTAGCAACGCTAACCTAATTAAACAGTCTAGTTTGAATAAAATTCTGGGCATTTCCGAATTGGAACTTTTCCCGTCTAAAGTTGTTTTAAAAAGCGTTAATGGAGGAACCATACCCTCCGTCGGGCAAGTTAAGCTAAAACTGAAACTCGGCAAATTAGGCTTCGATGCCGATTGCGTGGTTGTACAAGACTCTATGCACTTCCCCACCGACATTTTACTTGGTTACCCTTTCCTTAAGGGAAATGGGTGGGATCTTAAATTTGAATCAAATGTTGTCCAAGTGCAAGGACAACTTATTCCGTTAGTGAATACGGAATCGAACCCGGAGGTTCGTTTTTCTACTGCTGTCGAAGCAGGTTTTAAGGATATTTCGGGCGATGTTCCCGACCTTGTTGAAACCCTACAGGATTGTTGTTATCCTGGTCACGGAGGGATTCAATTTTTTCCGGCTTTGCCGCCGTGTGATTGTTTGGAGTCGGGTGATAATCCCGCTGCACGCCATGTCAGGCGCTCGTTGAATGTTTGTTCGAGTCTGTTCCCATCGATGAGTTTCAGTTGAGAGTTAACGAAGAATTTGTTATTGAGCCAAACCAACAGGTTTGCTTCCGCGTGATTGTTACTTTTAATGATGGTACTTATGTGGATCCTGCGACTTCGGTAGTCGTTGAAAATGTTCTTGAAAATCAAGTACAACATTCTGGTTTAGTAATTGCACGCAGTCTGTGTACCAGCGAAAATGCAAACATCCCTATACTGTGTGCTAATGTTGGTTCCGAATCCATCACGTTGAAACCTAATACTTTAATAGGCAGAGCCTATTTGGCCCAGTCTGCGCCTAATTTAATTCCTCACGCCATACGCAGGTGCACCCCTGAAGGCGTGCCTCCTCAGGAATTGCGTGCTTCTTATAAAGCATGTTTAGAGTCCGATCCCGCAAATTCTTTTCTCTGCAGCGACCCGGACCTGTTCAATCAATTATTAGATTTCTTAGTCGAACATAAAAGCATCATCGCACTCAAGGGTGATGCCTTGGGACGTTCAAACCTTGTTCCATTTCACATTAACCTCACGGAAAACACCAAGCCAATCTACATTCCGCCATATCGCGTTCCCCACTCCCAGCAACTGCTTGTTGAGGAACACGTAAAGGAAATGTTAGATTTGGGTGTTATTCGACCGTCGGTTAGTCCTTGGTCTTCTCCGTTGATCTTAGTCAAGAAAAAAGATGGAACGCTAAGGCCTTGCATTGATTACCGACGCCTAAACAAAGTGACCATCCCAGACCGATTCCCGCTTCCCAATATGCAGGAGGTCATTCAATACGTTGGTAAGGCTAAATATTTTACCTCTCTTGATTTAGCTTCAGGATACTGGCAAATGTCTCTGTCTCCAGTCAAGGCCGTGTACTGCCTTCACTACCAACCAAGGCCATTACGAGTGGAATGTTTTGCCATTCGGGTGCCGAAATGGCCCTGCGAATTCTCCCGACTCATGAATATTGTGTTATCTGGATTATTGGGTTCTCATGCCCTAGTCTATCTAGATGACATAGTGGTCTACAGCGACACAGTGGAAAAACATTTCGTACGCCTTGCCAAAGTCTTCACACGTCTTTCGAATGAAAATCTCAAACTAAAACTTTCTAAGTGTCAATTTTTCCGTTCCTCACTTGTATACTTAGGGTTTCTTCTTTCCTCTGACGGAATCCGACCGGATCCCGCCAAACTTCATGTTCTCCAAAACTACCCTATTCCTCGAAACGTTGATGAAGTACGATCCTTTATCGGGTTTGTAGGATTTTATCGCAACTTCATTCCCGAATTTTCGGATATAGCCGCTCCCTTGACAAATCTGTTCAAAAAGAAAACCACTTTTGAATGGAATTCTGAGCATCAGAAAGCCTTTACTACCCTTCGCAACGAACTCCTACAGGAACCCATACTGCAATTCCCAGATTTTAGCAAACCCTTCATAGTAGCCACTGACGCTTCTAACTACGGGTTGGGTGCCGTACTACTCCAAGCCGTAGATGGTACCGAACTACCTGTGGCTTACGCTAGTCGGTTACTTTCTAAACCCGAACGAAACTATTCAGGGACTGAACGAGAAGCTTTAGCCATCGTATGGGCCCTGAAGAAATTTAAGAATATCATCTACGGGTACAAAATTATAGTAAAAACGGACCACGCTCCGTTAACATCTATATTTTCCAAGAAATTACCAGACGGACGACTAGGTCGCTGGGCTCTTACCGTCCAGGACTTTAGTCCCGAATACGTCCACCGGCCCGGTAAACTCAACGTTCTTCCAGACTGTCTATCCCGAATAAACAAACCCGAAGAGGTCTGTGGAATTCATCGCATTGAGACCATTCCCAATTTCGATAGAAACACGCTCTTCGAGGCACAACGCACGGACTCGTATATTTCCAAATTGGTTCAGCAATTAAAGACTCAACCAAATTCGGAACTTCACCAGTTGTATGCCTTCCAGGATCAAATTTTGCATTACCAAATTTCTCCTGGAAAATACGTGACAGAGGTTCCCGAGAGTCTTCAGGTCGTGGCGATTAAACTGTGCCATGACAGCGTTTGTGCTGGGCACCCTGGAGTTGAACGAACACTGAAATTGGTCCAAGCACGTTACCACTTCCCACTCATGCGCACCAAGGTAACAGAACACTGCAAGTCGTGCTCATCTTGTGCGAAGCATAAAGGAGCACGTCCGCCCACCGCGCATCTGCATACGTACCCCGTTCCTGTTAGACCCTGGGAACGCGTAGGGATGGACGTGTTAGGCCCCTTTGTCCAAAGTCGAAATGGAAATAAATACATTGTCGTTTTCACCGACCATTTTACTAGGTATAACGAAGTTGTACCGGTGCCTGCCCATACATCGGAGCTCATTGCCAAGTGTTTACTCGAACGAGTAATCCACGACACAATACGCCAGCCGTGCTGCTCTCGGACAATGCTCGGGAATTCACCTCCGCAATGTTCACAGAGTTGTGCAAACGTCTCCACATACAAAAGGTACAGATAACACCGTACCATCCGGCCGCAAATGGTTTGGTTGAGAGGCAGAATGAAAAAGTCCTTAGCGTCCTACGACATCTCGTAGACGCGGACCAACGAAATTGGGACGAGTGCATCCCTATGGTACAATGGACTATTAACAACACCTACAGTCAACTCATCAATGACACTCCTCATTTCAGACTGTATCATTACGATGCGAGATTTCCTTTCGACCTCCTAACCGACTTCACACAAGAGGGATTTGACCCACAGGAATCCCAATGTTATGCGGAAGACCTGGCTCGTCACTCATTCCAGGTTTTCGACGACACACGACGTTGTCTAAACTATGAGACCGACCGAATGGCCCACTACCAACACAAACGGTACCCTAAGCAACGGACCATTACACCTGGAAACCGTTGCTGGTTGACAAGTGTAAAGCCTCCACGCCTCAGCAGTAAACTTTATCCAAAATGGGCAGGGCCATATCGTGTCCTCGAAGACCTGGGACACAATACCTTCAACATCCAACACCTACAAACCTTAAAAAAGGTTGTCCATGCTGACCAAATTAAGGTTTCGATGGAAGGTCCTAATCCTCCTCAACCGAAGTCGTCCCTATCCAAAGTGGGTACAACCAAGCCTCGCGTTACCAAGACCGAACCCGAGGATTCGGACGAGTGGGAATATTGCCTGAGGCCACCTCGGTCGACTTTGTCCGAACAACCTGTTGGAGCCACCCTGGAATCTGACACCCTGGAACCGGAGCCACTCCCTGCTGCTCCTTCTACTCCAGAATTTGAACTTCCGGGGGAAACTCCAGACTTTGAAGTTTTACCTGAAGACCCCGCAGCCAGCGCGGCGCCCCCCTACTCACCGTCGCCACCCTCACCTGTCGACGACCCTAAAAAAGACCCTACAGTGACGTTCAGAACTCGACCTCATGAGTCGTCACAAGGCCCTTGGACTCGATCCCGATCGCGAGTACCCGAGTCACTAGAACACACACATAGCCCTACACTAGAACAAAGTTCCGGCCCCGTACCCACGCTCCACTCCGTCCCTAAACCCTCACGTGAAAAATATTCCCATCACAAGGTATACACAAAGTCCCTCCCTACCACCTAAAACACCCTTACGGCCATCAACTCTGCCTACTCCGACTTCGCGAATACCCGAGTCCCTAGCCACTGCTTCCACCTCGCATCCACCTCACCAACTTCGTCCCCCGGACCGACCCTCGGTCAAACCCAAGGTGAGACCTAAATCACTTTCTTGTAAGACTTCTCGGAAGTAACAGCTAACAGACCAAAATTATTAACGAGGTTAACTTCGTCCAGCATGCTTACCCTTGCCTTCCTTCTATTTCCTGTGATTAGCAGTGCCTACCACATCGTCTCTAGTGCTGTGGTCAAGTCGTTTTGACCTCACCTGGATTTTTCCTGGCAGCTTTCCATACTCTATTATTACTGTCATACCCTTCGTTTCGATACACTTTCGGAAACCATGTTATTTAATGCTGTTATAAAACTCCTCCCATTCAAATTTTACTTTACGACCCTTCAACCCCCGTTCTAGCAGAATCCCCCCGCCCGGTTGTTCTATCATTACCTTTAGTTTTACATCATCAAACCCCAGGTTACTCTCTCTTAATAACACGCACGCCCAATCTTATACACCCTATGGCTCACCTCCCACCAATTCCTATTTTCAACCTTTCTCTCCCCTCTGTGACTCTAATACCTTCCTTCAACTACCCCACTTGGGATCAGCAATTGGATCGTATCAACGACACCCTCCAAGAAAGGTCTCATGTCTTATCCCACGTTTAGCCCCTCACCAACGTGAGTGCCTCCACTTTCATGCTAATCCTAATTATCAGCTTCTTCGCTTGCCGCCCGTGTCAACGACTGAAGTGCTGCGCCCCTACTTCGGAGCCCCCACCTTCGGAAGGAGCCCCGGACGGTCTGCCCTAATCTTCGGCCACCCGTTAGCTATCGTTATACCGAGAAACCAAAAAAAAATTTAATTAGTTAGTTAGCAATTAGATGTTATATTGTTTTGTGCATTCTGAACGTTGAAAAAAAAAAAATAAAAAAAATAAATAAATAAATCAATAATAATAATTCTTAGTTCTGACATCACAGAGTGTGCAATCTTTCATACGCGGAGTAACCCATGTAATTCGCTGTAACCCCTTTTAAACCGAAGTGCCCTTTGTAACCCGGCGTAACCCCCAGTAATCTTAACATAAATCATGAAATGCGAGATGTATATGAAAACATGCTCACAGCATGAATTCTTCGATCCCCCCTCCACCGCCATTGTTATCAGCATCTCGCGATGCAAGGCGAGCGTCTATAAACACGTCTTTTCATTTTTATTAGTAAATTTTACTAAAATCTTGTACCATTCCCATACATAAAGCATAATTGTGTCAACCTGTATACCGCCCGACTTCTCTTAGCCTAACCCACTTCCACACCAAATTTCAGCTGTCTCTGATCACTATTTATCTTCTTCCGGAAAAAATCACGCAAATTGTTGGTTTCGAATATAAGATTCGTTTACGCTCTATAACTTCCTTCCCAATCGATTCCCTTTTGTACGGGTTCCACCTTACCTTCACGCCGCCCCCCCTGGCGCCTCTAGATCCTACAATTATGCTTTATTATCAAAAGAAAAACACAAGCTCCGCAGAAACTATTTCGATCATGATTGGTTCACCCCCGGGACTCTCCCGAGTCTCAATTGCCCAATCGGGGCTGTAAATTGAATTTACCTCCGCCTAAATTTAAATGTCGGAAACTACCATAGGCGCTTGCTGCTAAACTCCTCCCGTAAGAGGGTAACCCTTAGCTACCTCGTCTCCGCCTACCCCGAGGTTTTAAAAACCCAGAGAGCGTCGGGAACGAGGTTCTTTGCCCTCTTATTATCCCCAACCACGCAGGCTCTGTGATTACTTCTGTGATTAATTGTGCAGTGGCACTACCTCGCCCTGATCACTTAACTCCAATTTAAAGTCGAATCAAATCCAAGCTATAAACTTTGCCGTAGATCGCTTTCAAGAAACAGCGGCCTAAATTGTACATTTTTGCTTCTACTTAATTTTACGATTTATTCCGTATTCGACCTCACCTTGAGCATCATATAACCTTCATTTTTTTTTTCTTAAACTTAACCAGATTTAATTGTCCTCACCAAAAGGACTGTGTAATCGAAGTGAGATTAATATAAACTATGTTAAAGTGAACTTCGTCGTTTCCATTCACCGCGCAATTCAGTTTAAACAGTATTTTCTCCGGTGATTTCGCGAAACGGAATCAGGAAGCACTTGAAGGTAACCTTCCGAAACTTTACAACGATTCGAGGTAAGAGTGGTTAGTGGAACCCACACGCATTTTATTGCAAGGCGTGAGAGCCTGGTGCGTCCACTAGTGCCGACGTTAGACACGACACCTCCACAGAGTTTTTTTTTGTGGAGTTTTCTTAACCCGAGAGTGACGTTGTCCATCATCCTTCGGATACAACTCCGACTCAAACCAAGGGGACCGCCTCTGGAATTCATAGTCCATCGTCGTCTTCTACATTCGAGCGACCCAAGTGGGACACCGCTCGACATATATATTCCAGTTAACAAAAATATAAAATAAGTTACAGGCCTAAAACTTAACTTTAAAAATAGATTAGTTACAAATTATATTTAATTTGAGGATTTATTGGGTTGTCCAGAATAGGATGATTTTATATATATATCTATATAGATTATATATATATATAATATATATATATATATATATATATTATTAGTAGCGGTAATAAAAAAATAATTTCACGCTTACTTAAAGGGAAATTAATCGCTGGTGTATTGACAACTAATTGTGTGTAGTCTAATGACACGCGATCTAGGAGTTATAGAAAATAATATCTAATGATTGGATAATGAAGTTGGATTAGAATTGGTTTTTGGGGAGCCATACAAAAAAAGGCTGGGGACCACTGATCTATTGTATTTAGGGTTGCTAAACGTTCCGCATTTGAACCCAAAATCAAGCATTATTAAGCATTGTTTTAATAAAAAAATTCTAATTTTGCTTGTTGTAACCGTTGGCGATAGTTAATTAAAAATTTCTGTAGATAGAATTCCAGTAAATACGTTTAGATTTTACGTGATAAGTTTTCTTTTTGAATTGAAATTTACCCACACACAAAGTGTTCATTTATTATATATTTTTGTCTTCTTAAATGAACTTTAAAATTCACAGAATATTATTTCTAGTTAACTGTGAAAACCAAATTATTATATATATATATATATGTGTGTGTGTGTGTGTGTGTGTGTGTGTGTGTGTGTGCACGAGTTGTTCATTCGTTTATTATACATATATACAAGCGCATCCTTTCCCACTGTTACTCGTGATTTAGCGTGAATTGCGATATTAATAATAATAATAAAAATAGGAATTATGTAATAATTGATTTATTTTAGTTTTGTAAAGAGCGTGTGTTTAAATTCTAATTATTTATTTAATAAACAGAATTTTTTTTAAAGTAAATTGTTGGAATGAAGGAGAAGATTCATCTGTTGTGGTAACGAATTAAAATAAATGGCAGTACCTGATAACTCTCATCATATAAATATATGGTGGTATTTAGCAACCAAATAGCTGAATAATATATTAATTAATTTAATAAATATTGCTATCTGGCAACTCAGTCTTCTATTGGATGATTAATATATGGTTTAATTAAATATATAGCACAAACTGGCAACTCAGCCTTCTATTGGCTGATGAATTAAATACATGGCGCTATCTGGCAACTCAGCCAACTGGCGGATTAGAGGTCTATAAAAGAGCGGGAGGCGAACGACGGAGTCATATGAGCTCGGCATTCAGCCGCGTGAACGCCCAACTCTGGGCTCCCAGCTCTGGGTCCTCTCTCTCTCTCTCTCTCTTTCTGCCCCTTTCTGGGGTGAGGAAACCCCTTCCTCCCCCAAAGAGGCGCCCTTAGGTTAGGTATGCCCCTTTGGGGGGGGTTCAGCTTGGGGGGGTTCAGCTTGGGGGAGAACTCCGCCTCCAAGTTGCATACCCCTTGCAATCCCATTTTGGGGTTGGCAACAAAGGTTGGCACTCCCCTTTGGGGGGATCAGCTTGCGGGATAACTCCAGGTTGCACACCCCTTGCAGTCCCATTTCAGGGCTGGCAACAAAGGGGGTGCCTTGGCAACGAGGGGGAGGGGCTTAGCAACAAAGGGGGGTGGGGTGAGGTGTGGCACTCTTGCAACATTGCGCAACATTGCAATGCAATTGCACTCATACATTTTGCGGGCATACTACTAGTTCCACTGGATAGATCGAATATTTCTGATAGACAGGCCGTATATGTGCTATCAGCTGCTGCCTCTGCATTAGATCATGATCTTGATGACTTGTCCATAAGCAGAAGTACAGTTCGTCGAAAGAGAATGGATGTACGTGAGAAAATCGCAAACGATTTAAAAGAATCTTTTAATCCTGAATGTTCTTTAATGGTTCACTGGGATGGAAAAATGCTAATCGATTTAACTGGAAATGAAAAAGTTGAAAGATTAGCAGGTTGGTGTTAGGAGGAGGCAAATCAAAGTTGCTTGCAGTACCCAAACTCGAGTCTGGCACAGGAGTAGACATTGCAACAACTGTTATCGAATGTTTAAAGGAATGGAACTTAATTGAATGGAACACGGGTCCTAAAAAGGGAGCTACTGCACAAATAGAACAAAAGTTTGGAGAAGACTTACTAAATATTGCATGCCGGCACCATATACTTGAACTTATTGCATCCAATGTTTTTGAGGTGTGTCTTTGTTCCGCCAGTGGCGGACCTGATATTCCGATATTCAAACGCTTTAATTCTGCCTGGAACGCCATCAATAAAGAAAATGTTGAAACCTTTCTTGATATTCCAGGACGTGATGAACTGCTTGTTATTTGTAAGAAACATCTAACCTCCACACAAATCCGAGATGATTACAGAGAGGTTCTGGGACTTACAATCATCTATCTAGGAGATGTACCACTACGTGGAGTCAAATTTCTAAAGCCAGGAGCTTTGCATCGTGCCAGGTGGATGTCTCGCATAATCTATGCCAGGGGTTCCCAAACTTTTACCACCAAGGACCCCTAAATATTAATTCCGTACGGACATAGACCCCCCACAAAAAAAATTATGAATTCAGTTACAAACTATAGTATATTTCATAAACATAGATAGGTTTTAAATTAATGTAAAATTAAACATTCTACGCTCATTAAACCAGTTTAATAAACACTTACCGAATGTCTAGTGTGAAATGGAAATTTATTTTAATATAGTTAATGTTACTATTTTTCCAAAAGCTTAGAGACCCCGTGGAAGCTTCCTACAGACCCCTGGGGGTCTGTACAGACCACTTTGGGAATCCCTGATCTATGCAATAAAAATGAATCTTTTCTGCTCACAGTTTAAAATGACTCTAAAGGAACACAGTGGAATGAAACGTTTTTCACAATTTGCCATTAGACACTATGTTCCTGCATGGTTTTCTGCACCTATCGCTGCTTCTGCCCCTGCCAATGATCTTTCGCTACTAAAACTGCTGCTAGTATACGAAGACAAAAGCATTGCTTCTGCAGCATCTCAAGCACTTTCTCGCCATCTTTGGTACCTAAGTGAATTTTTTATTTCACTTTCATTCTTTGATGAAGATATTTCCATTGATGTTAAAAGAGACATGGTAAAGGCATTCGACATAAGGGGATCTAAATATCCTCCCAAAAGAATAAATTTGAATCTTTCTGCCAACGATATTCAGAACAAGACAGTAGCCAGCTTTGTTACTAGCTCGTCTCGACTATTTTTCACTAAGCTCGGACTCCCAATAGCCTTTCTTGAGGATGACCCAACAAACTGGAAGAACAGACAAGATTATCAAATGGCCCTTGAGTATGTCAAGTCAATGATGGTAACAAATGATAACTCCGAAAGAGGAATAGCATTAATAAAAAATTTCAATGCACAGCTAAGAATGAAAGTCAAAAGCAGTTTCTCCCGCAAGTAGTGGAGCAACATCGTCTGCAGTTTCCTAATGTAAAAAAATCAAACTTGAAGCAGGAACTGCGAACGCAGCAACAATGAGTGGGAGATGGGCACCCATGAGACCCCCACCTCTGAGTGGTTAATACGCCATTATAGTTGAATATGGAGGGGGACTGCGATAAACTAAAGAAATTTTTGAATATGAATTCAAAGAATTTTGAAACAAGAAAATTAAGAAATTTAAAGTCGAGTGTGGCACCACTAAATATTTATTAAGTTTTATAAGTTTTGGCCAGTATCGTTTTTTTAATATAGGTAACAATTTCCGAGGGTAAGACTTAAGATTCAGATACTTTTAAAATTTACTGTATAATTTTAGACCACCCTAAATATATATATATATATATATATATATATATATATATATATAGAGAGAGAGAGAGAGAGAGAGAGAGAGAGAGAGAGAGAGAGAGAGAGAGAGAGAGAGTATATAGTATATTTCTGAGTGGTATTATTATTACGACCAGCCAAGAATAGCTTTAGTTTACGGAAATCGCCAATAGGACGGTTTATTAAATATATACATACATACATATATATTGCGTATGCTTGCATGTGTGCATGTGTTACGATTACTACGCACGGTACGAGGTGGGGGCAATGAGGTCGGGGGTTCGACTCTCGATAAGAATCTCATTCGCTTCCTTTATATTCAATTTTCTTTTTATTTTGGGTTTCATCCTTACAGTTGACTTTGAGAGAGAAAGTTAATTCAGAATATGGAATTCTCCCTTTATGTATAAAAATCCATCATTCTGTTTCAAACTTTTGTCGTAATCGGTTGTGTGTGTTCTAGAGAATAATAAGAGTAGGGAGCGATGTGAGTAACGAACTCCTTTTTTTGTATTTTTTTTTGTATCTAGGTTAGGTTAGGTCCGAGGTGGGAGGAAGCGAGGCGAGTTATCCTTGTATTCAACGGGTTTTTTAGATTTTTAGGATAGGTTCAACTCTCATAGGATAGGTTATACATACAATTTTCACTATTTTTGAGGTGTTCGTTAAAGTCAATAACGCTAATATATATAAATATATATATATATATTAATGGTGGACTGGATGTCAGTTTTTCAACATCTGCGGATGCGGATCTTTAATTTCAATATCCGCGGATGAGGATGCGGATATTTAGTTAATCTATCAATATAATATAGAATTATGAATGTATGACATAATTTTTCAAATTTTGTGATATTACTATTATGGCAGGCAATGCATAAGAATTAAAATTAATATTAATGTTTTCATTATGATAAAAATAATAACTTTCTCAAGAGTTTCAAACACAGAAAATTCAATGAAACAAGTTTCATTCAATTTTCTGTGTTACCAGGTATTTATATTTTGAGATTTACATATTTGTTTGTTCATAATTAATACTTTACATGAAATGTGCATGACTGGGCCTTATAAGCTACTTTATAAGCTAATATAATTGTAAGTTGCATAATTTATTAGAGGTAATATCCGCATAACATCCGCAGTCAGAAGTGCGGATGCGGATGTTAAAAATTATGCGGATGCTGATATCCGGTCCACCACACACACACACACACACATATATATATATATATATATATATATATATATATATATATATATATGCGATGTTTGTTACTTATACTAACGTTGTAATATCGATACTGGGTGGGCTGTATCATATTCAAATTTTTACTGTTTTTGTTTAGGTTGGGTTAAGTTTTTCAACTTTCTACTTTTTTAGGTTAGGTTAAGTTGCCCTTATATCCTTTCTTATTAGGTTCTTTCTTTGGCGTTTAGAGTAGGTTAGGTTAGGATACCCTTATATTCAACAGGTTCTTTAAGTTTAATCTCTTATCAACCTTTATCAGCCCCTTTTAGTGGAACTGGAACCCCTCATCAACTTTCATGAGATTCCCTTCCCCAACCAACTCGGCATTTTTTCACCCCTACCCCCCCTACCTCCACTCGCCATTTTTGCTCACCCTTATCCCTCCTTTCAGGGCGACTGAAACCCCTCATCAACCTTGTTGAGATTACCCCTACCCCCCTTTAGGGGGTACTGAAACCCCTCATCAACCTTCATGAAATTACCCCCTACCCCCCTGGAACCCCTCATCAACCTTCATGAAACCACCACACCTAACCCCCCTTTTCCCCCTACCCCCTACTCAGCATTTTCGAAATCATACTACTGCTTCATTTGATTTTATATATACTGGAAAAATAATAACCGTAATAGATAACATATAAACAATCTCTGCTGTAACGAATATTTTTATATTCCTCTATTTTATAAATAGTTTAAACAATAAATGCATTCTCCGAAGAATTTTCTGTGCTGGACCTCTGGAATAACGTGAGGATAGGGTTTGTTTTTGTCCGACGAACAAAATATGAATTTATATTTAATTAAAGCAAGCATACAAAATACTGGAAGTGTCAATCAACTTCGAGAGTACATTTTAACAGCATAAAATTTTAATAGCATTTTAACAGTATTTCATCATTTCTACATTTCTGCAATGGGTCACTGATAATAATGGAGGAGACATTGAACACTTACTGCGTTAATGTTTTATTCAATTTGTTTTTGTTCATTGTAAACTTCTTTAATACCCATCTAAGTTTCTAATTACCCTTCTTGTTAACTTTAATTTTAACAACTATTGTTCAAGTTGAATTTGTGAAAAGACTATTCACCCGATTTAAATAACTGCCTCTCATTTTCAGGACAATACAAAGGGTTTAATATGATTTCTGTTTCATTCAGTTATCCTTGGAATTGTGGTTTCGTTGGTCCGGTAGAAAAGGTGGCCACTTTTCTGGAACACAGTATATATATTTATATAACTGATATAAGTTACACACAGACCATGCATGGAACAAGGAACTCTTATGGGAAAATTAAATCCACTATAGTCCGAATAAGTAATGGAAAATGACAAACACTATAGTTTTTTTCCTTTTCATGGTGTTAGCCGGACGTGGGCAAAGAGACTCCAAGATATAGCTTCCCTCATCAGCTATCTGCCAAGCAGATAGGATCCAGCTTTGGGACAGGATCTAGGGTTTAAAGCAGCCTAGCCCCACTATATTTTGAATCTCAATATAAGCAAGAAACTCGTTGCATTCACGTCGGATTGAATACATTAAAGAAAAAGGGGTAACTATTGTATTTTTAGCCAAAAACCAAAACTTAAACCTTAACTGGCAAAATTGAGCGTCCACTTTTCGAGGCACTTAACATATCCGTTTCATGATGGGATAGAACTCAGAATGGTCCCCTGAGATCTTTTATGTTACACACAGACCGTGTATGGAACAAGGAACTCTTCTGGGAAAATTAAATCACCTATAGTCCGAATAAGTAATGGTAAATGACAAACACGGCGGGCTAACATTACAAAAACAACAACTAGTGTTTTAGTCCAGTCAATCTAGGCTATTTTGGTCAACCTGGAAGTAATTGTAACAGAAATGGTTTCATCGTTTTCGACATCCCCGAATATTCAAAAATAACATTAAAAACTTACCACCATTGGGTGAGGCAATTTTTCAGAAAAATGGAATTTGCATTAACCCCTCACACCCCCAGGTTAGTAGGTCAAAATGACACCATCTTGTATTTTTCGTCCACAGCTAACCTTTAACATTAATATTTTTTCTTCAAATTTTCAGTAATCCTTCCTAGATGGTTAGCAAATATTTTTAGTTGATAAAAAATTACTCAGTCCATAGGGGGCGCTCCCATCTCATGCTAAAAGACGAAAAACGGAACATCGCGCTGCGTATCGACCGCGATTGTAGGCGTTATTGACCATTGCTCAAGTACTCAAGTAAAATTGACCATTGGACATCATAATCGTAGAGGCTTTGATTAGGTCTTTCAAATGAACCCCAACACCACTAGTCTATCCTTCATAGTTTCGAAGATAATATATATTTTCATATTAACGACGTTCACTTGTTTTGATTTCGTTTTTTGGACATAACTCTTGGATAAACTGAGATATTGATCTGAAATTTAGTTTATAGAAAAAATAGCATGCTATGTCAACTCAAATCAATACATAACGATTTCACAGGGATAGGCATTTTGATATAGCCTATGCGTGATGGTGAGTTAGTAAAAATCTGGGTCTGTATTATTTTCGTCACTGTTCTCTGCATTCTCTATGTCCAAAGGGTGCTGACAGTTCAGACAAGAAACGCCTTGGCATTCGCCACACAAGGCTGAGCATTTCAGTCCATTCTTGAAACACGTACATCTCGCGTTCTGACACTCTACCTTGCAGTTACATCTGAAAAGTTTTAGTAAGCTTTCTGGTGCTGGAGCTTTCGAGGTATAAACTGGTAGCAGTTTTCCTCTTTTCACAGTCCAACCCCATTCTTCTGGATCAAGATCTTCCAGTCCTCTCCAAACTTGCACTTGGAGGTAAACACGCAATGAATGGAATGATGCAGCTGCGGATGTTGGAGGCAAGCTCTCGGGAGACACAACTTTCATACTTGCAGCAACTTTCCGGTAGAATCTTGTGACACGAAGCTTATCAAGCGAGCTTTCTTTTTTTCCGCCATAAACAATAAGCAACAACTTTTCTCCAGCAGTAATAACTTCTTCTCTTGTTGATGTTGAGTTGTTGAAAACTTGGCTTAAGCGTTGAAAGCTTTCGTCTTTCTTAAACTTTTGCAGGGCCACATCTTTACCAATGGAGAACAATCTGGACGTTGTATCACACCCAAGTAAGGCGTGAATAAGCAAGATTGCTTCGCAAATCTTCAATCCTAATTTCGATTTAGCGTACTTGATGTCCCACAGTTTGGTTTTCGCTTTCGATCGAGTTTTTTGCTCTGATGTGAAAAATATTCTGTGACCATCTACATCAGCATGATGGAGCAGGAGAATGAGTAGATCGGTATCTTCTGCAATAACAACTGTTGGTTTACTTCTGGCAGATTCAATTGCTGTCTGTACAATCAAAAGGTCTGCATCACCAGATGATTGGATTGCTTTCATGTTTTCTTCGTTCATTTTAGTCGCCAACATTACTAGAAATCTCTGCTTGTTGTCGAGGTTAGTAAGAAACTCGTCTTTCTTCATATTTAGCTTCATTTCTCCTGTTAAACGTACAGGTATGCCCTGCTTGCCTTTGGTTCTGCGAATGTGGGTTGTATCTTTGGTACAAGGCTTCCCGTCATACCCATCAAATACAACGACTGTTCCCTCTCCGTAATGCTTGAGGACGTATTCTACATAAGTTTTGCAAATCTCGTTGTATGTTCTTCCTTTTGTCCATTGTACTCTGTGGAGTAAGGATCCTCCATCGAGGACATATGAAATATCTTTAGGAAGTGAAGCATCTGATTCATCAGGCGCAGTTGAAGACCAGATAGAATTTGCTAGCTGTGGTTTATTTGCTTCCCTTAACAAACCGTCTGTCTCTATAAGTGCAGGAGGAAATGTGCACAGCTCATACGAGAATGCTGTCTCCAAGTCTACAGCTGATCCCATACCTCTGACAGTGGTTATTAGACGTTGGAATAACAAGAGAGGATCAACGGGAATAACTTCTTCATCTATCTTAATAGTTGATCTTGCTTTCATTGTTATGGCCACGTCTTTCTTCTTGAACGTATAATCTGCAACTGGTTTTCCGGACATTGAAGCAAGAATGTTGCTTCCAATAACCTTGGCATTGTCTACATTGACAGTTGAAATAGCAATTTCTCCTGTGTCAATGCTCATGAGTTCCTTTCGGTTGTCGAAGGGGTTTCTTGCCACAGCGTACGCCAAGATTTTCAATGAATCTTTGAAATCTCTTTCAAGTCGTGCCTGTCTTGTTTCTTTATGCTGCTCACTACCTTCATACGTTACATCTGTAACTTCCTGCATCGCACGGTTTATTTCTGCACAGGCTGGTGTCGACAGTAGCCAAACTGATCTTTGTACCTCAGTCATTCCTCGTCCGTGAGTTAGTCCACCTGTTGTTTTCAAACTCCTCATAAGAACTTGTTCTATAACCAGATCTGTTGAGAGTCCAGCCCAAAATCTATTACTTCTGCGAACAACATGATAGCCTTCTCTAAACTTTGCGTAAACATTTGGATGTGTCTCTTTTAGATTTAACATTTTTTGAAGATAGATGCGTGTTGACTTAGCATACGCAAAATGTCCAGACGCTGCGAAAAATGGTAGCATGCTATACTCTGCCAGTAAATGAAGAAGGAAGTTTCCTGTTCTTTCGGCTTTTATGAATGTGCATAGTATTTCGACCATTTCTATGTATTGGAACCACAGTTTTGCAATTCTCGAGGAATCTAAGCTATGTTTGTAGTTCTCCAGTTTCTCAATCATCTTTTTGAAGACCTCCTCCTTTTCTACATCTTCCGAACTTATTTCTCCTGAGATTGATTTATCAAGTAAATCTGAGATCTGTATTAAATCGAAGTTATCAGCAAAATTGAAAACATCTTCTGACTGAGTGTATTCTTCATCATTGTCTAACTTAATAGGGCACTAGTATATTTCTGACATCATTATTGCATCTACAACTAGTAGATGACCACGAACGGCTCGAGATATTGCTTTCCCACTTAGCATGTGGGACACCGTGTTTTCAGCCTAGACAGTTTCTAACATTGTCTGCAGTCCGGAAGAAGTCATGAGATGCCCAATAGATCCAAGGAAACTCATGGCAGTGTGGAGCCCACCAAGTCGCAACACTATTTCTTTCAAAGGGCTTGCATCATCCACACTTTCTTGGATTTCAGTTCCCTTCCAGTACAGTGGCTGATCAAATGTTAGTACCGGTGACATGTTGTAGCGCTTTGCTTGCTCAGACACAAAATGCATGGTTGACAAAATGCACGATTCGTCGCTGGATTGCATATCGATCATCGGCATGAATATAACGGAAGCCTGTCCAGGGTGCTCTCCTTTATGCACCATTTGCATAAAGCCATTCCACAGTGGTCGTTGAGGTTTCAGCATCCAGGCACAATTCCATAAAATGTTGAAGCAACTTGTTGGATCATCGGCATGAAATTGAAATTGATGCAAATCTTTGTATGTTAAGGCGCAAGAAGATTTTCTGCGCGAGCGAAATATGTGAGTTTCGATGCTGCAAATGTCCACGATCTCCTTTGATGTGACATCTATTCTTGGCACTAATTTCGTGGAAGCTACCTTGGGAGTAACTGTAACAATTATACCCATACCGTGGAATGTATTTAGACCATCGATTGTTCTAATATTGTGATCAACATTGTCACCAACATGTATGAAAGATTCATTGTCAATTCCTTCAATTTCTGTCCCCTGATGATACGCCGCACTTCTTTCAAACTTCTGAACCTCTGAGTAGGAAGAGCAAAATCCGTGACTGTGTAAAGAGTCAATCAAAAACCTTGATCCAAATTGTCTATGCATTTGCACTCCCAAGCCAATCTGAAGTGGGCAATTATTGCTTTTGGTCTGACTGCTTGCATTATTGCCTGCCCAATAGAGGCAATTCGTAGGTCACTGCTTTTGGCAACAAACATCTTTTCAAGCAGTAATCGTAAAGATTTGGGAAGAAATTCTTTGCAACGGGCACGAGATTCTATGTCTTGGGTGGATGGATACATTGTTGAAGAACTATCGCATTCTTTAATTTCACTTTTTAGCAGCTTTGCCGCAGTTTCAATAATGCGATTTTTTTCAGTTTCTACGTCATCTGATTTCTTGCTTTTATAGAAATCATAGAGAATATTCTTGGTTTTTGATCTGAATGTGACAACATTATGTTTCCCATTAATCTCCGTGACAACAATTTCATCTTTAAAATGCTCCATCAAACGACTTTTCAGCCATTTGGAAGTATATGCATGACTTGATGAATCTTTCAGATGATCCTGCATTATTGACAAAAGATCATTGATTGTGGTTTGTTCATCATCATTTTCTCGCAAATAATTCGCCACAAAAGCAAAGGCAGACTCTTGAGATTCATCATAAGGCCGACCCCTTTTTAAACTTTGACTCGTTTGTGTGTTACTATCGTATAGTTTTGGAATACCTTTTCCAATACGAAAGTTAGTACTACATGCTTGATGATACACCGCATCTTCTGAATGTAAATCATTTACAAAAGCTATACGCCCTTTTACATCAACTGCCCAGCCATCCTTGCGCTGTTCGCAAACTTTTAGAATACTGATATCAAACTCACGATTCTTGCACATCACTTGAAAAGCTTTATTGTCCCGTTTATCTCTTTCGGTGATGCGATTTTTGCAGAACAAACAATCCAATTTGTAATTAAAGTCGTGATCAGATCTTAAACTAAGTTTAAATGCAGTGGCATCAGAAGATGTGGATGCTTTCTTTTTATTGTAAGATGCAATGTTCTTCTTATTAATATATGGATCTCTACATAATCTGTGTAGTTTGTCTCCAGCTGTGACAAAGATGTCATCGTCTCTTTCTCTGCTAGTATTGAAAACACCCAAGGCACCCAAAAACTTCGCTTTTTTCTGCGTGAAGGTCAAAATATGATAAAAAACCACTCTAATAGACAAAAGTTTATTTCCACAACAGTTTCGATGCCCAGTGGGCATCGAAACTGTTGTGGAAATAAACTCTTGTCTATTAGAGTGGGTTTTTATTATCATACCCAAGGCACCGTTTTCTGTTAGTGTCACATAAGAATCACGGTCATCTATGACTTCTTTACATATTGCACAGGTTTCGAAACGTTCAGAATCCACTTTGACCTGAAACAAAATAATAGAATTAATTAATTTTATTGCAAAATTACAGTGCTAATTTTGTGTTAGAAACTGATTGGACCTGGAAGTAATTGCATTTTTAAGCGCCAAGTTTAGGATTCAGGCGTATTAAGAAACTCGGATCATATATGATTTCGCATAGCGGCCATCCTGAAAATCCAAGATGGCCTCGATGGTGGGCCTACCGCCCACCTGACAATATCCTAAGCGCTATAATTATATTCCCTGACCCTGAAAATGTATGTTTAGACACAAAAATTGTGAACGAAGATATAAGTAAATGCAGGTTTTTCACACGTCGGCCATCTTGAAAATTCATGATGGCCGCCATAATTGATAAACTAAGCATCAGACACTATTCTAATCCATTTTAATGGTTTCGTTGACCATTAAAACCAGCAGAATGATATATTACAATAAGAAATTGATTGAATAGTAAAAATTTGGTGCCACTTTATTGTTACCGATGGTAGCGGCGGCCATCTTGGATTTACGGAAATTGGCCTGGCCCGTTTGTGGTAAGTTTTTAATATATCATTTATATTTGAGGTAAGGGTGTGAAAACAGTTAAAACCATTTCTGTTACAATTACTTCCAGGTCCAATCACAGAGTGACTGGACTATTTGTCATTTACCATTACTTATTCGGACTATAGTGGATTTAATTTTCCCAGAAGAGTTCCTTGTTCCAGCACGCTCTGTGTGTAACATAAAAGATTTCAGGGGACCATTCTGAGTTCTATCCCATACGTGATATAAGTAAAATTGGAGAGTATAGATAGAGATATACAGTACAAACCCTAATTAAGGGCAATTCAGAGAGGGAAGAAGAAGATATGGTGAAAGTAATAAAAGATAACCCACTATCGTACCCTCAAGGAAAGAAAATAATGACCTAACCGACGATCCAAAAGAAATATCTCAAATATTGAGAGTTCAGTATGAATTAGCTTTCAATACCCTAAAAAGAGACAAAACAGTATCTGACAGAAACATTTGTTTTGAAGAATTAAATGGAGAGTATATAACTGATTTTGAATTTACCCCAGAAGAAATACAAGAGCTATAGGACAAATGAAATCACATTCAGCTGCAGGTCCAGATAAATGGAATGCCTCGTTGATTATAAAGTGCAAGAATGAAATAGCTACACTCCTTCAGTGGATGGAAAAGACCCTGAATTACGATCAGGTGCACTCCTGTTAATACTCTGAGCAAAGTCTCTCTATTACTGTACAAAAGGTCGTCTCGTAAGTGATGTTTGATACGATGGACTTCTTGGCATTTGTTTCTCATGTTATGTTTTGTTGCGAATCACACGAAGGAGTTATTAGTTGTTACAAACATTTGTCATTTAGGCCTTCCATGTTTCTTTGATACTTTGACTTACTTAACTTCCAGACCCTCGTATACTGGCTTTTGGATGGATAATAAAGCCACGATACGTTAATGAATTTAAGTTAGGGGCACAAACTTCGGACCTATTCTAAAGTCTTCATTAGGTGCGAATAGGTCGAACGAAAGCTTATGCCTCAAATAAAGCCATAGATATGTTGTGGTTTTATTCTCGAAATTCATTTTCTCGTAATTGAGAGTATTCGCATAACATTCGTATGCGATGTAGATTGCTGTAATACAACTCTTCTAGATATGATTTTGCTCTTCTCTGACTCGAGGCTTCATTAGGGATTCAGTGAAAACAGAAAATTATGCAAGATACCGAAGCATCTGCTTTGACGATGATACAGGCGTAAACGTAATCGGAATGTTTGCGTATGTACGAGTATTCAACACATAGGAAGTTTACGCTCTTCATACACAGGAATGTTGTAAGATAAACAGATTCAAATCTCATTATTCGTCCTTATATTCAGCTCGTCCTTGTATTGTTAGCTCGAACGAGCTAACATATTGAATAAATTTACCAGTCATCTGAGAAGGGACGTCAGAAATGACTTCCGCTCCGCTTCAATCATGATATAAAGGGGAAACAAATTTATTTTATTATTCATTTCCAAATTCCTGCATAGAGATTACTAATTTACTTCATTTTCATATGCTTTTACCAAAGGTTGTATTAGTTTTCTTTCCCTAATCATGAAATTAGAAAATTTTATGAGGATTATTAAACTTTTTTCTTTTTCAGTTAAGCTAGTCTGTGATTAATCATAAATATGTCTCCCATTCCCATAATAAGAAATAAAAGACCTCTTTGTTGACAGAAAATATTACAATTACAATTATAGCGTATGATACATCTTCGAATATTGATATTTATCTTTAAAACAATTTGGCTCTTTTGTTTTTGGCTTGACTGGGCTCTCAGATTAATTGAAAGATAACATGTTTATATCATTTCACATAGGGAGTTCCCACACGCAACTAACCATGCTTTTAGTTATACTGGACTCTCAAATTGATTACAAGGCAAAGTGCGCATATCATTTCACAATGGGAGTCGACTCGCAACTGACTATGCTTTTGGCTTTACTGGGGTCCCACATTAATTAAAAGATAACAGCCTCCCCCTTTTCCCTCTCAGCCTCCCCCTTTTCCCTCTCAGCCTCCCCCTTTTCCATCTCAGCCTCCCCCTTTTCACTCTCAGCCTCACCCTTTTCACTCTCAGCCTCACCCTTTTCCCTCGTTAAAATTATTAACGTTGTTTAATATAATAAAACAATTAGCAACAGGAGCTCTAGGGGTGGTGATCGAGGATGAGGCTGTTGACAATAATGCCAGCTTGTGACATGCCAGTGTGTGATGCCAGCAAAAAAAAAAAAAAAAAAAAAATTAGACTAACACGATCGTAGATGTAGCTAGTAGCGTAAACTAACCCACTTTTTGTTTTACTTTACCTAATTTTTTTTTCCTTCTTATCCTCTCCTTACTTGCATGTCTGTAGTTTGCATGGTATGATAGTGAGTTAAGACTGTGTTTGCATGGGTTGTAAGCGTTCATATTTTACTTCTTTTCATCTTTCACCCCTTTCCTATTCTCTCCGACTATTTTTCTGACTTGTCGGCAGTGGCCGACTAATGATGATGGTGAGCCTTTCTTTCTCTTTTTCTGAATGAATGTTAACCCATGAGTGATAGGTGTTGCTACTTAATTAACCCCTTATTCTCTTCTCTTAACCCCCTACTCTTTCTTTTCTCTCGGGCTAACCTTAGAGTGGATCTTAGGGTCTTTGTTAGCCTTAGCTTCTGTAGATCTGTAGATGTTGTGTTCGATCCAGATCGTGGATGAGTGAATTGAATTAAGATTCTATTCTAACTGAATTAAAGTGAATGTTCTGATTTCTTTTCTCTGATTTCAGAACCTATTTAGAAAGCATGTCCTCAGTTGTCCTGTGAAATATTCAGAGCTTTAAGCAAAGCTAACTGTTATCGCCTATTAAATTTTAAAAGTTTTAAGTTTCAAAATGAGTGACATATTGTGTGTAAAATAAAAGATTTTCGACCACCGAGTGGAAACATGTCAAAATAGGTTGATTACCAACTGAAACTTGTTGCTGTTTAGTTAAATGCAATGTAGTGGAAAGGAAGACCGAAGCAGAACACCTGAAAACACTGAGCAGATAAAGGCACACTGTGCACATGCGAGGGTGAATGTATTATTTATTTATGTTCATAGTAAAATAATGAAATTCTGGAAGAAATAGGCACATTAAACAAATTAAAAATGAAAAATGCAGAAGAAAATTTAATAGTGGTTAAAAGATTAAAAAGAAAGTAGCAGGAGATTGTAAGAGGAGTGTAGAAGGAGATTGTAGACACCAGTCGACCAGGAAAGTACCCCGCGGGGACGTTAGGCAGGAGACAGGGAGTGCTGGAACTCCCGTTTCTCCTATCACTGTCCTTTTTAGCTGAATTTTTTCCGTGTCCCATCTATACTGTGAGCAGTCCAGCATGCTGTCAAACACACACTCCATTCACTATTCCTCATGACACACAGGCATCTTACATACTACATAATCGACCTCAAGTACCTCGGAGTCCCGTAGTGAGGGGAACATGAATGTCCCCGCTTCTGGCTTCCTTGCTACCGATATCGGGAACGCAGACCTGGGAGACCCCATTCGAGATGTTCTGGGCAATGTTCTGGGCAATTCATAAACTTCTGTAACATTCGTGGCCTTTCCACAAAACTTCAATCTGTTGAACACCACTTCTCCTCTAAACCTCACCTTCTCTTCCTCACTGAAACTCAGGTGTCTGAGACGACTGACAGCAATCCCTTTTCACGAGGTGGTTCTCTCTGTCACGGAGACGACATTCCATATTCTATTCCTACTACTAATCATTGGTTTAACTTTGCGTGTTCTAATGCTATCCGCAACAGAGAAGAGGCTTTCAGAAGGTAACGTCGTCATGAAACTCCTGACTGTCACTTAGTTTATGTTTGTGCCTGGAATCATGCAAAATCTATTCTTCGACTCCCCTTCATCAGACAAAAATGTGAAAAACAATCTGAGCCTAATTCCTCTTGTTCTTTCTGGCACATAGTCAAGAACCTCCCCAACAACTTTATCTATTCTTCTTTCCCTCCTCTTTTCCATTCCGACGGCTCAGTTGCCGTCTCTTCTCCTCAAAAAGCTGAACTCTTCGCTCAAACTTCCCCTCCAACTCAACCTTTGAACGATTCCGTTGTTATTCGTCTATCTCCTCCTCCCTCTGGCTTAATTATGTCTCAAATTAGAATCTCTCCCGAAGATGTTTTTTCTGATTATCTGGGCTCAACTCTAGGAAGGCGTACGGTCCTGATGGTGTCCCTTCTGTTGTTCTCAAGAACTGCTTCTGTGCCGACACCCTGCCTAGGCAAACTTTTATCTTTGTCTTTCATCTGGTAATTTTGCTTCCTGTTGAAAGCTCGCTTTCATTCAGCCTCTCCCAAAGAAGGGTGACCACTCTCAACCCTCCAACTATTGTCCAATTGCTATGATTTCTAGCCTTTTTAAAGGGACGCTCGACTGGCGATCTTCTTGCATATCTCTCCGACTTTTGGTCATACTACTTTCGGGATTTCGGTGAAACCTTTGCTATTAAGAGAGACATCAAAAGCTTTCAATAGAGTCTGGCACAAATCCCTAATTTCCAAACTGCCTTCCTTCGGTTTCTATCCTTCTATCTGTGCTTTCATCTCCGATTTCCTTTCTAACCGATCTATAGCTGCGGTTGTATAGTGACACTGTTCTTCCACTAAAGCTCTTAATAGTGGTGTTTCTCAGGGTTCTATCCTGTCACCCACTCTTTTCTTTTTATTTATCAATGATCTATTAAGTAGCACTTCCTGTCCTATCCACTCCTATGCCGATGATTCCACTCTTCACTTCTCCATCCGCTTTACAAAGCGTCCCTCTCAACAGACACTCAATTTCGCGTAGGACGGCTATAATACACCTGACCTCTAATCTTTGTGCTATCTCTTATTGGGTCACAGAAAACCTTGTGACTTTCAATGCCTCAAAAACTCATTTCCTTCATCTGTCTACTCATCACAATCTTCCACACGACTGTCTCCTTACCTTCAACAATACACAATTCAATCCTTCCTCTTCTCTTGACATTCTTGGCATTTCCTTTTCCGGTGATCTCTCCTGGAAAGATCACACATACTCTCTTTCTAAAACAGTTTCTAAGAAATTAGGTGTACTGTACCGGCTCCGCTGTTTCTTTTCCCCTACTCAGTTGCTGTCTCTGTACAGGGGTCTTGTCCGCCTCTTTATGAAGCAGGGGTCAGAATGTACAAAAATCTGAACCATCACAGTTCGGTGACTCACGTACGAGCAAGCAAGGTAAAATCTCCAAAGCAGAACTGTCCTAGTAATGAAATGTGGATGTTGAATTAATGAAATGATGGATAGAAAATTGCAATTATAATATTTACTTTTCATTCATTTCTTTCACCAATTAAGCTGAAAATGAATGCTTTTCATCCACTGTTTACACACTATAATTTATTAATACACTACGCATAACTCAGTCGTAGGAAGACAACTCCGAACACAGGGAATGTGTTCTTATAGAGCGGAAACGTAGTTTCCCACCTTCACAAACCTAAATCGTCTTTGTAAGAATTCATTTATACATCAGACAAGAGTGAGAGCTTTTTAGGCTTGATTTTTTTTTTTTTTTTTCTGCTTGAAATTTGAACAGGAATGCAGCGTTCCTGCTCAGTGGGGCCATTTAGCTGAACCACCACTGCATCACTGAGCATTTCAATGGACTTTAAGCCGTGGTATGAAGTAGGTTTCTCATGTGTCGGGTGGCTCAACCCACACAGCTCTATTTGACTGGATGGAATCAAAGGTTTTTTATCTCATCAATTCCCCGTCTCTTACAGAGTGTCATTATATTATAATGTAAGGATAGACCTACTACTAAAACTTAAACTGTGAATGTTCAAACTCTCCCTTCCAGACTGTAACAAACCTACAAACCTTTCCGACACGCTAGCTTCTACCAGCTGTCCGAGAAAAGTAAGTGTGTCCATGCAGTGATGTTATTCCAAATTTTGTTTTAAAAATACTGAACAATTGTTCAAACTCAACGAAGGTAAGTAAAGTTAAAAAGTTAAAACAACAATATTCCAGTTTCGGTACGATCATTGTTTTCAAAGGAAACATTACTTTTTTGTCCCTTCTTTTAAAGGTTCTCATTATGTCGAAAATGACGTCACTATATCGAAACATTTACTTTTTCTCGGACAGTTGGTATAAGCTAGCGTGTCGGAAAGGCTTAGGGGCTTGTGAAAGTCTGGAGATGATGGAAAACCCACTGAACAGCTGTTTAAATAAAGCAGCGTTCAGTCTATCCATATACGTCTGTAATTTCAACTATATTTTTGTTTCATTCCTCTCAGCCGTACCTCTTATCTTCACTGAAAAAGGTGGAAGACAGAAATGTTAATCAGAAGTTAACTTTATATACGAAAACGTACAACATACGTAAATGTGACAGACAATATACGTGTGCTGTGATCAGTGATGGGTATCGTTACATTTAAATCTGCTGCGTTACCGTTAATCGTTACATGAATAAAATGGACGTGCGTTACCGTTACATCGTTACATTCGAAACTGGCTCTCAGCGTTACCTTTACTCGTTACATGTAGCGTCGTTACGTGTAACGCGTTACATTTGACTAATAGTATTTCAAGCAGAGATTAATGCCATATTCATCAAACTGACGCATAATCGTAATAAATTAGTTTTCCTAACCTTTACGCTAGGATAGTAAGCATACATAGTAACATCGCGTCTGTCTTTATAAATGTCTCGCGCACTTTAACTCTCATTCCTATAAGTACTAATGTGTTTCATTGTCGTTATTCGTTCTCTGGCAAAAGTAACGATGTAACGAGTAACGAAAAAATTCCATTACATTTACAACTTTGCCCCTTACGTTACTGTTATTTCGTTACATTTCAAAATTTCTCCCTGCGTTACCCTTACTCGTTACGTAACGCCGTTACATGTAACGCGTTACATAGGGAAGGAAGACTTCCGTAGCATATTGAGAGAAAATCTTGGCAACCCCAGGTCTCAGCAAGTTGACCACAGCTGTACCATCGAGGACGATGACTTCGGCAGCAGGACAATCAGCACTATCTTGTGAGGAAACCAGATCCTCCAGGAAGACTACGAGGTCAGACTTTGTCCCAAGTCTCAGCATTCCCATGTGTGACTGAAAGCGGGCATGCCTGGTTTTCATAGGCAAAGAATATTTGTAGGTCACCATCGTGTATCTGGCAGGCAATGTACAATCGAGAAAAGAGAGAGCAATCATTCTTCAGGGAAGACCGCTGTCTCTGTGCTCTGGACTTTTCTTGAAGTGGAAGTCGACTATTCCATTGGTTTTTACTCAAATTGAAAATCCCCAAAAAATTGTGATGTAAATTAGTTTTATGTGCAAAGAAGGAAGTATTTCAGTAATTTTTTTTTTTTCATAAAAATTAATCTTTTACTGAAATACATGTTCCCCTAATGTAAATGATTTCATTGTGTAAATATGAATTCAGTAAAATTAGTTATATTTTCGAAAAAATAAGGTATTTTTTACCTTAGATTAATTATTTGAGTTAGGTCGGAGTTATACGTGGTATTTAGAAATGTGTATATATATATATTAGTGATGGATCGAGTGGTCGGTTTTTCACAACCGCGGTTGCGGTTGTGTTTGCGGTTGTCGAATTTTTTCCAACCGCGGTTGCGGTTGCGGTTATCATATACTAGGAAAAATGCGTAATTATTAACTGGATTTAGCCACTATAGTGCGATTTAGCCACACTTGGTACATAATATATACTAAATAGTATTTATTTAGTAAATACCTTATGTTGAACACAAGTTTTGCAATACACCGCTACCGCAATCACAGTTGTATCGTTATTCAATAAACTAAACATTACACAATATGAAAAACCGTTGTAGATATGAAGAGCTCATAACATTACACCGATAACAATCAAAGCAGAACGAGGACTGATGTTGTCAACTAGCAGCGAGTTGAGACTGCGCAGGTCCGTTTTAACACAGACCACTTCTTTACCCCCTTTTGGGGGGAGTCATGTTCGAGAAACCACCCCTTTGGCCAACCAAGGCCATTGACCAAGTTACACGAACCCGAGAGGTCCGTCGAGCAGGAATAAGCTTTATTGACTATTGTACTAAAGGTGATTTTAGTTTGAAGAAAATTAAATAAAAATAAATGTTACTTCATGGAGCTCACAGAGTAATAACTTAGAGCGCAGTTTAAACCAATTTTACTACGGCAGCCGTATGACGTCACGTTTAAGCACGCATAAGGAGACCCATCATTTTCTTTTTAAAAAAAGAAATATTTCTAATTAACCTAAAATTAAAATTAACTAAGCTTTTACAACCGCAACCGCACTTATGGAACGGCGGTTGCGGTTACGGTTGCGGTTGTGAATTTTTGTGCGGTTGTAGTGCGGTTGCGGTTATTCGATCCATCACTAATATATATATATATATATGTATTAGTGATGGATCGAGTGGTCGGTTTTTCACAACCGCGGTTGCGGTTGTGTTTGCGGTTGTCGAATTTTTTCCAACCGCGGTTGCGGTTATCATATACTAGGAAAAATGCGTAATTATTAACTGGATTTAGCCACACTTGGTACATAATATATACTAAATAGTATTTATTTAGTAAATACCTTATGTTGAACACAAGTTTTGCAATACACCGCTACCGCTATTTGTGTGTTGCAAAACTTGTGTTCAACATAAGGTATTTACTAAATAAATACTATTTAAATGAAGTATATTCTAAACTTATATAGCTATTATGAAAGAATAGGTCAAATTAATTAAAACCATATTTTGCACTAAGTGTGTTACCAGGATGAGGGACGAGGACCCATCGCACTGTTCATCCACCTACCACTTTCCCCAGCCTCCACCCATTGGAAAGTTATGGATTATTATTCATTTGAAAAACTGATGTCAAACTTAATGACAGGCAGTGTGAATTTCAAGAATAATATTTTTGCTGCATTTTCACCTTTCAAGCGGCAACGCCTCTCATCGTACAACGTTCCCGCTCCACGCATAAGGAGACCCATCATTTTCTTTTTAAAAAAAGAAATATTTCTAATTAACCTAAAATTTAAATTAACTAAGCTTTTACAACCGCAACCGCACTTATGGAACGCCGGTTGCGGTTACGGTTGTGAATTTTTGTGCGGTTGTAGTGCGGTTGCGGTTGCGGTTATTCGATCCATCACTAATATGTATATATATCATGTTATTTATTGTGTTCTACTTTTCAGTAGCTATTATTTAAAATGATTTTTATTTGCGCTATAATCCATTTTAACCGTATTATAATCTGGTTTAACTGTCCTTATGTAAAACCTTTCGTGTGCAGAATTGTCGTTAACCCGTTTGATATCTTATACTGAAAAATATAATAGGGCTTACTGTATAGATAATATGATTAATGTTATATTGTAAACACTATTTGTATAACTTTCCATAAAATTCTAAACACTCTTAGATATGAACAAAATGAGTTTTAATAAGGTTGGTTTATACGTCAGGTAAGTTAAAAAAGCTTATCTCAATATGTTTTTAACGACGAAAATTCTAAAGTTATTTTGCTTCATTTCATGCATGACAAACATCTCATCTCGAGATTTGCATAAAATTTAAGCAGAAAAATTAGAAAGATAAAAGGTTTAAAAAGTGAAACACCAAATTTTTAATCAGTATTATGGATACGAGTATACGTTTAAGAGCATCCACTTTCTATGTGTAACTCAAAAAGTTCACACACACACACACACACACATATATATATATAGTAAGGAATAAGAGGACGAGAAGGTAATAATAATTATTGGTTTTGTTTAACCTCTTTCGCAACATCTAAGGTCATATGACGGAGGGGACCTACAGCTTTACGTGGAATCCGAACCACGGGTCGCTACATAGTCAGGACGCAGCGGACGGTCTCCCATCCAACTACTATCCGCCCCAATGTCGCTTAACTTCGCTGATGAACGGGAAGTGGTTTTACGACATTGGCTACGACGTAGCCCAGGACGAGAAGGTGGTACATGTTTATTAGTCAGACGTTTCAGAAATTCAACTTCCATCATCAGTGCTAAAAATGAGAAGTAAAAAGTGAACAAATATAGTGAATAAAAGATTTTATACAATATATTTATGCAGTCCTATGATAATAATTTAAAGTTAAAAAAGGTACATGAAATGTAGAGAGGTTAGACGATGGTTAAAATATACAAGTGTTATAGGGTGGCACAAAAATTGGAAACAAATCTTACCGGGACTCAAAAATTTGAAACAAATCTTACCGAGTTATTATACGAAGGGAGGGTTTAATCTAATTGTATAAAGGTTGGGAATGGTTGACTGTTGAAGTATTCATGCTAGACTAGAAGCCGGAGAGTGGTAGCGGACTTCTTTTTCAGTGGTGGTTCAGAAGAAATTATTTAGCTATGTTTAAGTTGAAGGCAGAACAAAAGTCGTTGAGGGTTGGTTTTGTACTAAGGATGTATAGGGGATTCGAGGATGCGGAGGTCGGTTGGTTGGTTTCCTGAATTGATAATTTTGAAATTGGTGGGGAGCATCTCTCATTGCTGATTTTGATGGTTTGTTTAAAGGTTGTAATGTTCTGGTAGAGATGTCGAGATGTTCGTCCACTGTTGTTTGATATTGGTGAATGGTGCTGCCAATATAACTCGCTTTGCAGTGAGTACAGTTGAAATGGTAGATAGTGGACGAAACAAGGGGCTGGGTTCTTTTTTCTTTATGGTTGAGATACGATTTGATGCTGTTATTACTAGTGAATACAAATTGTAGGTGAATTTGAAGGTAAAGAGGGGTGAGCAGGTGGCGAAGTTCTGATTGTATTTTGTTACTAATATAGTCGTAGTAGGGAAAAGAAAAGTATGGACTTTAAGTGGGGGGGGGGGGGGTTGATAAATGTTAAGAAAATTTCTAGTTGGAGATTGTAGTAAATGTTTTGGGAAAGAGTTATTAATGCTGAAATTGTGAATGAATTATATTTCGTTGTGGAAGGATAAGTAGGAGGAACAAAGTTGATAAGCACGGTGGATTAAGATTTTAATACTGTTAATTTTGTATAGTGAAGGGATGTGGCTTAAGTAGATAGTACCGAGGCTTGTATATGTAGGTTTTCGATGGTGCCCGGCGAATTTGTCTACAACAACTTGTCTAAAGATACAATTCATCTACAACAATTTGTCTACAACAATTTATCTACAGCAATTAGTCTACAGATACAATTTATCTACAATTTATCTACAATTGATGTTAATTATTATTAATTTTAAAAAAAAAATGAAAAATTTGTTTCTGCAATCGGTTTTCTTGAGAAATGATAAAGAAAAATGTTATTGGATATTGAATAAATTTATTTACTGAAACGACGCAATACACTCCAACATCTTTTTGAATAAGTCCGAGCTGGTGTGGCGCTTACGCCATACAAATTCACAAAAAATGACAAGAATTAGTGCGATATCTTGCAAAAAACAATAGTATAAGAAACTCGATTAGGTTAGGTTAGGTCAGGTCAGGTCAGGTTAGGTTAGGTTAGGTTAGGATAGGTTTCTCAAGAAAACCGATTGCCGAAACAAAATCAGGTTCATCGACTGCCCTTGTTTTCAATTTCGTAGGAAAATCGAGAGCAGTCCATGAAACATACTAGGTCCAATATCAGTAATAGTTTCTCTAGACAAATTGTATCTGTAGACAAATTATTGTAGATAAATTGTATCTGGAGACTAATTGTTGTAGATAGATTGTTGTAGACAAACTGTTGTAGATGAATTGTATCTTTAGACAAATTGTTGTAGACAAATTCGCCTAAAACCGTTTTCGATATATGGAAGTGCTGAATTTATTATTTTGTTTTGTTATATCTAAAAAGGGTAGGGTGTTGTTGGATTCGTCTTCTTCAGTGAACATGATGGTTTGATGCTGGGAATTGAGATAGTTAAGAAAAAGCGGGACGTGGTTAGTATTGTGAAAGAGGAGAAAAGTGTCATCGACGTATCTTTCATATAATTGTGGTTTGTAATGGATGGGGCAGTGGAGTAGCCAGTTATTTTCGTGATAACAGAGAAAGATGTTGGCTAGTGTGGCACTTAGGGGGGATCCCATGGCTAGTGAATCAGTTTGTTTGTAAAGTTGTTTACTGAAAAAGAAGTAGGTGTCTGAAGCGGCAAGTGTGAGCAGTTTGGTGAATTCTTGTTTCATTAAGTTGAGGACTGTGTTCTGATTGTTAGAAAATAAATTGTTGATGCAAATGTCGATGGCTTCTTTGATTGGTTCGTTGGTGTAGAGGAATACCATGTCAAAGCTGTGCATATGGAGGTTGTTTGAATTGTTCAACGTCAGTATTTCTTTGGCGAGTTCGTAGGAACTGGGGACGCAATATTCATTCTGCGTTATGGGGGTTAGGGTGGGAATTAGGAATTTTGCTAGGTGGTAATTATGGGTGGTGTAGGCAGAAAGGATAGGTCTAATGGGTAAGTTTGGTTTGTGTATTTTAGAAAGGCCGTAAAGAGTACTTGGGGACGAGTCGGAAGAGCATATTTGGTTGTAAACATCCTCCGAAATTTTATTTTGATCGTATAATTTTTTGAGGAAACGGTTGATTTTAGCTTCAAGTTTTAGGGAAAGTGTTAGAGGATGGTCATTAATCTTTTTGAATTTGGTGGAGTCGTTGAAGACGTTATTAACCTTATTAATATAATCTGATTTGTTAAGAAGAACGGTACCTTTGCCTCTCTCAGGACGTGAAGTTATGACGGAGTCATCCCTGGGTAATCCTTTTAGGCAAGCGATGTCTTTACTATTGATTAGTGGGGAAAAAACTTTATGAGGTTTAAAGTTATAAAAGTGTTTATTAGCGATATGGGTAATTAAAGACTTTAGAAACGGAAGTTTTGTCTTGTCAGCTATTGGGGAAACGTTTTAAACTATGAAAAAGTTTTTCAAATGATAAAAAGTTTCTAAAATAATTTATTTTAAAGTGTGGTAACTTAAAATCTAGGCCCAAAGAGAAAAGTCGTCTTTCATTGTTATTCAAAGTTTTTTTAGAAAAATTAAAAATTGTTTGATCATGGTTTAGAGGTTGTAAGTTGGAGTTCAGGCCCAATATATAAAGGAGGAAGCATGCAGTTAGAGAGTTCAGAAGAGCAGTATCCGTTATAATAGCGATAGTAAAGAGAAAGTGAGGCAACACTGCGGCGAAGAGAGAGGGATTGAAGACAGTCAGTAAGAGGCGGCGAATTGATGAGACGAAAAGCCTTTGATTCCACCCGGTCAACTACGGCTGTTTGGGTTGAGCCACCCAACACATGAGAAATATATTCCATACAAGGGCGGACAAGACCCCTGTACAGAGACAGCAAATGAGTGGAGGTGAAGAAACCGCGAAGCCGGTACAGCACACCTAAACGTTTGGAAGCTATTTTGTAAAGAGAGTATATGTGATCTTTCCAGGAAAGATCACGAGAAAAGGAAACGCCAAGAATGTTAAGAGAAGAGGAAGGATTCAGTTATGTGTTGTTGAAGGTAAGGGGATGGTCGTGTGGAAGATTGTGACGAGTAGACAGACGGAGAAACTGAGTTTTTGATGCATTGAAAGCCACAAAGTTTTCTCTGCCCCAATCAGAGATAGCAGAAAGATCAGGTGCATCATAACCGTACTACGCGAATCATGGAGTGACTGTTAAGAGGGACGCTTTATAAAGTGGGTGGAGAAGTGAAGAGTAGAATCATCGGCATAGGAGTGAATAAAACAGGAAGTGAAAATTAAAAGATCATTAATAAATAAAAGGAAAAGAGTTGGTGACAGGAGAGAACCCTGAGGAACACCACTTTTGTTTGCTTTAGGAGAACAGTGGCTTTCTACAACCGCAGCTATACATCGGCCAGAAAAGAAATTAGAGATGAGGGCACAGATAGAAGGATAGAAACCGAAGGAGGGCAGTTTCGAAATTAAAGATTTGTGCCAGACTCTATCAAAAGCTTTCGATATGTCTAGCGCAATAGCAAACGTTTCACCGAAACCCCGAAAGGAGGATGACCAAGAGCTAGAGAGATATGCAAGAAGATCGCCAGTAGAGCGTCCCTTGCGGAACTCATACTGACGATCTGAAAGAAGATTGTGAGAAGGAGGTGTTTAAGAATCTTCCTGTTAAGGACAGATTAAAAAACTTTAGAAAGGCAAGAAATCAAAGCAATTGGATGATAGTTGGAAGGTTGAGAGCGATCGCCCTTCTTTGTAACAGGCTGAATGAAAGCGAACTTCCAACAAGAAGGAAAAGTACTAGATGAAAGACAAAGACAAAAGAATTTGACTAGGCAGGGTGTCAGCACTGAAGCACAGTTCTTAAGAACAACAGGAGGAACACCATGAGGACCGTACGCCTTCCTTGAGTTCAGCCCGGATAGGGCAGAAGGAACATCTTTAGAAGAAATTCTAATTTCAGATATAATAAAGTCAGAGGGAGGAGGAGATGGAGGAACAACACCGGAATCGTCCAGGGTTGAGTTGGAAGCGAAAGTTTGAACGAAGAGTTCAGCTTTATCAGGAGAAGAGACGGCAACTGAACCATCGGAATGGAAAAGAGGAAGGAAAGAAGATGAAGTAAAGTTGTTGTTGAGTTCTTAGCTAGAGGTCAGAAAGAGCGAGAAGAAGTAGAATTGGATAGGTTTTCACATTTTTGTCGGATGAACGAAATTTTTGTGAGTCGAAGAACAGATTTTGCACGATTCCGGGCAGAAATATAAGGTGAGTGAGAGTCAGGAGTTGGATGGCGATGGTATCTTCTGAAAGCCTCCTCTCTGTTGCGGATAGCATTAGAACAAGTAAAGTTAAACCAAGGCGTTTTTGCATTCGTGGTAGGAATAGAATATGGAGTGTACGCCTCCATGCCCGAGAGAATCACTTCCTTATGATTTCTGTTTTCTCTTTTTGGCATGTTTGTGAGGGTTATTCCCTTGAAATTTAGATATTTGTTGATAGTTTTTGGAAGTCTTAATGATAGAATTTTACTCGATTTTTAGATAACGTTCTTGCTTTACATTAAGTTTTTATTTACCATATAGTTAAAATTCAGTCGTTCGTTCGTATGTTCGTTCGTATGTTTGTTATTTCAAAGTCACCGATACAATTTGTATCTCTGCTGGACCAAGGAGTGCCGGATGTCGCTAGAAAAATTTGAAGCTATTTTTTTATGTAATATAGTGTATTATTAATTAAGTAGTGTAGATTATCTGATGAGATTGTAACTATGTAATCTTGGCACGTTCACAGTTTTGTTGGAGGAGTAACACAACGGTTATTTAATAAATTAATTAAATCAATATATTTAAAATCGTGTTCCTTTCCCCTTGGCATTTATTGATTCACTAAATTTATTATTATTTACTGAATTTATAATCAAATCAAAAATTTTTTGAAAAACAAAGGTATCTATTTGGGTTCTTTTGCATTATCCTCCCAACACTAATTTTTTTATATAATGTTGGTTTGGTTTTGGTTATGGTACTTTATTTTCCTTCCATTATAAAAAAAATTAGTGTTGGTATTAGGTTAGGTTAGGTTAGGTTTGGTTAGGTTACGGTAAAAACAGCCCGCCGCAGGCGTTAGCTGTTATAAAAAAAAATTAGTGTTGGGAGGATAATGCAAAAGTACCTCTATTTGTTTTCCAATATCTGTATATATATATATATATATATATATATATATATATATATATTATATATATAATATATATATATACGGGGTGCCCCAAAACTTATGCATATCTATACATTAAAAATTTTGTAACTTCTCTAAGAAACTGGCTATGCAAATCTCCTTTATTATAATTCTGTAATATGTCCTTCCCATATTCCTGAACTAAACCTACATAAACTGATTGTACAGTACAGTCAACGTTTTAATCACGCTAAATTTCAAGTATCACCGCTATTCAAACTCACAGCCAATACATACACCAGACTTATTCCACTCCTTTAGGTTGTGTAGGAAATAAGTTTCATGCATATGCATATACGGTGAACCAAAAGTAGGTGGACAGTAGGTTGAATACGGTTTGTGTTATATTATATTATAACTATGGTGTTCATTATAACTATGGTGTTTGTGTTTTATTATATTAAATATTATAACTAAATTTATTTAAATTTTATTTTGTATTATAGTATACAAAAAAATTAAATATGTATTCTCAAAATAAACGTTATCATTTACTGTCCACCTACATTTGGTTCACCCTATATATAGATATATATGCGCCTTGGTGATGTAGTGGTTAGCGTCGCTGACTACGAATCCATCGGATCCGGGATCGAGACCCAGTGACATGGTTGGTAGATAAATGGGTACCCTGGGTAGCCTAGTTGTTAAGACGCTAGGTTGCTGGTGGGGCGTGGTTCGGATTCCACGTTAAACTGTAGGTCTAGGGTGGAGTGACAAGCTTGACCGTCAGAATGAACAATTCGGTCGGAAGCAAAAACTAAGGTAATTGAGGTATACAGTTTATCCATATAATGTATACCTGTATATGTATATACATGAAATAATGGATGTACTTTGGGTTGCTGAGAGTAAAATTATACAAAATTAATACATGCATTATTTAACGTACTCCTAAAGTACAAAATTTAGGATGTATAAAGCTCAGTAACTAAACCGTCTGAATTTCAGCAAAACTATAACATAATTCCTTGAAAAGAAATTTACGATATTCTCATAATTCCGAATAGAACCCAAGAGCGTAGAAAAAGGCAATTCTCGTTTCGTTTCTTAAATAATGTGGTGGAAATAAGGTAATATACTGAAATATATTTTGAATAGAAACTGCTCAAAAACGTCTCGTTCCGATGTCGCATTTTGCATTCGTGCATCTTTTGCCTTTAAAATATTACAGAGGACTATCAGAATATCTATTCAGAAGTGATTAAAGAACCAGAATGACAACCTTTATAAATTCACACTCGTGTCGGGCGGGTTTGCCACTCGAACGTAGGAATTCGACGATGGCCTGAATCCAGTTGGAGGGTCCCCTTATTTGTAGACGGAATTGTATCCGTAAGAAGTCTCGACAATGTCACTCTCGAAATTATGAAACCAAGGAGAACACTATAGTCTATCCCCATTGACAGTCTCAGCTTTTTCAGTAAATTTTGCTTTTTACCACTCTTACCTCGGGTAATTACGTCGTCTCGGAATGTTACTTTCGAGTAAAATGTCTAACTTTCGCGAGGTAATATGTATAATTTATATAGAATTATGCTAGCCAAGTATTTAAGATGAATGGAAACACTAACATTCACTTGTTTGATTTAAATAATTCAGTCAGATTTCAAAAGTGATAATGAACCAATTTAATTTTTAAAAAAATAAAGTTAAGTTTTTACGCTATTGATTAGGGTAATTCGATATTTTTTACAGAAGAATTGAAATGTAAATATTTCATAAGCCAGGACCTAAAGTAAAACTTTAAAACTATAGATAACTATAACGTCAACTGACTCGAATAACTAAATTAAAGCAAGTTAAAAACAGAACAAAGTTACAGATTTATAAACTGTTCTTAAATTCACTACTGCAGCGGAGGTTTAATAATTTCTAAGAGGATGTAGCGTCACTAAGCAATCGATTACAGAGCCTACGTTTATAAAGCACAGGGGAAGAGCAAAGAACTCTGTCGTCGATGCTCCCAATGTTTAAATAACCTCGGGGTAGGCGGAGACGATGCGGTTTAAGTGCCACCTCATATCGGAAGGAATTTAACAGTAAGCTCCTATAAGAGTACATTATATTAAGAACTGGGTGGAAATATATTTAATTACAATCGTGATTGGGAAATTTTGACTCGGAAAACTCCCAGTGGGTAAGCCAATAAGAATCGAAATAGTTTCTGTGTAGTCGGAATTTTTCTTTTTGATAATTTAGCATAATTGTACAGCCTGGAATGGCGAACATTAGGGTAAAGTTAAGTTTCCTACAAAAGGATTTAGTTAGAAAGGGAAATATAAAGTGCACATGAGTATTATGGTTGAGGGAAACAATTTAAGTGATTTTTATAATAAGTTAAATACTGATTAGAGGAGGCTGAAATTTAGGCTGTAAATGGGTCAGGATAAGAGAAGAAGGGTGGGTATTAGGGTGTGTCAATTTTGGGGGTGAAAAGACTAAATTGAAAATCATGTGATTTGGTAGCAATTTAATGTAATCATTTGGCATACAAAGTAATATCCTTGCTTCAAAAACAATAAAAAATAACTCCTACCTACATCAATTTTAATTCAAAAATTCCATTTTTCTGTAAATTCGTAACAAAATAACAAATGTGCGCAAACATCCTATCAACATTTAAAGTGGCAATAAGATATCATTCAGAGTCTTTATTTGAAAGTAACCAATGCAGTCATGTCCTTTTTGCTGCGGTTCCTTGACATCAGCATTCGGCTTGCTACTTGCCCTTTGATGTAGCCTTCTCGCTTCTCATGACTGTAAACTTGACTAGCTGCTTCTGTGACCATTTTCACACATCTCTCCACATTCTGAGTGTGAGAAGGCCACTTTGGCACTTGCATTGGGGCCTCTTTAAGTTGTGTTAAATCTTTGTTTGTTATACATGTTGTCAGTGGTGGCTCCAAAACTTCCGAACTCAAGTTAACTAATTCTGACAATTTCGTGGCATTGACGTTTATCGGAGGTACCTTCCTTGTCTAAAGAGAGCAGGCTCCCAGCTGGTCATCATCTAGTGATGTTCCTCTAAGCTTTAGAATGATTTCCACAGCCTCAGTTCGCTCTTTGGTACATTGGCTGCAGAGTATTGCTTGCAAAACTGCCTCTGGCCTAGCATACCAAGCGGACCTTCTCACCACAGGTAACACAATGTCCACCACTACTTTCTTTTGGGTTCTCAGTAGCTGTAATTGAAACAAGATGTGGTTGGGCCCCTCCATCCACATTGGATTAAGTTTTACATTGAACCAGTGAGGAAGATAAAACCCAATAATAAATTCAACAATCAATATCAAATTCTGTAGCATTTTGCCCTTCAGTGCATGTTTGGAAACCCAAATCCTCCAGAAACGAATCGCTGTAGTTAACCAACGACTGTGACTTACGGGTCCAATCTCCAAGAGAGACAGATTTTGAGGCAACTCTCCTGATCTGATTGCTTGAACAATACGATAAGCGTAAGATTGATCCGTGCTGAGGTCTTTGATAACTTCTTCAGACAACACTGGAAGGGGAGGGCCTACTTCGACCTTTGGAAATTTTGTATTTATTTCTAATTCCGTTGCTTCATCTAGCATGTTGCCAAGGGGGCCTGACCACTTGTTGTTGCTCTTTGTAGGACCATCAAGTTCCTGGATGAGACGACGAAGAGGTAGTTCCCCTGTGTGCAAATCACACAATCCAAACAAGCCCTCTTTCAAGTTTTTTCTCTAAATGCGTCATAACACCGCCCTGCCATCCAGTGTTCACCGCAGTTGAGTCTCCACCAACGGCCTGCAGTGAACTGTCAAGTCTTCTTTCTTGAAGCCAACATATTATTTGATCAGCAATTGCCTCTGCATGTTTCTTGCCTTCTACTTCTGCTTCAGGAACAAAGTGAAACAAATAGCGGCCACCAGGTTCGGAACACACAGAGTAGTGTTCTTCTTTGATGAGACCGGGAAACTTTCTGTCCATTCCCACTACCTCTAGGAGAACTTTTGTGTCATCTCTTCTTCCATCAAACAAAAGGCAAGAGAGACCTTCCTCCTTCAAATCTTTTTCATGCTGATCAGATATTTCCTTCATTATTTTTTCTTGTGCTCTTCTTATCTTATTATGATCTATCACTAAGGATGTATCCTCTCAGCTGATAAGGTCTGCATCTATCCAAGTGGCAGTGGCAATCTCTGCAGTCTCTCGTAGCCCCATATGGTGGCGAATACTGGCAAGGGCAATGTTTGAGATGTCTTTAGTGTTGTATTTCATTCTCTTCGGCGAAGGTTCAGATGGCATTTTGGAGCTATCATCTGATGTTGCTTCTTTCTGTTCATCTGAAGAGCTTTCAAAGAAGTGAGAAACCTCTTGATAGAGCTCTTCTTCTCTTTGGGTGGCTTCTTCACTCTTCTTTTTCTTCTTTCTTCCCTCTCTCGGATTTTCTCTTTTTTCTTAGCAATAACAATCTGTTTTTTGGTTTTTGAATAATCTGCCGAACCAATCTGCATACTTCCTTGGCCTCCTGCCTTTGTTCTCTGCGCCTTTATGAAAGCCAGCTCCAAACCAGGGATCTTCTTCTCACGAGGACAGCGACAATCAATGTGAGGGTGAGGTTCTCTTCTGCATGAGGGAGAACAATTGGCTTCAGAACACAACTCTATGGGACACTGGCAGTTAAAAATGTCAAGAAGAATATCAAGTGTGTGCAGAAATTTACTTTTCTTTGCTAGTTTTCCTTTACCAAGTGATGTCTCAACTGCTTTGTGCCACAGCTTTGTTAATTTTAGCTCAATAGTTCTATACTGATTGAGTACAGGTGGTTTGAATAACACATTAGCTTTTTTCCACTGATGCAGAAGAGGGGGAATCATGTCCCTTATGAGCTCTTTCTCTGTGTAGTTCCTTCTATCCTTTGTATTTTGTTCACGAAGGAGTAACCCTAGTCTCAGCATGTCTCGCACTGTTGGTAGTTCTGATTAGGGAAGCTCCTTGCCTGTACCGACTAGCAGGCTCAAGTGGCATGACGAATGACCTCTTGTCTTCAATTTTGGCATCTTAGGAATATCTGAAAAGAAAGAAAAACATTTAAGTATTTTATATCAATTACGATGTTTCAAAGTTTAG
The DNA here is from genome assembly GCA_023014485.1 of Bathynomus jamesi. Classification (NCBI taxonomy): domain Eukaryota; kingdom Metazoa; phylum Arthropoda; class Malacostraca; order Isopoda; family Cirolanidae; genus Bathynomus; species Bathynomus jamesi. The sequence goes on along the minus strand of JAJOZX010000014.1, from coordinate 1,203,539 downwards.
TCATTCGATATTCTAAAATTTAATAAAAAAATATTTCATGGGATTACAACATAATTAGACAGAAGAATATGATAATAATAAATAATTGTAATAATCAATAATCCATACTTACAGTTAAAATGTAGTATTCGTCTAGTAGAATAACTATGAAGTAGGTACAAGAGCAATAACAGCAAACCACCGTCTATGACATCTAAGAGGCAACTGAGGACTGAGAGTGAGGGACAGTTCTATTCATGTTGTGACTTGTACATTGTACAACAACTATATGACCTTGAAAACACTCCATATGCGATCAGTGGGATAATTCTGTGACAGATGAATAGTTAATCAATTTATGTCCTATTATTTAGTAAAAGAGTAAATTTCTGAAACTTTAAGGTAAAATTGATGTAGGTAAGGGTTATTTTATTTCATTTTGGTTGGCTAATTTCAAGTTTTGACACGAAAAGACACTATATTTTCACTACCAAAATTGATTTGAACAAAGTTGACAAAATTGACACACCCTAGTGGGTATAGAGGTTGAGACAATTATGCTTTACTTATGGGAATAGTAAAAGTTTTTTAGTAAAATTTAATTAAACGGGAGAAAATGCATTCTTATAAACGCTTACTTCAGATGGCGTGATGCTGAACTGTGGAATGTCGTCTGCATTGCAGCTAAACTTCCACAGAGGTGTGGGAACAAAGAATTTATGCGATATATATATTTTCATATATGTATAGCATATAATGATTACATACGATTACGAGATTACATGACATTGTGATAACATGAGATTACATAAGATTACATGATTGAGATGTAATGCATTACAAAAAGGAACTGCAACACTGCTATATGACTAAGGAATCTTGGTTTAACAGAAAAAAGTAATTCGTCATGAAGGAACTCGTTTGAACCCTAGAATTTATGACTATGGAACATTTATAAATTGTAAGCAAGCAAAGCTCTTCAGCCAATCACTTACAATGAAAAGAGGAGTGGCGGGAGCATCTATCTTTCTGGGTATGTGCTGCACTTTCCATTCTGACCGAAGTCGCGCAATGTTTCCCCGTTATTTGATCGCATTTTGGTACTTTGAGTGCGACCTTTTGACCATTAACCCTTTACCGCACTGTGCGTCGAATACGTAACGTTTCAAATATACGCATTTAGACTCAACCATACGCAAAAAGTTCGGCGATAAAGGGTTTAGCTGAATTAACCTAAATGTTATCTGGGTCTATAGTCCAGCGATGGCGAACCAGACACGCGGGTCAAGTACTGACCCACGAGGCAATTTTTAGTAACTCAGCTCTTATTTAAATAAAATATGACTTTAATTTTTAATATTTTTTGCCTTACAGTTTTAAAATTATTTTAAACTATTCAATTTGAAGATCTTCAGTTATCAGCTTTTCAGTGGCTTGACATTGGTAATTTAGAAAAGGAATTAGTTGACGTCCAAGAAAGTGCAATATGGAAGACTAAATTTATTGATCTTAATCTAAAGTTACAAGAAAAGGAATTAGAGTCGTCAATTTTGGGTGTAATCAGAGAACAACAATCTATAGAAAGAGTAGAGAATCTTCTTGCAGAATGGAACTCTTTACCAAATTCTTTTGCATCAATGTAAAAGTGAGCATTAGCTCTGCTAACAATGTTTGTTTCATCTTATTCATGTGAACAATTGTTTTACTCCATGAATTTCGTCAAATCCATCACTAGGAATCGCCTTGGCACAGATATGAGTGCTGCATGTGTGAGACTAAAGATAGCTAAATACAAACCTCGGATCAAAACATTAGCAGCTAAAATCCAACAAGTTTCTCACTAAAAATAGTAAGTAAATAAATTATTGTGATCCAGTTTCATTATTCAAGGGTGCAAATCACGTCTCGAGTTGTCTGTTTCGAAGATTCCAATTTCTCTTTAAAACATTATTAAATTGTCTTTACAAAATTTAACGAAATTCTAAATTAAGTCCTAAATTCATTTAATAATAATGATAATGATAAGCTTTAAAATAGAACAATATTCTTGAAGGTAATAAACGATAAGATAAATCCAAACTTAAAAAAACTGAAGATTATGACTAAAAGAGAAATAAAAATAAGACACGTATTGAAACAAGTTATAATAAAGATTATAATAAAAGTTATAATAAAAATTACACAAATCAAAGCCGAGAAAAAGAAAAAATGGAAATAAAAATAAAAAGTACACTTAGCGACAATACCAACATATATATGATGATGATAATGATAATGAGAATGATCATGTTTATTGGCAGGAGGCAGATCCCATAAAATAAAAAGGTACAGTATCCATCAAGGTAATCAACAATACAACTAATTAAACAATAGGTTTAAAAAACAAAAAAAAACTTAAAAGGATTACGGTAATAAATAAATAATAATAATACACGTAAAGAAACGAGAAATAACGAAATTAGTAATAACAGCGTACGAGTAAAAGTACGAGTAATGGAATGGCTAATGCAGGAGTTAAGTTGGGGGAAGTGAATTAATTCAGTATATTGTTATAGTTTGGAAGAAAATGTGATGGTTTTTAAATCTTAAGGACTTGGAACTGTAGTTTATAAAACTTTATATCATGGTTCGGTGTCTATGGCTCCATTGACTCACTTTTCTATGATGAGGATGATTTCATTTTGGAGGTGTTAGAGCAGTGTTCAGTTCAAAAGAAGGCAAAACGAGCCATAATTGGCGTAGTGTTTATATTTTGAACTTAGAAAAAGAGGAAACGAAATAATTTAAAACACTGTAAAAAAGACGGAAAACACAACGTAAATATAAAGGATGGAAGAACAACATTGTAATTTATTGTGCCGCTTAGAAGTGAAAGTAGCGATTATATGACCCATATAAGGGAGAACACCTTTAAGTAAGTGGAAAATACGAATCAAAGAATGAAAACATTGAGTAAAAGAAATCCAGAGAAGCTACGAAAGATAAAATCATTTATTTTTTGCAAAACTAAAGGAAATTGAAAGTAAAAAGTCTTTATTTCTCGTAATTTTTTGTTTTTATTTCCATGAAGAAAATTAAAATTAGTCCTTGTTCTGTCTTAATCCTATATATATATATATATACTCACAAGCCAAAACAGAAAACGAAACATTGCGAACATTGAAGTTATACAAAGGACTTTTACGTCTAAGATAGAAGAAACGGAAGGCGAAGACTACTAGTCTCTGAAACTCTACTCTCTCGAAAGAAGGCGAGAGCGGTACACAATAATATACATATGGAAAATACTTGAGGGCTTTGTCCCTAACCTTAGAAATGAAACAGAAACAAACTGGAACGAGAGAAGAGGTAAATTGTCTACAGTTCCAGCTGCTGTGGGACAGGGGGCCATGAAAACGAGGATGGAAAATTCTCTCAGAATACGAGGCCCAAAGCTTTTCAATGCCCTACCGAGAGAAGTAAAGAATCTCCAGCACACCGACTTGAATAACTTCAAGAACCAGCTGGACAGATTCCTGTGCAAAGTCCCTGACCAGCCATACGTGGCTGGCTACGAGGGCAGGAGGAGATCAGAAAACAATTCCCTCCTTCACGAAATCCCGCGAATGAGGCGCGATGCTGCAGAGGGGTTGACCGTAGGTCGATCCTGAATCGTCGTTCGAACTCACACAAAGTAACGCAAAGTGTATATATATATATATTATATATATATATATATATATATATATATATATACATATATATATATATAAAAACTTTGATTACATTTACCGCAATATAAGATCACCCAAACCCGCAGGGTTTCTATGGTTGAGCAGTATCCATGTTTGTGCCATTAACAGTTCTACAGATCTACAGAAGCTAAGGCTAACAAAGACCCTAAGATCCACTCTAAGGCTAGCCCGAGAGAAAGGAAAGAGTAGGGGGTTAAGAGAAGAGAAGAAGGGGTTAAATAAGGAGCAACACCTATCATTCGTGGGTTAACATTCATTCAGAAAAAGAAGAAAAAGGTCTCACCATCATCATCCGCCGGCCACTGCCGACAAGTCAGAAAAATAGTCGGAGAAAATAGGAGAGGGGTGAAAGACGAAAAGAAGTAAAATAAGAACGCTTACAAACCATGCAAACACAGTCTTAACTCACTGTCATACCATGCAAACTACAACATGCAAGTAAAGAGAGCTACAGACATGCAAGAAAAAAAAAAAAAAAAAAAAAAAAAGTAGGTACAGTTAAACAAAAAGTGGGTTAGTTTACGCTACGAGCTACATCTACGTTCGTGTTAGTCTATTTTTTTTTTCTTTCTCTTTTTTTTTTTTTTTTTTTTTTTTAATAATTTTATTGCTGGCATCACACGCTGGCATGTCACAAGCTGGCATTCATCGTCAACAGACTCATCCTCGAGCACCACCACCAGAGCTCCTGTTGTTAACTTTCTTTTTTAAATTTTAAACAACGTTAATACCTTTAAAATGTCTGTCAAGACGGTTCTTAAACATATTAACGCTGGTAGAATGAACGACTGACGCGGGAAGATTATTCCATTTATCAATTACTTTAAACGTAAAGAAGTTTTTAGTAATAAAACGCCTGCCACGCAACTTAAATCCGTTATTGCGAGTATTACTATTATCAAAAGTGAACAATTTGTCAAAATTTACGTTATCGACGTTATTAACGATTTTGAAAACTTCAATAAGCTCCCCCCTTAATCTCCTAGTTTCGAGTGAATACAAGTCTAACACTTTAATCCTATCTTCATAAGGCTTATTGCGCAATGACGGAATAAGTTTCGTGGCACGACGCTGAACCCTTTCTAACCTATCAATATCCTCACGCAAATACGGGCACCAAAACTGAACGGCATATTCTAAATGAGGCCTGACTAGGGACTTGTAAAGGGGCAATATAATATCCTTCGATTTAAATTCGAAATTACGCGCTATGAAGCCTAACATCCTATTCGCTTTTGCGCAAGACTCCAGGCACTGGTTCCTAACCTTTAAATCCTTAGATATGCGTACGCCTAAATCTACTTCCTCGTCAACGCTCGCTAACTCCCTATCATCCATCGTGTACGCGTAATTATTGTTGCGAGAACCTATATGCAAAACTTTACATTTGTCTACGTTAAATTGCATCTGCCACTTATCCGTCCACTCCATAATCCTATCTACATCGTCTTGAATCCTATTTCTATCGTCCTCGTTAACAACCTTACCGCCTATTTTAGTATCATCCGCGAATTTTGAAACGTTACTAGTCAATCCTACATCTATGTCGTTAATGTAAATTACGAATAGCAATGGGCCTAACACTGAACCCTGTGGGACACCGCTACCTACATCTAACCACCCCGATTCACTACCATTAACTACGACCCTCTGTCTCCTAGCACGAAGCCATTCTTCTAACCAGTTAGCTACCTGACCGCGTATACCGTGCGCTTTAACCTTCGCAATTAGTCTCCTATGCGGAACTGTAGCGAACAGTTCGCTCTGAGATCTCTCAGTTTCATTTCCTCAAAGTACAAACAAGACAATCGACGGTTTAGATTGTCTTAGATTTTTACCGGAATTATTCCCATTTTCCCAATTGTCATAGAAACCATGGTAATTAATCTCAGTCCCATTTACCCATTTATAAACGTTATCAGATTTGCCTGCCCATTGAATGTGGTATGGTTTAAACCCTTGTTTGTACTTCATCAATCATTTACTTAGTTCACCCTCCAAAATGCACCTAACTCATTAATTATTACTGTGTAGTGTATATACAGTAAGTGCATATATTTCATTAATAGTTTCATTCACTCTTGTACCATGGCTGTAAACCCTTTGTTACCGTGTCCCAATTTAATTCCCCTTATTTCTCCCTATAATGACTTATACATCCGAATCACATAACTATAACGTATTAATTATGAATTAACGTATATTGTACAATGTGTTGGACTATGACTAATGAAATAAATTAATTACTCTCGCATTTGTCATCTCTTGAATACTAAATTTTCAAACTGACACCTTTAGTATTCAATATATGATAACTTACCCATAGTTTATGATATATAAGTCATTATTTATCTATGGTGTCTTGCGTATTGTTCCTTATAGTATTCATGTCATTTATCTATCTACTGTCTATCGATAATAATTTAGCTATTGCCTATCGATCCATCAGTCCATGTGTACACGGTTGCCCTTAAATGTAATTGCGTTCATATGAGTAGTATGACCGCAAAATGTTAGAGTGCAATGCCACTGCAAATGATGATCAATGTTGCAAGATGTTATGCAACAAGGGGGAATGTTGCAAGAGGTTATGCAACTATGGGGGAGGGGTTACCCCCTAAGTTGCAATGAACTCCCCAGCAAGCTGGGGGAGAAAGTGGGACGACCTCACCCCCCAAAGGGGTATACCTAACGTAAGAGAGAGAGGAGAAGAGAGGGGAGGAGGAGAGAGAGGAAGAGAGGTGTTCGCTTGACAGGAGCCAAGCGCATATTAAGACTTCAGCCGAGCGCCCTCTATCTTATAAGGTCCTAATCAGCCAGTTGGCTTAGAAGGCTTCTTAGAAGGCGTAAATGGCTTGTTCAGGTGTACATTATTAGAGTTGAGTTGACAGATTGCGCTATTTAATTAATTAAAGCATATATTCTGGCTTTCCGGCAGTTGGCTTAACCAGCCAGTTGACGTAGAATACCTACAAGGCAGATGTATATATTACCTTTTCAGCTGCCAGATTGCGCTATTCAGATATTCTTGACAGTTGGTTTAGAAATCCGTCAGTCGGTTTAGAAGGCAGCCATTTGGTATAATTAAATAATAATGTCGTTTACAACCAAAAGAATTAAATAAAACACCATTACATCATTCTGTTTATTTAGACGAATTTATGGAATCAATTTCACGAAATATATAGAAAATAAATATACAATCAAACGATGGAATATATATGATAAAAAAATGATAAAAAATAATAGCATAAGAAATACGAACGAGGAATATATATATATATATATATATAATATATATATATATATATAATAATAAAAAATTATACAAAACGATGTAGTATAACCATCAATATATTAGTACAGGAAATATATATACAGGGTGGGCGGAAAGTAGCTCCCTATTTTGGATTGGTAAAAAAATACGTATATTATCCATTTATTTCAGAAGAAATAATATGAAAAGGTAGGCATACATGGTAGGTTTTCTCTAAAATTCAATGTGGACTCCAACTCTTTCCACCACCTTCTGGAGCCGCCCAGGAATGGCGTCCACTGACTTTAGCAGGAACTCCGGCGGGATGGAGGACATGACTTCCCGAATTCGGTCCTCCAGTTCTTCCAATGTCCTCGGTTTGGTGCGGTAGACTTCTTCCTTTACCCACCCCCAAAGAAAGAAGTCGCACGATTACCGCTGAAAAACGGCAGAATCGGTTCAGTGTAACGGTGTGGTGTGGTATGACCTCAGATCAGGTTGTGGGCCCGTTCCTTCTGCGCAACACCATGAATGCTGAGCGGTACCTTGCTATGTTGCGAAACGAGGTCTGGCCGGTTGTCAGCACATGGGAGAACATCGACGATCTGATATTTATGCAAGATGGCGCCCCTCCGCACTTCGCTCTTGTTGTCCGTGAGTGGCTGGATGCCCACTTCCCTGGGCGTTGGATGGGTCGTCGTGGTCCACATCAATGGCCAGCCAGGAGCCCCGACTTGACACCGTGCGACTTCTTTCTTTGGGGGTGGGTAAAGGAAGAAGTCTACCGCACCAAACCGAGGACATTGGAAGAACTGGAGGACCGAATTCGGGAAGTCATGTCCTCCATCCGCCGGAGTTCCTGCTAAAGTCAGTGGACGCCATTCCTGGGCGGCTCCAGAAGCTGGTGGAAAGAGTTGGAGCCCACATTGAATTTTAGAGAAAACCTACCATGTATGCCTACCTTTTCATATTATTTCTTCTGAAATAAATGGATAATATACGTATTTTTTTACCAATCCAAAATAGGGAGCTACTTTCCGCCCACCCTGTATATATATATATATATATATATATATATATACACAGTTATATTAAACAATTAAATATATTAAAAATAATAATATTGAAAATAAAAAATAATAATTTACAAAACGAAGGAGTATAATCAGCAACATATTAGTATAGGAAAAATATATATATACACACACAATTATATTAAATAATTAAATATATTGAAAATAAATATACATCAAAATACTTTATGTTCTACGGCACAAAACACTAAACTCACACGTAATCGAGTCTACAGTCACATCATTATTGCTTTGCACTACGCAGTAAATACGGCTTAACATTATTTCGCCGCTCAAGTTATACGGATACCTATACTTGATATAAATGGCCTTCATATCATTCAGTACTATTTTTGTGCCCACTTTACATTCGGTTGGTAAGTTATCTTTAAACAGCCAGAATACACTCAAAAGCACGCACAAAGAGGGCATCGTTAGCTATCACGCCAAATACAAGTTTATAAACACTCCTTTCCAATCGAGGGTTTTTTCTTACCGTCCCGAGCTTTTCAATCGTGAACTCTTCTTCACTCTGCATAGCGGCAATTGAAATAATCTTCCATTCGTAACGACAGCTACTCATTATATAGAAATACAACTCTTCAGGGTGAACAGTGTAGCAGTGTAGGCGAGCTCTGCCCTGTACCGCTCAAGTCCTTTGTACCAAATTTCATGATACTTCGAAGAGTCTAAACCTTTTAAATAAGCATCCAGCTCTAGACCATTCTCGCCTTGTTCATTCCTACATTCGATAAATCCGTCGAGCAGAGCGGTGTATGTGTATTCAAGAACCGTGTCAAAATAAATCATATCCGTAACACGAGCGTCTAATATAGGCGTCAGCTTGCGGAATCCGACGATTTCAAACATTCTGTCGAGGATGAATCGGTTTCGCGTAGGTACAAGAACGTTATTATCGATGCATTCTTCCACATCAGCCGTATATCAATGCATGGCTGATCGTTATTTATACACAACGTACAAACAACGGCATATGCGGTGGCATCACTAATCTATTCTCTTCTTGTACCTACACCTGCAGGTATTTTATAACGGTCCTCACCCCACTTCTCAACTATCACGAAGATTCTATTCATCTCCTTAACACTTAAATAAATAACATTACGTTTGTTTGCGTGGCTGCAAATCGTCTCAAGTACATAGTTAATGGTACCGGTTTCACGCCTGAATACGCGCAATGACTTCGTCACGGACACATCGTACGCCGTATTGAGAATGCTTCTCAAAGGAAGTTCCATCGTATTCGAGGAGTGCACGTCCAGTCGGTTCAAGCTCTGAGATGACTTTGAGCAACCGGTGCGCTGTTTAGCTCGGGGAACAGGTGTGGAGGAGTGAGTCACACGGGTGAAACGTGTACTGGTTTGATCGAACTCGTGTGTTTCGGAGGGGTGAGGTACACTTGTGGGCGGCTCGGCTCGACGGGGGGAGCGAGCCACACCATCAACTGTTGAATCGTGTACGGGTTTGTTCCAACATGAAAGACTCATGTGAATACTTGTGCCCATTATACTGGACAATTAGAATTTTTCCGATACATGAAGCAATACTAGTTCTAATGTTTTATCACTCCCCAAAAGGCGCACCAGACATTTTCGTTCATTTTCACGAACTAAACACATCTTATTCACAATCCGGTGCACTATTTGAGAGAAACATATGCCCATATTTTTCGTTTTTGTTTAACAATCGATACTCGTCTCGTCATGATATATATTAATATAGTGGTAAAAATACTTAAGATTCTTCACGATGACAAGATTTACATTCTCAACCGTAGGGTACGAGTACTCGGTATGATGTAACATGACATAATATCGCTTGTCAACCACTCATCAACAAGACTCACTAACCATAACCGTTGCTTATGTTCTGTACGTGTTGTTTCTTCTACTTCGCGGTATATGTGAGCTTTTATAAAGGTTAGGTCGACAACATACTTCAATACATCGCTTGTGCCACGAAATCGTACAATGCCCTCGCCAGAATAGCCGTAGAGTATTTGCACCTCTTTTTTCTTCGCACGGTTCAATGTAGCCTTAAAAGTATCAAAGGAGGATGGAACAGGGTGTCTTTCAGTATCCACCACATCTTCACTCTTTGCCAAATACCACTTCATAAACGTTGAACACGCAATATTAAAGGTAGCCATTACTAATTTTCGTGTACGCGAGAAAATACACGTCTGAGCTCAAGGGTTTGCAGAGGTCAACTGAGCAGGCAGGGATAGAGATATGCTCAGGTAGTGGCAGGAGTCACGTGACGGATCTTACAGTGGGTGGAGCTTAGGAATGTACAGAAGCACTTACGCAAAGGAGAAAATGAAACCATAATTGAAGCAAATATACGTACCCCAAGAGGGTACGGTATCATAGTACCAGGCACCTAGTAACGTTTCCTATAGTTGTTACGGCATATCTTCGTGCTCCTAAGTTCTTTCACACACCCCAGTTTCTGCGCCCGAAAATTGTGGAACCCCACAGTCAGTTGAGGTGGCTGGTCGCCCTCATCTTCCAAGCACAGTAGATCCTTCAAAGAATCAAAGTTAACGACTGTTGGTTCACATGGTTAAGTGTGATACCCTTAGTCTTCACGATATATTTCATATCATCCCCCACCCTCACCCGTACCCCATAGGTTTTGGGCCCAGTTGATACAAATGAGTCTGCGTATACACCATCACCATACTTATCCTTGATCTCGTCAGTTAACTCTCCGAGGAATGCCCCAATAGCTGGCATGTATTCATCCTCCCTCGCTGTGAATATTACGCTATCTGTCAGCGTACAGCACCCTCCGCACCAGAGAGTGCAGTAGTCCCCAAAACTTGATGCGGGCGTAGGCCGTTGTGAAGCTGGCTACAGGTATGTTTGTTACCCGTGAGGTATCTGTGGCCAGTTCGGTGATGTTGTATTTTATTATGTAAGTATTACCTACATTTACGATCTCCATAACCTCTTTATCGGGAGTGTTGGCATAATCCCAGACTTCACTATAACTTTGTGCCAAATGAACGTTCCCTTTGCCAGTATTCTGTGCAAATTTCCCCCAAAGACTGTTTAGACACAACTTTGCACTAAAGCGCTTGCCAGGATTCTTAACAATTTGGGAGCGGTCAAGCTGTATACCTTCATGGGCATAGTAACGCTGAATATAAGCCGTTTTTTCATCTTCGGTATCAACGCCTTGCGGTTAACCCGGAGCTTCTACCTTATCCTCCAAAAAAGCGTTTATATATGGCGTGAAAAGGTTGGGTAGCTTCTGAAACCTCCACACCTCATGTATCTTCAATATTCTGTACCCATGGCGAACGGCTAGGGCCAGCTCAGGGCTTGTATATACACACCTCTGATCTTACGTTGGTTGGATGTATGGTTACAATCACCGTTGTTCTCCTCTGCGCACTTCACGCACATGGGAAACATGAGCTTGTGGTCCATAACGACGGGAAAGATCGGCATCCATAAATCGCGAGGGGGGAGCACGTCTACGAATGAGAGTCCAAAGTAGCATTCATTCAAGTTAGCTGAGAACTCCTCGATGGCTGGCATGGTGGGAACCATCAGTTTTTCAGCCGCACCTACGGGGTACGGATTGTTGTTCATCACGTAGGGGTATAAAGAACAGAAGTCGTAGTAATGGAGTTTCACGCCCTCCGTAGGCGGAAAGTATAGCTTGAATGGATTTGTACACCCTCCAAACAAGCTGTCACCGTATTTGAGTGGGTCTAACACCATTGGACGTTTGATGGCCCGCATTTCTTTACGGTACTGACCATCTGTTTCCATCTGTGCATCATACTCATGCTCTCACACGATCTTGCGAGTGAACTGGGAGCCTATAAGTTGATATCGGTTACGGGTCCATGCGAGGCCGTCGGGGAGGATCTTCCATGAAGGTCCCCTGTGATGGCACACTCAAGGCGTGGGAATCCATGCCACCAGCAGCCGTGAAAGGAGTACACAGTCTTCTCTCCAGTGGTTGGATCCTCACTTAGGCCATCAACCCAAAAAACACGACCATTGACGTTAATGGGTGCTTCCCCCGTGTTGCGGGCGTGTTTTATGTATACCCCGGTCTATTGCTGTAGGTGTATGAGCCAGTAAATAGCCTTGTGCCCATAACTTAGGGGATTGTTTCTGTGAATGACGGCTGAGGTGTCTTTAGGCATGAAGTTATTCTTGAACACCGTAAAACATAATGAGGCGGTCGTGGTTGCCACTTGCAACGCATTTGAAACGGGCTATGGACATCCTTCTAAAGGCCTGGAAACATACTCTAAGCACGCGAACATCATTCACGCAATAACGTTCAGATTCATCAGCTATATTTTATGGACTAGCTTCATTAAAACTGTTGTAGTAGCGGTCAAAATCTTCACGCTCACTATCACTCATGTTGGTGTAAAGCATGGGTCACCAACCTTTTTTTGCTCACCGCCGTTTTACGATTTTTTGAAAATTAAAAAAGCTTATCGCCCACCTTAGATCAAAGAGAATAAATCAACATAATCGATAAAATAAATAATGAAATAAATGTTTAATTACCTTTAATGTGAGCCCACTAGTGGGCGCTACCGCCCAGGTTGGTGACCCCTGGTGTAAAGTAATGTTTGGGTGGAGGTAGTCCTACGTAATTTAAAGTTTCGCTAGTGAGGAATGTGTAAGGAAAATACCCTTTTGAAACTTCAGCGGCTACGCCCATGACCTTGGGTAGCTTTGCTAATTTACAAGGTGTGAACAGCAGGATGTCTTTAAACTCTACATTACCTCGTATCTGCATCTGTACTAGTTTGTTGCCTCTTTTCAAGGGATCACCTGTAAATATCACAGACGACTCGTGTTCAAGCAACTCCTTATAAAGGAACTGTGTCAAATTTCGCCCCGTTATGGGTAAGAATATACAGTCATTTTTATGAACTTGTCTCCTAATTTGACAATATAGGATACAAAAGTTTCACAGGGCTGCCGTGTGCAATCGTTTTAAAAACGTTTGTCCGTTTCCACATTTGTGGCACTCATCACACTCGATCTCCATGCACTCATTACAGATAGTCTGACTTACAAGTAAATGTGGAATGACCTTTTGGTTTCAGCGTTCATGTAATTTCTATGTATAGTACACGGTTATACAAGGCTATTTTTAGGCTTAGCATCTTTCATATAACATACATGCTTCACTCCATCCGCCTTATTTTCATGACATGTAGAACAGTGAATTTCGTCGCATTTATGAAATTGCCCCAATTACCATCATGTGAAATATGCACTTCACAGATTCTCATTTTCCTGCAAGTGCCAATTGATTTATGGAGCTCAAAGCATTTATTATTGAAAAATGTACGTCCACACATTACATTCCCTCTTCTCGGTTTCAACTACACGACTTTCACATTTGGGCTTTTACACTGCTCACATACCATGTAGCAATCTTACAATGTTTCACTATATCATCGCAAACTCGAGAACCCTTACACAAATCATGATGCCTTCCATATTTTCGACTTTTATCATAACTGCGTAGAGAGCCCTTATTACGGATGGGGAGATACGATGTCCTGACAATCCTAAAATAAGTAGAGGTCTTGTACGATCTCTCACACTGCTTTTAAAAACATACACAGTAGGGTGGAGCGAAAAATACTTTTTTTCTAGTATGAAGTTCTAATAGTGATTAAAAGTTGCATTTAGTGGACGAAATATGCCTGCCAAAATATGAGTTCATTTGTTTAAAAGTTTCAGCTGCCACCAGGGGGCTAAAGTTAACACAATTTTGTGTAAAAAGGAAAAAAATGCTTCTATTTTAGGTTTGTCAAACTATTATAAATTTTATCTTAGAATTATCTAATAGTTTGATTAAGATTCTTAAATGATAGGAATTCGTTTTGTAAAAATGCCTTTTCATATGCTTAATATCTTCAGCTGCCACAAGAGAGCTGAAGTTAACACAATTTAGAGTAACTGAGTCATGTTGAGACTACACTGAATGTTGTGGGGGAGGGTTTGGGGAGGGTTGTGGGGGAGGGTTTTGGTGTGAAGGAATTTCTTTCTGTGAGTCATTAGAACAGTGTGTTAACACTTGTCTTCTTAGGTAGTAGGCCTAGTCGCTCAGTTGATCGGAGAGTTTTTTAATATGATCGGAATATTATAAAACTTTATTTTAAAGTGATTTATATAGAGATAATATTGATTTTATTATAAAATGCTTGTTATAATGTATTATATAATTTTAGTTTATTTAATATATTATATATTTATATAATATATTATATATACTTATAAAATATATTTATATATTTATATATTTTATATGTTATAGGATATTTTGTGATTGTGAATTTTTCTTAAAATATTATGGCATCAAATAATATATAAACATTTCACTAGAGAACATATGAAGTGTGCCATATTTGAAGTACCTTGTGAGATGAGTGATATGCAACTACCAACTTATAACTGCATTATGAAGATTACCTGTTCACAAAACATTTAGTGAAGGAGCAGATGAATAACAAGGAGCCTTCATTTTCTGAAATAGCAGAGGCAGTTTCCAAAAAGGTAGAAAATATTTGGAAGAAGGCCTCTTTGCCAATAGTTTCACATACACGCGTTTTACAGATGATGCGAGTGTACCATGATAAATACAGGTCCTTATTAAAGCCATACAAGTCACACAAGATCAACCTAAGTACAAAATCAGCTTGAAGGATTTGAAAACACTTCAAAATGCACTTTGTTTGACATCTGCACCTGCAAATGTAAGGAGTTTAGGAGATGCTCATGTGAAAAGATAAGAAAGTCCCTCCAAAAGCAGGATTTTTAAATGACCACGAACACGCAGAATAATGGTGATAGGAAGCATTGACATAGCACACACAAGACGATTACAAGCAAGAGAACATCGAAAGGAAATGGAAAAAGCACGTCTGGAATCCTCACAAACAACTAGTGCTGCTATAACCAATACGTCCAACTTACAAATCGAAACAGAGACAAGTGAACTTCAACAACTAGAAGAGATATCTGAAGATAATGAGGAAGATACAACCTCGACTCAATATGCAATATCAGAACAACAGATGCGTGAGCCACTGCCTTCATTAGCAATTACTTGTGATAGATTTAAAATGTCGGACAGAGCTGGGCTGCTATTGCTTCTGCAGTATTGGCAGATCTTAAAATTGTTACTCCCGAAGACAAAGGGAATATTATAGACAGAAGTAAGCTAAGACGTGAAAGACAAAACAGAGAAAGGAACTACAACAGATAGGAGAGCCAAAAACCATGCGGGGATTATACTTTGATGGCAGAAAGGATAAAACAATGATTCAAGTCCAGGAGAGTGATGGCTCTAACCACCAAAGAACCAAACGCGAAGAGCATATCAGCATAATATCTGAACCACACTCTCTGTACTTTGCACATGTGACACCTTCCAGTGGCAAAGCTAAATACATTTGCACAGCGCTAGTGAATTGCTTGAAAGAAAGGAATGTTGATATAGGGAACATCGTTGCAGTTGGCTGTGATTCGACAGTGGTTAACACTGGTAGTATTGGAGGCACAATAAGATTACTGGAAGAAGCCTTTAATAAGCCATTGCAGTGGCTGATATGCCTTTTACACCTTAATGAACTTCCATTGCGCCATCTGTTTCATCACTTGGATGGTACCACTACTGGACCAAGAGCATTTTCAGGAGAAATTGGCCGAGCACTTTCAGACTGTGAAAAGCTTCCCATAGTTAACTTCAAACCCATTGAAATTCAAGAGGACATGTGTGAAGTTGATGTAGATGACATAAGTACTGACCAGAAATACCTTCTTGAAATTCACAAGGCTACTGTATATCAAGTGGAACATTCTCAAAGAGTCTTAGTCATAAGAGTCCAGGCAATATATCACATTCAAGGTGGCTCACCACAGCAAACAGGACTCTGCGGTTATATGCAAGCACAGAGAATCCTTCAGGCAATTTACAAGAATTAGCTACTTTCATTGTTAGGGTATACGTACCAATGTGGTTTCAGATAAAGCGTAAACCATTATGCCAATATGGTGCTAAACATATGTGGCATATGATTGCAAGAAGCCGGTATCTCCGTGAAGAGCTTAGGAGAGTACATGACTCAGTCATTCAGCGAAATGCATATTACGCAAATCAAGAAAACATTCTCATTGCAATGATAGCTGATGAAAGGGAGCATGTGCGTCAGTTGGGATTTAGGCGTATCATAAAAGCAAGGGCATGCATTCAAGAAACAGATGTTATCAGGTATTTTAAGGTGCCAGAAATAAATTTTTATGCCAAAGACTATACAGATCTCATTATGTGGCAAGATTTTCAGATAGCAGAACCACCGATAACCAAAGGAGTTTCTCTTGATGATATTGAATCATGCATCAAACATGGTACTACTCTTCATTCAGAATTATTTCAGTTTCCTTGTCATACACAAGCCGTAGAGAGATGCGTCAAGCTCGTTACAGACGCTGCTGGATCAGTCTGCGGACCTACAAACAGAGACGGTTGGATTCGTGCTACATTAAAATCAAGGAAAAAACAGCCAAAATTTAACACAAAAGCAAATTACTAAATAGTCTTCAGCAAGAACCCTTTCTAGAGGGAGGTTGGTTGGGGAAAGGGTGGTAACTCCGCTAAGGCACGAAATAACGTTTCTTAACTGTCTCAAGCCAGTATAAAGGAGGAGAGACATCCTAATTTATTACTGTTCCCTTTTTCAAGTAAATACAGAATCATACTTAATTGTCATTTTTAAGTTAACTTCAGCCCTCTTGTGGCAGCTGAAGATATTAAGCATATGAAAAGGCATTTTTACAAACGAATTCTTATCATTTAAAAATCTTAATCAAACTATTAGATAATTCTAAGATAAAATTTTATAATAGTTTGATAAACCTAAAATAGAAGCATTTTTTTCCTTTTTACCCCAAATTGTGTTAAATTTAGCCCCCTGGTGGCAGCTGAAAATATTAAACAAATGAACTCATATTTTGGCAGGTATATATCGTCCACTAAATGCAACTTTTCATCACTATTAGAATTTCATACTAGAAAAAAGGTATTTTTCGCTCCACCCTAATACGCAGTTCTACGACGATCATCCATTCCAAATACAACTATACGAACATTCATTTCCTGCTCGACCCTTCTCAGCTCTTCAGAGCCCATATTACACTCAAACTCAAGCTTACAATCTGAAGCCATTTTACGGGCACGCTGCACAACCGTAGGTAGCCAGATATTATACGCGATTGTATTTAGTACAGTGAACATATGAGCTAAAACTATTGCTATAAAGCCGCAACCACGATCAACGCTTATATGCTTTCTGTAAATAGCCTGAGAATTGAAATTAAGAGTATAAGTTCTGGCGCTATGACCCGCAACCAGGAATACTCTGCCAATATCTACATGAAGTTGTCCATATTGAAGGCTCTACTACTTTGAGAGTCCTGCATTATACGGCCCAAGATATATTCCATGTCTACAGATGCCAAGCGTCTGAACGGTATTACTACCCAAAAATCAGCTACGTCCCCGTCATCTGACCCGAACCTGAAGGACAACCTCGTCCTGACTTCACTTTCGTCGCGGTTCTGAAGGGGAAACTCCACAATACGTTCAACTACGCGTTGGGGTTCTATTACGGACCTAACAACCAGGGCAATCCTGGCACGCTTTATACCTGACGTGGAGGGTTCTTCATCATGCTTCCGCTTTGAATTGCCGCGTGCTACAGGTATCGGTGGTGAGGGTTCGTCAGCGAGGATGGAATCTGTAGCTACACGGTCATCGGGGTCATCTATCCCATCGATGATGGGGGCTGTACATCGTCGTCATTCAGGGTTCTGTGGAAGAAGAAAAACAAGAATATAAGGAGCACACTTAAATTTTGTAATATTTTGTAAATGACCCACTTAGGGTTGTGACCTGTTAGAGATTGAATCTGTACAAAAATTCAGGTTCACAAGCCCATCCACATGTATTATATCTGTCCCAACAGCATGTGGTAAAAGTGTGTTTATGCTTAAAATCATTAAAGATAAGGGGGAGATGTTCTCAAAATTTGTGCATAAAGCAATGTGGTGCTATTCGACGTATCAAGCAGTGTTCAACGAGTACCAAGATGAAATTTTGTTCCACAAAGGTGTATATGACGTTAATTCGTTAAAGGGTAATGAGCATACAGTCATTGTAATTGACGATCTCATGTTGGAAATGGATAAAACGTTTGCCGAGACATTTACAGTGTTCTCCCACCATCTTAACATAAGCGTATTCTTCATGAATCAGAATCTATTTTTCAAAAATAGATACATGCGCGATGTGTCATTAAATACACAATATCTAGTCTTATTCGCACAATGTAGAGATGTGTCACAAATTGGGGTATTAGCCAATCAAATGTTCCCGAATCAGCGTAAGGAGTTTCTGGAGGTTTATAAAGAAGCGACAAGTCAGCGTTACGGATATTTGCTTTGTAACCTTCACCCGCGAAACACGTTTAGGCTGCTTCTAAGAACGAATATATTCCCAAACGATCCTAAAACGGTGTATATTCTAGAATAAGAAATAGAGTACAGAAATATCGTGAATTAATAAATATCTATCAACGATTGCCCCGGGCACTGCAACAGATGTTTGTTAAAAATATCGACTCCGACTTCTTAAAATGCATTTGTGAAATCTGTCTTAATGTTATAAAATGTAATGTGCCAATGGGGTCTGGGTCATAATCCCGACTGCCATAATCCTGAAAGCCATAAGCCCGAGCGCCAGAATGCCGAAGGCCAAAACCCCGACAAGCGATAATCCCGACAAGTCGAAATCCCGACAAGATAATAGTTTATATTTAATATTTACTTATAGCTTAAAATAATAAAAACTAAAAGAAAAAATGCAACCTAACCTAACTAGCTGCACTTGCATATGGAGCGTGATTGTGATCCACAACTTTTTTAAGGTGATGTTGTCCATTTAAAAGTTTTGTTATTGCTCTACCTTTGCAATTAAGTGATTTTCGTTTTTCACAGCACCAGTAATAATCGTCTTTCCGACTTTTATCCTTCACCATTAAATAACCGCGTGCGTTAACTTTGTTACTGCCTTTTTGAGAAGGAACAATTTCACAAATTTCTTCCATGTCGTTCTAGGGGTGAAGTTACACTGATAATTTTTAGTTTACTCCCAGTTTTACCTTTGCTTCCAGGTGGGAGCAGATCAATTCGCTCGCACCCTTGCTGAGTTTTCGCACTCATCTTAGTTCGTGATTTTTAACTATCGGGATTTTGGCCTGTAAGGATTACGACGTTCGGGATTTTGGCCTGTCGGAATTTTGGCCTGTCGGGATTATGGCCTTCGGGCTTATGATTTTCTAGATTATGACTTTTCGGATTCTGTCCGGGTTCCGTGCCAATGAAACCCCCTCAGAAGGCTCGCTTACGTCGTTACAAGAACATAATACGTGCGCTCACTCGTAAAAGTCAAACTGTGGGGAAAAACCGAATTATTGTACAAAGAGGGGGATCATTCTTCCCATCTTATTTTCAGTTTTGGGACCTTAACTGACTAGATTAATATAATGAAGAAAGTCGTAGTGATTCCGCACGAGGTGTATGCTTCATTGCAAAGTTCAAAGATTCCAGACACGGCTCTAGAACCTCGTAAAAGTAGGCTTAAAAGAATGGAAAGCGAGTTGCTGCCCTATTAAACAGTGAAAAGTCACCTGATGAGAAAAGGATCTTGTAAAAAGAGGCTTTGCAGAAATTTCTTCATGAGTACGAAGATTATAAGAATCCGACAGAGCTCCCCGTGGTTATTAGGCACAGCGCGAGCAATGCTGTGCATGGCGACATAGGACCTGGGCCCGACGTTAGAGATGACCAACCAAAGAATAACGGAACGCAACACATCGAACATGTGTTTAAAAGTAGTCTCCCACATACATTGAGGAATAAAGGCTTGAGTCTTTATAATCTATTGAGTGAGGGCCCCAAAGATTAAGGGGTCGGCCACACAACACATCGAGCATGTATTAAAAAGCACCCTCCCACATACATTGAGGAATAAAGGCTTAAGTCTTTATAATCTATTGAGTGAGGACCCCATCATAAAGTGGGCCGATACAGCCGAGGTCATTGTTGAAGAAACAAAGGTACAGGGATCCAATAAAAATGACATTGTCCATGATCTGGTGAGAAAGTGGGACAGACCCTCACCAACAGGATGGAAGCATATTAAAGCAAGACTACAACAAATAAATGTCCCCAAAACATTGATAAATAATTTGAATAGGTTAAAAGACGTGGATCAAGTCTCGCATGTGTCACAACTGAGTACGCCATCGCCCCCAGCAGTAGCGTCTGTGAAGAGGAGAAAGAAGAGAACAAACGGCCAACCTTATCCACGTGTCTTTAAAATACGCAAATGGCTAACGTATTAAGTAAACGCTATTATGACATTTCTAACCGCGCCTCCTATAGAGGCGTTAATAGACTGTACAGAGGTATTTACGGAGTAGAGAAAAAAGATGTTGAGAGGTTTTTGCGGAAGCAGGATGCATATACATTTCATTAACCGGTGAGAAAAAGGTTTGAAACGGCCAAGACAACAGCGGCTTCCATTGACTCTATTTGGCAAGCGGATTTAAGAGACATGCAAAGATATTCAGTATATAATGACGGCTACCGCTACATCCTATTCATAATAGATGTATTCTCTAGATATCTGTGGCTAATTCCTCTGAAAAATAAATCGCCTGAAACAGTTGCTAAAGCTACCGCAAAGGTTAAGAGAAGATAGGGTTCATGGTTATTTTTGTACGGATATGGGGAAGGAATTTATAGGCCGCGCTTTTATAGACCGCGCTTTTCAGAACATGCTGACGGAGTTTAATATCAGTTACTACACTAGCAGTTCTATACATAAGGCGTCTTTAGCTGAAAGAGTTCAACGTACCATAAAGGAACGCATGCATCGCTATTTTACACATAAAAACAGATACAGATATATAAACATTCTGGGGTCATTGGCGTCGTCATACAACCGTTCACACCACCGTACGATTGGCACAACACCTAACGACGTTTTAGAAAGAGGTACGCGCCCAGAGGTGAGAAGAGATGGAGCACCGCCACCACACTCTACACACTTCAAAATCAATGATTATGTAAGGCTATCACGTTCAGGAAATAAATTCGCGAAGGGATTTGAGCAAGGATGGACATGTAAGATTTTTAAAGTTAGTGCAATGAGACCTAAAAGTGAAATAATGATGTATTAAGTTGAAGATTTGAATGGGGAAGAAATCGCAGGAGGCTTTTACCGAGAGGAGTTGCAGAAAGTGACATTTAATTTAGGAAAAAGTGTTTAAAATTGAAAAAAAATTTAGGCAGCAAAGGTTCAGGAAAAAGAAAAATGTACCTGGTAAAATGGCTGGGTTACCCAGAAAGCTTCAACACCTATGTAAAAGCTGCTGCAATAATGAAGCTTAAATAGTATGCAACATGGCACCTAACCACTTCTATGTCACACTCCCGTCCTCTTCTTCTCTGTCTGTACAAGTGTACATCCTGTCCAACTTGATGTATCAGCTGAAGATGGAGAAATTGGGTGAAAGCTGTCCATCCCCAGACATGTGCTATATTTACAGCAATATCGTAGAGCATCAATTTGTTGGGGACACCCATGCGCGCCTGCTGCGCATTGCACACACCCCCAACCATAGAGGGAAACGTTTGAGCATTACATATGACAAGCCCCATTATGTGAATGTTGCGACTAATCTATTAACTAACATCTCGATATATATTTCGGCGGGACATAATGTGTGAGTGATGCCATCCACCAACCAGCGGTTCTGGGCCGTTCTCATGCGCTGCCTACTGTACTGTGATTGACTGTCCCATAAAATCTGGGGCGTGTCAGATATACCCATTCGTAGAGAGAGAGAGAGAATCGCTTTGCTTGGAAATAAATCTTGCTTTCTAGGGCATCGATGAGATGGGTGGGGAAAGTGAAAATGGAACAACCATTTATATATGAGAGGCTTAACGATGCTGGAAAATAAATTTATAAATCGGTTTATGTTGGCCCATCTAAAATAGATTCGGAAAATTATTATTTCCTCTGAAAAATAATTCGTCAGAAACTGGAAGATAATTTTAAAAATCAATTACCCGTGAAGTCGAAACAAGTCTCGTAGGTATAAAGTTTATGGCAACTATCTAAATAAAATTGGAAAAATCATCTGTGCGTGAAGGCTCAGGCTACCGTACTATATACTGGGTTATATTAGGATCTCACCTGTATAGCTGTCAGGTAGTCAGAAAAGGAAGGGTTTTAGTGACAATTGAAGATATATTTGGAATTCGGGTACAATTCGCGTATGTTTGAGAGATAGAGAATCATTAAACTGGAAAATAAATTGCCCGTGGAGCATGGATGTATCATAAGCGTGTGAGTTTGATCTTTATGATGTCTATGCCATAAACCTGGACAATAGCTCTTAATATTTTATATATATATATATATATATATATATATATATATATATATATATATATTGAGAGAGAGAGAGAGAGAGAGAGAGAGAGAGAGAGAGAGAGAGAGAGAGAGAGAGAGAGAAGGGGAAATAAACAAACAGATAAACATCATGACCGAGTGTTGCAATACAGTTTAACGGGGGAATTTATAATTTAAGACATGGAAAGGTCTGAAGAAAATGTTTTCAGCTGGAGAGAGATGGAGAGGGAGATAGAGAGAGAGAGAAGTTCTGTTTAGAAACTAAACAATATTATTTTATCAATTGTTTTATTATCATCATTTTATATATATATATATATATATATTATTTTTTAATGTATATATTCCTCGTTTGTATTTCTTATATGGAATGTATATTTCATGAAACTAATTCCAATAATTCGTCTAAATAAACAGAATGATGTAATGGTGTTTTATTTAGTTCATTTGGTTGTATATATAAACGATATTATTATTTAATTATATGGATACCAAGTGGCTGCCTTCTGAGGAGACTGACGGATGTACGTACGTGTGTGTACAATAATAAGAGTTTCGCTGATTGTAAAATACATGATGAAGAACAATTCGTACTTGCTATTGTCTCACTTCACATGAAGGTCAAGTTGGGGCCTCCGCCTCTTGGCATGGTTTGGTGGAGGGGCGAATTGCTCTCCACCTGGACTCGAGTCCTGGTGATGGTAGGCGACGTGTAAACTAATCTTTCTTTTAAACGATGGAGGGAATCGTTTCTGTTTATATAATTATTGTGTGTGCTTTTTGTACTAATTAGTAATTTTTTGTAGTTTTCAGAATTTTTTAGAACTTTTTTCGGAACTGTACATATATAGGCTTTCCTTTGGCTAACCTTTCGTTAGCTTTCACCCGAATTGTTCATTCTGACGAAGGTCAAGCTTGTCACTCCACCTTAGACCTACTGTTTAACGCGGAATCCAGCAGTCCCAGCGTCTTAACCACTAGGATACCCAGGGTTCCCATTTATTTGCCAACCGTGGAAGGATGCACCGTCACCGGTTCTCGAACCCGGCGCATATAATCGCGCATATAGTTGTGTGTGTGTGATATTTTATGGGCGTGTAGGCGGGAGTGCACGTGCATTTGTCCAGACGTTGTATACACTGTGCCAACTGGCTGATAATGCCTGTAGGCACTGGCTTATACGCCAACTGGCTGATTAGGGAATTATAAGACAGCAAGCGTTGGGATGAAGTCTTAATATGCGCTTGGCTTCTGCCAAGCGAACACACTCTCTCTTCTCTCTCTCTCTCTCTCTCTCTCTCTCTCTTAGGTTAGGTATACCCCTTTGGGGGGGTGAGGCCGTCCCATCTTCTCCCCAAAGAGGTCTCCCTCAGCTTGCTGGGGGAGTTCATTGCAACTTGGGGGATAACCCCTCCCCATTGTTGCATAACCTCTTGCAATATTCCCCATTGTTGCATAACCTTTTGCAGCATTCCCCTCTTGTTGCATAACCTCTTGCAGCATTCCCCTATTGTTGCATAACATTTTGCAACACCATTTGTTGCAAAACAGCTTGCAACATTGATCAACATTTGCAATTGCATTGCACTCTAACATTTTGCGGTCAGACTACTCGTATGTACGTATAACTGTTATCAAGTCTTCTCAAAGCGTTGCACAAGGTTCTCGTTGATGCTGACGCAAGTATTCAAATTCAGCTCTCTGAGTGCCAACGCTATTTTACCTATGTCAGCGCAATAACTAAACATATTACATTGGATTGTCTTCAAAAAACTCTCTCTTGCTTCTGCTAGAAATTTATGATATTAAGATATTATATTATATTATATTATTATAATATACTGTATTGTTTCCATGCCAAATCACTGATTCGTTATCTGATTACGTCACATAGTTATCCATATTCTCATTACTTGTACTTACACTTTATACCTAAATGTCATCCAAACTCTATGTTACTTATGTGTTGCGTTATCATGAATGTCCGTGTAATTTCAATGGAAAGTACATCGTATTTTTCCTCCGCTTACATCATCACTGGCTATTTAGGCTTTCAAACTATGATAAACAACCATTTTCTAATAATATTTTACATATAGCATTGTTGTTAATTCCCTTCAAATTATAGAACAACGGATAACTCTCCTTCATTATATAAATTGTGTCACCTATTTTGGTTACTTAAGCATCAGATCTGTCAATTAACAATTTGCTAAAATTGTAATTAACTGTAATAATTTAATATGATGTACTTAATGTACTTGGTGCACAACTCTGACATTATGTCGCCATCCAAGAATGTATACTTTGCAAAATTTTTCTTTTATTTTTTTTTCAATTTTTATTTTTTGCAATCTTTCAAAATCTCGTTATCTGCTTAAATTGTGTTTAGCGTCAAGATTCTTGGATGTCCAGCTAAAGGGAGACTTGTCCTTCAAAGTTGTATTCCCCCCCCCCCCCCCCAAAAAAAAAATTAAACTAATTTATTTTTCTATTATAAAATTATATCATTCCTGCCTAAGGTGTTGTTGCAAGAGGTCGAACCTCTCCCCCCATCTGTAAATTCCTGCCTGAGCCATTGTCAAAAGAGATCGAACCTCCTTCCCATAAAATTCCTGACCATCAACGGTTATC
This sequence comes from Bathynomus jamesi, assembly GCA_023014485.1. Classification (NCBI taxonomy): domain Eukaryota; kingdom Metazoa; phylum Arthropoda; class Malacostraca; order Isopoda; family Cirolanidae; genus Bathynomus; species Bathynomus jamesi. Next base: position 1,178,298 of record JAJOZX010000014.1, on the reverse strand, counting down.
GTAAGAGGCTGTAGATTCATTTCCCTCCTTCAGTGCCTCTTTCTGTATACACTTCGTGCAATAAAATCATTTACGTGAAAGAATACTCACATTGAGAACTGAAGTGTTTCCACTCACTCCTTCGAAAAAATTTAGTTGAAACTATATATCATTCTTGTTACTCGGATGCTCTACGGCTAAGGCCGAGCTTAACCAAAAAGGACCACCTTCGTTGGATGGTCCAAAGTGCATTCACCATAAAAGTTGCAAGTGGGAAGTGGTCCGTACACGCGCGATATATATGTAGTGAACGAAATCCCAAATTTAAAAGACGATAAAAAATGAATCTTTCGGGTCTACAACGGACCCTTCACTTCATCAGCCGAAATAAAAATTAAAAGAAAACAAAAGACAATTGAAAAATGAAAGTTTAAAATTCGAGGAGATTGAAATTCTTATGAAGTGATTAGTATCCCTGCAAAGAAGTAGAGTGGGGCGGGGGGGGGAGCCATAACTTCAAGAGGGGGGTAGGCGGGAGTTGTGGGGATGGAAGGAGGCAGAAATTTAGAGTAGTTATAAAGTGGGGTGTGGTTATAAAGGGAGTGGGGGAGAATAAAAGTGTGTATATATATATATATGTATATATATATATATATATATATATATGTGTGTGTGTGTGTGTGTGTGTGTGTGTGTGTGTGTGTGTGTATATATTGGACCTAGTTTTTAGCCGTTTAAGGTGATAGTGATTTAATTGTATGCTTGTGCTTAATTGATGCAAATTGATTGTTTATTAATGATAGGCTGGGTTAATAATTTATGATGTAAAGTATCACCAGTTGGAAGTGGCTAATGGCGTAGGCCCACCATACTATTGGGAGTGACATGAATTGACGAGGTGACCAGCTCGGAATACACCCGGGGAAATTTATGTTAAGGTTATAAGAATACCCTATTGTTTTGTATTTTATTATGAAAATAATGTTATTTATTCACAGTGATTAACAAAGGAGTGACAGTAATTAATTGATAGCCTTTACGTTATGCTGATGACAGGGAGCTTAGCTAATAAGATGAATGATTAATAGCTTAATTGACACGTAATACATTCAATGATGGTATGTAAATGGCATGCAAAATGGAACATTGAATGGGCCTAGTAAATGATATAAAGAATGCACGTGAGTTTAGTACAGTGAATGGAATACGTGACACTCTGATTAAGTAGGCTAGATGATTCAATGGATGAACATAGAATAAATGATGCGGCCCAATAATAATGGATTGAAATGCTTGACAATGGTTACACAAATATCATTTATATACAAGGCCATTATGTGATGCTAAGTGATTACGCCAAGAGAATATTTAGTTATCACATAAATATATGAACTGAACACAATGACGGATGATACGCGGAATTACGGTTTCGGAATGACACTTGAATTGGATAATAGGCCTACTGCGTTCTTTAACGAGAGTCAGTTGGAACGTTTAATCACACCATTGGAGGTATAGCCTACCGTTCGGCGGTAGGCTGATGTAGGCTTCACGAGTTACATAGAAAAGATGTACTTATCTTACCGGGACGATGAAACCTCTGTTGAAGAGTGTTGAGCGAACCTATTGCTGTAGGCTCGAAGTGTCGTTGATCGTCCTATTGAAGCTGGTCGCTTACGCGTTGGTCGTGTCGGTTCGGCCTCTTAAAATGATGGAGATGCTTGCTGTAGGCTTTATTGAACGTAGGCCCGAGGTGATGTTGCTTCTCGAGGTGCAGAATGGCCTGTAAATGATCTTGTATACTGTAGGCCTGAGGAGATGCTGACCCTTGTATACTGTAGGCCTGAGAAGATGCTGACCTTGTAAACTGTAGGCCTGAGGAGGTGCTGACCGTCCCATTGGAGCTTGTGTACGGGCGCCGGTCGCCTCAAGTGTTGATTCGCTTGTTGTAGAATTGAGGTGATGCTTGAGAGGCAAACCGGCTGAAGTCGAAACGGCGCTGGGCTTCGAAGGATTGCTTCTGCAGGCGGTCTGTAGAAGTTCTTACTTGATGATAGATCGAAAGCCTTGAGGGAAGCAGCAGGCCCCTCCTCCGGCGGGAAGACGAAGGGCGGTTGACGTGATGAGATCTGCTCGTGGAGGTGGAGAGCGAGTGTGTGTGAAGGAGTGTGAGTGGAAACTCGCTTTTATACGTACTTCCTGTGACGCGGACTTTCGCGCCAAATCTTGAGACGCCTTGCCCGCGCGTCCTTTTGTTGAAGAGCTTGTTTTGGCGGGCCGTTTTTGGGACAAAAAGGCTCTTTCATTGTTTCTGATTCCTTGCCCACGTGTGTCTTCCAAGAATGTTTGATGATGGCGTGGAAGGAAGAATTTTTCTGTCTACTTGTTGGTCTAGTTCTTGTCGGTGCGCTACATATATATTAATGTATAGTGGTTATAAAGGGGGATGGGGAGAATGGAAGTATATATATATATTAATGTATAGTGGTTATAAAGAAGGTTGGGTGGTGTATATATATATATGACTTGACTTAAGTCCCGTCCGGAATTCTCCGGGTTGGGTCCCACATTCGATGTCTCCATCCTCTCCACGTCCCTCTGTCCGACGCCATGTGAATCAGCTGCTGCACGGTCCGCTCCTCGTTTGCTCTGCGGAAACGTCTAAGCCACGTTTCCCTCGGCCGTCCCCTCGGTCGGGTGCCCTCAACTCGTCCATGCAGCACCATCTTCGGCCATCTCTCTCGGTCCATCCTTTGTACATGCCCAAACCACCTCCTCTATTTTTTCTCCGCCCAGCCGTATGTCTAAAACTTCTCTCAGGCGTCCAATCTTCATACATTTTTTCTTCTCTCTGTTAACCACTAGCTTGTATTTGGCACATTGTTCTTCTGTCAATGAGACCATTCTCTGGAGATCTTCTTTCGATATATATTATAGGGGTTTCGATATATATAGGGGTTATAAAGGGCTGTAGAGTGTCATGTACGTTTGTGTGTGTTATGTACGTTAAGTGTATGTATTTGAGAGAATATCTGGCGTCCTTTCACCACGACTTCTTGAAGCAGACTAAGCTGGCCTATAGCTGTCAGCCAAGAGCCACAGAATAAATGGGGTTGGGAGAGCAAATATGTAGAGTAAGCCAGGAGAGAGTGCAAATATGTAGAGGAAACCAGCTGTCAGCGCCAGGAATGATGGCGTAGTGTATATATGAAAATGAAAAGGTTTATTGGCAGACTATAGTCCATAGGACAAATATTATTAATACAATGACAGTTCACATACTAAGGATAAAAATATACACGATTGATTAGAAATAATACAGTAATGTCAAAGTTAAGTGGAGCTACAGACAGACGTTTTCGTACCAAGAAGTCCATCGCTTAGAGGATAAACGGCAGGACTCATGGATAGCTTGGATAATCGGGTTGGTTGATTTTTTAATTCTTTGCATTAGACTGTATTGAGCACATCTTGTTACCACCGGGAAGCTCGGGACATTGCGGGTAGCAAACATCTGCGAAGCTGAGTATCTCGGGGGTAATTTATGTAAGAGTCTAAAAGATTTGTTGTACTTCAAATTTAGAGTTCTGCCACAACCTTTTTTATAATTCACCCAGAGTTGTTGTCCGTATATATTACTGCAGAAAGTACGAAAGAGAGTGTCTTTAGCTTCACTTGTACAGAACCGAAAGTTCCTTATAGTCATATTCGACGTAGCACAAAGGCTTCGAGATTGTTTTCTTATATCCGAGTCATCACTCAAGGGGCTGATAATGGTTTAACCCAAATACTTAAACTCTTGTACTTCCTCAATTACTTCAACTTTCATTTTAAAACTAATGTCAGCTGACTGATTATAGCTTTTAGAATGAAATTGCATAACCTTAGTTTTTGTAACATTAAAAAGAATATCATGTTTCTGCGAATACACTTCGCAGACTTTTAGTAGCCAATCCAGACATTTAACAGAGGGACTTATGAACACCATATCATCGGCATAAACTAAGTTATTTATCCTTGTGTTATTTATACAATATCCCACTGTTGCCTCATTAAGTGAAGCAATTAATCCGTCAATATACACACTAAACAGCATAGGGAGAGCAAGGAGCTTGTCTCACCCCGCAAGAGGAGCCAAAACATTCGGATAGTACATTGCCCCACCTAACGGTAAAAGATTGGTGGGAATACCAAAATTTCAATAAATTTAATATGTACAAGGGAACCTTCCTGTCTTCTAGTTTTTTAAATAAAATATTGTGGTTCACTCTATCATATGCCTTACGTATATCTAGGAAACAGCTATAAATAGTTGAATTACTGTCAATGTATTTAGAAATTGTTTCTTTAAGTACATAGATACATAGGTCAGTTAAGTGGGACCTTTTAAAACCAAACTGATTAGGAGATGTTCGTAGGTAATCAAATAATCGGAGTAACAAGAGTTTTTCTAGTAGTTTGAAGAAGCAGGAAACGACAGCAATAGGCCTGTAATGATTGCTGGACAGAATGTCTCCATACTTATTTTTGACAAGGGGCAAGATATATACGTTCATGAACTCTGCAGGGATATGGCTATGAGCAACCATGGCTGATAAGAGGAATGATATATGCAGACATACTACGTCATTGGCATATTTTAAGTGCTCATTCGATAGGTCATCTATCCCTGACGCAGAACCAGTCTTTAATTTTTAAATTAACCTCTTTATTTCAGGAACTGATATCAAAGTATTTTCCCTTGCCCCTCCCACAGGCGTTTCGCTGCAATCCTTCTTAAGATTATCCCTACTCACACTGTTAAGAATGTTAGAGTAGTGGTTTTTCCATATCTTTGCAATTTCATCCTTCCCCGACACCCCATCGATTGTCAGAGGGAGGACACTTTTGACACCCGTTTGATTCTTAACAAATTTCCAAAATTTGTTATCATTATTTATGCGAGCTTCACAGGCTTTTGATGCTCGAATAGACTCTTCTTCCTGTTTACCTCGCCTTACGACCGCCTTATACTGACCCCTACTTCTATACATATTCACGTATACTGGTCCTAATCTGGGTCTACCATGAATGCACCAAAAATCATAGGCGTCTTTCGATTCCCTCTTCAGGGGGGGCAATAAAATTATTCTATCCAGGAATAATGTTCGTATGATAGTTGTAAGATTTAATCAGGGGTTTTCTTGCTTCTGTTAACAGGGATACTATCTTAATATAATACCTTTCTATGAGTTTACAGTGAGAATCATTTGAGCAATGATTACTACAGGCAAGATGCAAAATTTTTAAATTATTAAAGAGGTGACCTGTTCTGTCTTTGTATTCTATTCTCTGTTGCATATTAACATTAGACCAATCGACGCGATTATTCTTACCTATTAGATTTTTGCTATGTCGTGTTGCGCATAAATTGGTAAAATTAATTAATAGTTCTAACGGTTTGTGATCAGAAAGAATGAAATCATGCAAAATATGAATTCTAACAATTACTAGTGAGACAATGATCAATCCACCTGGTGGTACCACTCATATCACTAACGTATGTAAAATTACCACTGGTTACCCCTAATACATCTACATCACTTATACTTAATTTAGCCGACTCGCACATGTTACCCAATTCTACAAAGAATTCCGAGTTCACAAGCCCGCTAAAGTCCCCCATTATTATACAGTGAGAATATTTGGGGTTATCTGATAATGATTTAATTTTATACAGCAAATCAATGTATTCATCTAGATTAGTGCCGTTGTTGTATGGTAAATAGCAGTTTACAATTAATATGCAATTATTGTTCACTTGTAATTCAATGCCTAACAACCTTATATTATCGCTTGTTAAAAATTTTGTGTTTTGACAAATTTTTCCTCATTAAGAAAGCAACACCACCAAAAGGCCTACCGTACGTTAATTCATCTGACAAGTCTACTGCTGATGACGCATGGTACATACAGTCATCATGGATGGTAGAGAGGAATTTAGCTCTTGCTTAAGTAGCCAATGCTCTTGCAGAAGTATCAAATCTGCACTGTCACAGATTTTACGAACATCAATGATACAATTGAATTCCTCACTGACCTTACGTTATATGAGACTATTTTCAACAAGTTATTCGCCATGACTGATAGAAAACTTATTAATCTGATTATTATACACAGTACAAATTTCAGGCATTACCCTTAGTGCGCCTATTATTATTATTATTATTATTATTATTATTTTTTTGCCTGTTATAAAATCTCCTGGAAAAGTGAATAAGCTCCTTAACAACAATACCTTCTGGCATACACTCATATTGTATGGGTTGAAATGCGAATTTAAACATTTAATTATTACTTTAAATGAGTTATAATACGGAGATTTTGTGTTTAGTTTATTAACTAACAATATACTGTGTTCACCACAGACTTCTTCTACCATGTGTCGAATATCGCTCTCCTCGTTCGAGAGCTGAATTCGCGACACAAAGAGGGTGAGATTCCTCACCGGTGGGCTTGCCTTGAAGACAGGCTGAGGAACCCTCCGTGAAGAGCGCCTGTTAACTGTAACCCACCCGTCCTCTTCCCTCAATCTCCCTGAGGCAGGGTTCGCCCAATCGCCTGCCTGGGGGATGGATGGCACGACCTTGAGGGCTAGGAGGCCCCTCCCCTACTCTGTGGCTTGGTAAGGGTTTGTTAGAGGTGTTTGTATTCTGACGGATGCGCGTGCCCCTCCTTCTTCGGTGGGAGGGGGGGAACTGCGCGCCGAGCGAGGCGTTTGAGTAATCGAACGCCTCTCACCTTCAGTGGAAGGTAAGGAAGAGGGCAGTGATGCCTCGTCTCTTGGCATCGGACAGTCCCTATTCCTCATTGTGAAATCGGGAGCAGGAGTCCTTTCCTGAAGAGGGAGGTTGACGGCTTCCCCTGCTTGCTGCGTTTCTACCCCACATTCAGCGTGGGAGTTGGGGGAGGGGATTTCGTTTCCCTCGCTGCCCGACGCGCTTCTTGGGGCTGACTTGCTGAACAACTTCCGAGTAACTGGGCTTTGGGAGGAACGTCTCTTTGAACGCATCTAACTCTGACTGGAATTGTTCTAGCGAAATCGCATTTTTCTGATTTCACACCACGTGTTGGTGTTTCAGTTCAACTCACGACTTTTGTACCTCACTGTACTGTTTGAGGAGCACCGAAACGTCTACATCACCCATAGAGATTACCGGTATTCTATGGAAATTAGTAACGTAGAAGGTAATATTGTTCTCATTATCCGGAGGGTCGACACTTTATTTATAATGTCTTTTAGAATATTCTCGTTTCTAACATTACCTCTCTCTCTCTCTCTCTCTCTCTCTCTCTCTCTCTCTCTCTCTCTCTCTCTCTCTCTCTCTCTCTCGGGAAATATATATTAAATACATATACAATATTTTTTGTAAAGTTATTTCCATGTACTCTTTCTAAGCTTTATTTAAAAACCAATGCCACTACATATATTGAAGCTCACTTCAGTCATGCCAATAGAATTATAACAACTTTATTCAGAGTTCCAACCAAAATATATTCAATCAAACTAATTAAATTCCCTCAAATCAAAAGAGTTCTACATTTAAAACAACAATTAAAGCACGCAATTACATTGAACTGATTTATTAACTTAATTTATTAAGTTACTAAGCTCACCATTTCAAAAGAAATAAAGCTACTTTATTGTGTGTATATATATATATATATATATATATATGTGTATGTATATATGTATGTATCATATATATATATATCATTATATATATATGATACATACATATATACACACACATATATATATATAATATATATATATATATATATATATATATATATATATATATATATGTGTGTATGTATATATGTATGTATCATATATATATGTATGTATCATATATATGACTATGGAACCATAGCACACAAACTCAAGAATACAGGAATTACTGGAAAGCTAGGAAGGTGGATATTTAATTTCTTGACGCAAAGAACACAAAGAGTGGTGGTAAACGGAGTTAAATCGGAAGTCTAGGAAGTCGTGAGCTCTCTCCCACAAGGGACAGTATTAGCTCTTAGCTCCCTTGCTGTTCATAATAATGATTGCAGTTATTGATGCAGATATTAAGGACAGTATTGTATCATGCTTCGCAGATGACACAAAGCTATGTAAGGAAATATTGAACGAAGGTGACATAAGAAAATTACAAAACGACATTGAAACAATATTCCAGTGGGCAGAAGACAACAATATGAAGTTCAACGAAGAAAAATTCCAACTTCTAAGATATGGTAATAACAAGGAGCTACAGAAAAAAGGGTACAAAACTATGCAAGCCAAATAGATAACACCAAATCCACAAGTCAGTGATCTTGGAGTAATAATGTCGTCGGATGCAGAATTCAGAGAGCACTATAAAATCAAAATTAAAACGGCTAGAAAAATAATGGGAATCATCTGGAGGAGCTTCCGCGGCAGTAAAGCAAACATCATGCTCAAATTATTGAAGTCTAGTCCTACCAATAATTGAGTATTGCTCAGTACTCACAAGCCCACACAGAAAACGAGACATTGCGAACATTGAAGCTATAAAAAGGACTTTTACGTCTAAGATAGAGGAAACGGGAGGTGAAGACTACTGGTCTCGACTACAATCCCTGGAACTCTACTCTCCCGAAAGAAGGCGCGAGCGGTACACAAAAATATACACATGGAAAATACTTGAGGGCTCTGTTCCTAACCTTAAAAATGAAATAGAAACAAACTGGAATGAGAGAAGAGGCAGATTTTGTACGGGTCCAGCTGCGGTGGGACAAGGGGCTATGAAAACGAGTATGGAAAATACCCTCAGAATACGAGGCCCAAAGCTTTTCAATGTCCTACCAAAAAAAGTGAGGAATCTCCAGCACACCGACCTGAATAACTTCAAGAACCAGCTGGACAGATTCCTGTGCAAAGTCCTTGACCAGTCATGCTTGGCTGGCTACGAGGGCAGGAGGAGATATATAATATATATATATATATAACAATTAAAGCACGCAATTACAGTGAAATGATTCATTAACTTACCAATCTGAAGGCCTTCAAAACAAAAGACATATGACTACTTTATTTGAGGAGCAACAGAATAGTGTCACCATATATGTACTCGAGCTTCACAACTTAGCATCATGACTTCTTGAAGCAGACCTGGATGACCTATGGCTGTCAGCCAATGTGCGTCAGCCATTCGTGCTGCCGTCCCCCAAATCGGGGAATATACTGTATATAGAATAAATATTTTTTTTTAATTAATAAAGCTATTTCCATGTACGTACAGTTGCCCGCATATGTAACGTTCCTCGCCTAGCAGGCGACTCCGTACATGTGGCAGCGCCGCAAGGATAGTCAAGGTATCCCACTGGGGGAAGGTGGAGTGGAGGGGGACTACCGAGTCCAACAACATATATCAGTGACATACAGGTAAGGCGCCGTTCAAAAATTACGTAACGCTATTTTTGCTAAAACCTGACACCCTTCCCCCTGTAACGTTCTATAACGCGTGGGGTGTGGGGTGGGAGAAGAGTTACATAACATCTTAGGGGGTGCCTGGTCTAGCGTTACAGAACGTTCCTGAGGGATCTGGGGGTGTCAAGTTTTAGCAAAAATACCGTTACGTAATTTTTGAACGGCCCATAATTATAATGTAATATCTGTGTTCATAAAGATAAACGATTAATATGATCGTGAACAGCGTTGAACTCCATGTTTACTACTAGTCTTATACAGTAATAAGGTTCCATTATGATTACTGCCAGTCTATATGAACAGATACCACAATACAACTTTTTATATACCAGTGTACTAGTGAATTTGAACCAAAAATAGACATTACACAACCATCCTCCACATTCCCTCATTCCCCTTCCCACCCACCAGTCTCGCGTATATTAAATCATTATGGAACAATACTAATAAAGCTGTTTGTAGAGTCCGTGTGCAGCTTTAAACCTTTACTAACTTACGAATCTACACGATTAATATATATATATGTATTGACATTGAGCGAGGAAAAGATTGAGGCAGTGAGAGAGAGAGCAAGGTAAAGGGGCAGAGAGAGTTAGTGGGAAATGACTTATCGATTGTTACACAAAGAACTTGTTAACAGTTTCGATCTGAATAACAGTAACTGATTATCAAAATCACATAAGAATAGTCCACGTTTATACTGGCATAAATATATTTTTATATACTTATAAATTCATAAAATATTATACTAATGTTTGTGAAATGACGTTGATGGGCCAAACCGTGGTGTTGACATGGTTACTTGCTGTCGCCGTCAAGGAGAGACTACACATGGGCGTGTCAGTGGAAACCGTAAGGTTACAGTTGCATGAAGCCGGATATCACCACCGATTTGTGGCTGATGCCTATTATATTAATAGTGTTTTCCAGATTGTATTTGTATTATCAATGTGGAGAGATAATGATTTAAACACGATGGACAGATAAACCCATTAATGTTTTCCAGATTTCCTGTTGTATTATAAATGTGGGGATATTATTAGATCTTAACAAGGAATATATATATATATATATATATATATATATATATATATATATATATATATATACCAATTCTTTATTACAACAAATATGCAATGGTTGAGGATGTTTTACTAAATAGTTTATCATACAAAATGATAAAGTTAAGACAAAATGCTCAGAGTTTGCCATAGATTAACATAAATGGCACAGTTATACCCGGTTCATAGTTAGTATTTAGTCCATTCCTCATTATTGTCTATTGCATCTTGTAATCTGTGTGGCATAGATGCAACATGGTTATGTATGATGTATGGGTTCCTTCGGAAAATCTCCCACTCAGCCATTGTGTGATCCAGCACCTGGCGGCTGGTCTGCTCCTGCCCAGGTTCCCACGAGTTCAACACATTCCCCCACACATTGTCAATGTGATTGAGGTCATACCCCTTACTAGGCCAGTCCAGTAGTTCTAGATTTCGCTGCTCCTCGAACCACCTTCTAACAATCCTGGCGGTGTGGATGGGAGAGTTGTCCTGCAAATGGATTTTAAATATTAAAAGTAGAATTATAGCTCATCCATACGCTTCATCAGTAACCCACTATTCGAGATAGGTTTTAACCCTTATGTATTAGGGGTTTGTCTCAGCTAAATGTAATTGTGCGCCATTATACAAATAATACAGTCTGCAGTTATCCAGAATAAAATCCTAAAGTGTTGTCATAGTACTGAAAGAGTTAAAGAACAATTTTATGACCATTATTATGTAAATGTGGAAACCGAACATACAAATGCGTGTAATACATAAATCTTACTCTAGTAATAGTATAATATTTCTATAACATACAAATACAACATACCTGCATAAAGATAATCTGCTCAGGATAGGGCAAGGCATACGCGCGTACAGAAGGCAGCATCATCTCTTCCATGATCCCTATATATTGATCTGCCGTAAACCTCCTGTGGATCTCAGTCAGCTCTCCTTGTCCTTGTAGGTGCATCCATCCTCACGCATTCGCCGTCACGTGCTCACTCTGTGCCACTTCGTAAATATTTTGGAGGATATATCTCGTGTTGTCCTGTCGCCACCACCGAATACGGCCGTGAGTTGTAGACACAAACATCTCCTCGTCAGAGAAGATAACACTGCTTCAGTGTGCGAGATCATCATTTATATGATGGCGTGCAAACGAGAACCTGGCCTGACGGTGTCGTTCCTCGATCTTCTCTTTTTTTGGCAGGAGTACGATGGTGATATCCTGTTTCATGCAACTGTCTCCTTACGGTGTCCACTGACACGCCCATATGTAGTGTCTCCCGGATGGCGACTGCGTTGTTGATAGGATCGTTCTGCACTTTGTTCATTATTATCCAGTCTTCTTCTGGAGTGGTCTTTCTTGGTGCCCCACACTTAAGGCGATCTTCCAGATTCACAGTCTCCTGTCACCTCTGCATCTAGCGTCGAACAGTTGGCTTCGAAATTCTCAGTTGCATGGCTATGTCAGCTACAGAGAGGCCTGTTTCCCGCATATCAATTATCCGGCCTCGCTGTGCAATTTTATCTTGAGCTGGATTCATTTTCAGAGTCGGTGTTCGTCATACAGTGTAGAAATGAGCATAGATCATGCCAGTAACCATGTCAACACCTCGGTCTGGCCCATCAACGTCAATTTACAAACATTAGTATAATATTGTATGAGTTTATAAGTATATATACTGTAAACCAGGTTAATTTTGCGGCAGCAAATTTTCGCTCTTTTATATCCTTGGACGAGTTCGTGGCATCATAATTTTGCGGTCAACAGTTGCTAGTTATAATTTTACAGATTAAAATGACGTCATGAATGACGACATTTATTCTGGACTGTGATTGGTCGAGGTTGAGGTCGTATATCAAGGCAAATCTTACCTCTTGGTATGCTGATAAAGTTTCAGCAGCACTCAACGTAAATAAATCTCTCGGTAAGATAGATTTGAAGCTCTCCACACTGAAACCTATTCATGCTAAATGGATTGTCTCTGCATGGGATAACCTAAACAAAATGAGGAAGACCATTCGGAAGAGTTGGGAAATTAGCGGCATTCATGACATTCTTGTTGTACAGTAATAATACAGTATAATTTAAAATGTTTTTACTGCTTTTACTTTACAATGTTTTATTACAGTATACTGAATTTACTTTCGGACGGCCTGTTGCGTGGCACGGTCGGTCAGAGTGCAGATCGGCTCCTGGGGCCGGACCTATACCAGCGTGCTATTTTTTTCATTTACGGGGAGCAGTTGCGTGCTCCCCGGACTACTCTTACTCTCCGGCGACATTAAGACTAATCCGGCAACACTACAACTTACACATGTCACCATACACAAAGACATAGACTCAATAAGACCATGAGACACCTACAGAAGCATAATATTAACATATTACAGTACAACGTAGATGGCGTCACAAACAAAATCATGAGGCTTAGGGAATTCGAACACAAACAAAAATTCACATAGCAATTATACAAAAAACAAAACTGAAACGCACACACAAAACACCCACCATCCCTGACTTCACGGCGATCCGTCAAGATCGTACTGGCGGTCACGGGGGTGGACTCATCACTTACATACGTAAAAGAATTAGCTACACTGATGCCACCCAAAACATTACAAACACACTCCAAGCAGATAACACGATAGAAATACAGGCAGTTAACACTAAAACGCGCAAAACACAACACTACACTTATCAACATTTACATCCCACTAGATAGTTCACTTCAGGTGCCAGGCAATTACAATCCACATTTACACAATATGGCCTCTCTCACTAATGCCATCTTAGGAGGAGACTTCAACGTTAAAGACACTAGTTGGTACCTGCACAACCAAAGCAACACCAGAGGCGCCAACATAGCCACACAACTAAACAGCCTCTTCATTCTTAACAATACAGAAGAACATACACACATAACACATCAAGCAGGATACTCAAACTCCTCCCCAGACATAACGTTCTGTTCCCCCTCACTAGCAACACATACACAATGGAGAACAGAAAAACAACTGTCATCAGACACCTGCCCATCATCATTACAACACGTTCTACATCTGCCCAACAGCCTTAGGCACACTTACAGAAATTACAAGAAAGCTGATTGGGAACAGTTCAAAATACAGACTGAGGAACAATTCACAACTTAAACAGCACACCCATCAAACATCAATACAACACTCAAGACATTTAATCAGATCATCAATAATGCAAACAAATACATACCAAGGCAACATTAGGAAATACAACCCAAATTACACAGAGAAATAGCCCACCTCATAAGCAACGTAACAACCTCAAATACAACACACAAACACCACACACAGAAGCCATAAAACAGAAGATACAACAGCTCAACACAGAAATAAACAACAAACTCAAAGAAAAACAAACAGAAACATTTAGATTCATAACAACACAAACCACTCCACAGATACATCCAGGCTATACAAACTATAAACAGCATTACCCACTCTAACAGCGGCATTCACACTTCACACGCGGCGATCTGTCGCAGCCAGAATAATATCCCAACATACACACAAGCTAACATTCTAGTTAAGCACTACGCAAAGATAAGTCACTTAAACAGAGACAACAACCAGAAACACGCATACAGACAAACAGCCTGAAACAAGAAAATCTACAGACTCGACACGACCATTACACCCTTCAATACAGACCAGACCACCAAGATCATCATAAACATTAAGAATTCGAAGGCTACTGGACCAGACAACATATCTAACATACACCTTAAACACTTGGGCTCACAGGGAATACTAGCTCTCACAAACATCAGCACATTTTCATACCAACCTTGTATTATTCCTGACATATGGAAACAAGGTAAAATTGTTACACTACTCAGTCCAAACAAAAATCCAACAGAACCAGCTTCCTATAGACCCATTACTTTACTATGCACACCTTCCAAAGTAACAGAAAGACTAATCTCACAAATCACCAACCCACACATTCCACTATCACCTACTCAACATGAATTCAGACCTCACCACTCAACCATGACATTACTCACTTACCTCACGCAGCATATCATGGATGGTCAAGACGACCAGCTCAACGTACACTGTTAGCAACAATAGACATTAGTAAAGCATTTGATGCTATCCCACCCTTCCCTCTCATAAACAAAATACTCAACACAAACATGCACAATAACACCAAAAGGTGGCTGAGCAACTATCTTTCAGGAAGATACTCACATGTCACATTTAATGGCAAGTCATCCAAAAACAAGATTTTTCCGAACGGGGTCTCTCAAGGCTCTGTTCTCTCACCAACACTCTTCAACTTATACATGCATGACATTCCAACACCCATAGATAACAAGCTTACCTTATCATCATATGCAGATGACATCACTCTAACATCCACCCACAACAACATCGACACCGCTACAAATAACCTTCAAACATACATAAACAGTATGCAAGACTGGCTCACACACAATAGACTCAAAGTAGCGCCCACAAAATCAATCATCATCTTGCCTACAAGCAACACAAAAGAACACCAGATAACTCCACAGATTACACTAAACAACACCAACATTCCACACACTCACAGGACCAAAATACTTGGGGTCACATACAACACATCATTATCTTTTGCAAACCACATTCAGGACATTAAAAACAAATGTACGTCAAGACTTGACACGCTTAGGGTACTAACAGGCACAAACTTTGGATACCAACAGGAAACAACATCACTCATATACAAATAATATATTCGCTCAGTTATGGGTTATGCTAGCCCATGCTGGGCACCCATTATCTCAAACACACACATAAAAACCTTACAGACAATACAAAACAACGCACTTCGTATCATTACAGGATGCACTCAAACAACACCAATAGAACACCTGCACAGAGAAACAAAAAATACTGAAAATTATCGAACTTCTAAACATGAGGGGAATACAATTCATGGCAGCAGCGACAACTGACCCACAACACCCTTGCCACTACATGTACAATAGGGTGGCCCACTTTTCAATTTTTTTTGAAAAGTATAGGTGATCGTGGTTTTTCCCATTATATGGCACTATACTAGCACATTGGTACCATTTTTACAAAAATTTATCAATATTTAGGGGTCTCGCATCGACCTTGAAATTACTAGTTTTTTTTAAAAATGCGTACTTTTTAACTTTTTACTGAATCAAGATAAATCATTAAGTAGGGATGTTTTCTGAATCCTCTTAATGAGAGAAGTCGTTTGGTGTGCCTGCCAATGTCATACGACTAACGGTTTAAAGGTTGTGCCTGTATACAGGTAATACCAATGTGCTAGTATAGTGCCAAATAATGGGAAAAACCACGATCACCTATACTTTTCAAAAAAATGAGTCACCATACCCGGGCGGAATGTATAATGTATATAGGTAATTAGAAAATGCACTATGCCTGTGCCAGATACCTAACCTATTTCTTTTTTTGCAGATCATAACATTTTGAAATTCTGTCTGAGTTCCTCATCCTTTATCATGGACAAATCGATGGCAACCATAACTGGAAGAACTCTTGAAGCTACAAATAGAGAGTCATCAAAAGGAAAGGCGAAAATAACATCGCACCTTCTCTAAGATCGGCCTGAAATTTTTTTAGTTGGCCAACCGTCGTCCTCCATCAGTGGTAGCAAATTGCCAACAACACGGCAGGTTTTGCAATACTTCTTCAGTGTTATCCAGTACACTGCTAACAGGAAAGACGCATTCAAAGAAACCGTAAACAACGTCTTAAAGTTTTGGAACATGGCCCGCATTAAAACAATCACAAAGCTCAACTGCGAACGGAAGCTAGAGGCATTGTGGAAAGAGTGGCACTTACTCCAAAAGAGCAGAAAACGAGAAACTGACGCCGGAGGAAAACGGCAGAAGTTTTCGGACAGTGTGGATCAAGCTGTGGGATATCGGAGCATCTGACGCTGTCGAAGATATAAAGAAGAATCGACTGCTGTCCGACAAGGACAAGAAAGAAGACATTGACTTCTACCTCGATCAACGTGGTCCTCGGGTGGCAACGATGAGCGGGAACGATAAAGTTTTCGCTGTAAAAAGAAAGCTACAGGAAGGAAGAAAACGTCCTCGCCAGGAGCCGCAAACCTCAAAGTGTGCATACGAAACCGGAGATGAGGCCATGGAGAATGATGATACTGGCATGTCAGGAGAGTCGGAGACAGAACTAGCGTTCCCCCTGCCGAAAGAGCCAAGTGTGTCTGTCAATCTTCCTCGCCGCATCCTTAATGCACCTGCTGTCATGGAAGTGGCTGATCGTTTCCGCATGTCAATAATCAGTGCGTATTGTGTATAGTATTCATCGATAGCGTCAGTTTTAAAGTGTCCCGTAACCCACATGTATTCTTGACAGTTTCCTTTCCACTTTCCATTCTCTACATAGGTAGTAAGCATTGTGGCTGCTATCACACGTTCGGCGGATCCACCAGCAGACCTCACTCAGTTCAGCATCTCGAAAGAAACAGCTCGCCGGGGAAGAGTGTCACATCGCCCAGAAGTGGCGACGGCTGTGAAGGACTCCTTCACGCCACCGAGGCACACTGTTGTCCACTGGGATGGCAAAATGGTCAAGGTCAGTTGATTAAGTTTTCATAGCTATCAATTTAGTAATGAGATTCATGAAGCATAATGTCAATTAAAAAGAGAACTGAATGTGAACAAAAATAGGTTACTTTACAACCATGAAATTGAAATATATGGCATGTGTTTCAGAACTTCCTTGGAACGGCGGAGCACCGCCAAGCAATTCTCATCTCCGGGGCTCCTCATTGCACAGAAGGAAAGTTGCTGTCAGTCCCAGCTGTTGCTGACGGCACCGGACTGTCGCAGGCGTGGGCAACCATACATGCTCTCGAAGACTGGGGATGTGAGGAGAGCGTCATCGGACTCTGCTGCTTCGACACCACTTCCACCAACACGGGGAGGGTGCAGGGTGCAGTTGTCCAACTGATACAAGACTATGCGAACACGGTCACAAAGGACGAGGCACAGCTGCAGGATCTTCTGCAAGTGGTGGAAAAGAACCGGAAAGAGCTCGGCGACTTCAAGAAGTCATCACTCGCCACGATGACATAGCACAGAGGGACAACGTTGCAGCCAGTGACGTGTGATAGTGGTCAATACAATGCAAAAGTGATTGTTTAAGTTATTGTTTCTTTCTTCCTTATTTGTCTGCTATTTGCTGATTTTTTTTAAAAGTATAGGTGATCGTGGTTTTTCCCATTATTTGGCACTATACTAGCACATTGGTATTACCTGTATACAAGCACAACTTTTAAACCGTTAGTCGTATGACATTGGAAGGCACACCAAACTACTTCCCTCATCAAGAGGATTCAGAAAACATCCCTACTTAATGATTTATCTTGATTCAGTAAAAAGTTAAAAAGTACACATTTAAAAAAAAAAACTCGTAATTTCAAGGTCGATGCGAGACCCCTAAATATTGATAAATGTTTGTAAAAATGGTACCAATGTGATAGTATAGTGCCAAATAATGGGTAAAACTACGATAACCTATACTTTAAAAAAAAATTGAAAAGTAGGCCACCCTAATGTACAATCATGCACCAACACCTCGCACCATTAAGGTAACACCAGAGAGAGACACTATAACCAAATACTCCATTCCATATGACGCCCCACAGACATCACACAGTACAGAAAACACATACACACACACCTAACCCACAAAGCACTGACACGACTTGGTCCGAATGCGGTCCTAGGTGCGAAGCCGCCACCCATTGACAGGTCAGAGACCAGCCTGAGCAGATCGGATCGAGTTAACTTAGCACGATTCCGATGTGGACATCACCCCAACTTACAGACATATAAACACAGACTAGACAACTCCAGAGACGACACCTGCCACCTGTGCCAGGACACACCACAAACAATTGAACACATTATGACAGATTGTACCGCTCTAGCACAACATACAGTAGAACACAACACAACATCACTAGTGCGCTGAACCTCTGGTCCACTCCGGAGAGGGCGATCGGTTACCTGCGTGCCACTGGCTTGCTCGATCAGGGTGGGCTGATCGGATGACCAACAACAACTTTTCAAATAAAGTATTTTAATGATCTAAGTTTCTATTTTCTTTCTATCTTCCAAAGATTAGTTTAAATTGTCAAATTTTCGCCTGGTGGATATTTTCGCGAAAACGCGAAAATGTCCTGCAGGCGAACATTTCACATTCACTTGTATGTAAAAAGTTCTATTGTAGTAGCTGTTCATATAGATAATGGAACCTTATTACTGTATAAGACTAGTAAACTACATGGAGTTCAACGCTGTTCACGATCATATAAATTGTTTATATTTACATTATAATTAACTGTATGTGAATGCCTGTACATTAGGGTGGATCGATTTTACATTTTTTTCGATTTCCATATTCTAATAGAGACAAAAACTTGCGCATGCATGAGAAAATAGCCTCTGCAAAATCTTAGCTTAATAGGTAATCATCTTCTGCCCCAGGCAGAGCGATGAAAATCATATTTTAGTAGTCAAAAACGTATTTTTCTTATAATTTTTAAAATATTTCAATATGCATCAAAATTATTCCTAATAACTATAAAGTCGATGAAAAAGACCTCATATAATCGTTTTTCCAAGCGCGTTGTCCTACATTAATATCTTTTGCCCCCGGCAACAACGTCAAATGTTGAAAAAATAGGTAATTTATATACATATTTTCAGATCGGCTCTTTGTCTTAAATAATGCATTTATATATTTCCCATAGCATTTATATCGTTGCTTAGGCATGAAATAACACACGCAAAATTTTATGACTCTAGAGTAATATCTTCTGTCCCCGAGAAAAGTCTAAATGTGGATTATAATTACGTTAATGCGATGTTATAAGTACGGTAAGTACTAAGTACAGCTCCTCGCTTGCTAATTTTATAAAATTAGCAACCCAGAACTCACCACGAGGAGGTGGCTGTACGTCGAGTTCCACCCTATCCAGCCCCAACCACCCTTCCTTTGGCTGCATGTCGATTTACATACGGTAATCTTTCTTAGAATCAAATCGTGGAATTTTTGTTCGGGAGTGAAGACGGGAGAGTATGAATCCGTCCCTCTCTTCTATTCCACTTACACTGGCAGAGGCTTCGGTTACTAATTTGATGAGTCTCTCGACCGCTTGAGTATGACAAGGGAATAGTGGGATCAGTCCATCAGGCTGGTCTCCCGTCTCAACAAACTCTTTTATTCGGGTATCAGGTATTGTTTTTGTAACGGGGGGTTCGGTCACCTCAGCCGTTTGCCAGTTGATCATTTCGTAATAGTTTTGACTATCGTAGAGCAGCTCAGGCATTGCGAAGGCTCGAATTTCCCCCGCTGGTGATTGTTTTGATCGTGCTTTTAATATTCTTCTACATCCCAATTCTCTTATGTGTTGCTCATCGGCATGTAGCATGGAGATCAAAATATTTTCTGGGTGAGCAAAGAAAGAATTTCTACGGAGGACTTTGTTGGCGATTGTCTTAGATCTTTGAGGCATGGTCTGAGAGAGACGCATCATTTCGAAAAAATGTTTTGCGCCCTCACTGAAACTGGAGTTTTTCTTTATCTTAAACCAAATTGGTGCGTAAACTGTCATAATGAATCGCACAATTTCGTTGAAGGTGCTGGAGGGTTCACTGGTTGAAACATAGAGGCGCAGAAATCTATTTGCTGTTGTCAGCCACCTGGAATGCGCCATCTTACCTGGATTTCGAGCCGCGAGAGCTGAAGAGCAGCTACCGCTCGACACTGCTCTGTAGATGCCTAACAAATATTTTTGGTCAGTGCTCAACTCAGCATCATCTATGTCAATGTCGGGAGATGGAATGGCATCGAATTCTGTAATTGGAAGTTTTTCGCAGTCGTTCAGTTGTTTTCCAACTGGTCCAGTAAAGCCCATTGGCCCAGTTGTTTTGCCGTCCAAGTCTTGAATGAGGTGTCGCAGTGATACTTCATTACCGTGTAATAGGCATGTGTGTGTGTTATTTCATGCCTAAGCAACGATATAAATGCTATGGGAAATATATAAATGCATTATTTAAGACAAAGAGCCGATCTGAAAATATGTTTATAAATTACCTATTTTTTCAACATTTGACGTTGTTGCCGGGGGCAAAAGATATTAACGTAGGCCAACGCGCTTGCGAAAAAGGTTCATATGAGGTCTTTTTCATCGACTTTATAGTTATTAGGAATAATTTTGATGCATATTGAAATATTTTAAAAATTATAAGAAAAATACGTTTTTGACAACTAAAATATGATTTTCATCGCTCTGCCGGGGGCAGAAGATGATTACCTATTAAGCTAAGATTTTGCAGAGGCTATTTTCTCATGCATGCGCAAGTTTTTGTCTCTATTAGAATATGGAAATCGAAAAACATTTTAAATCGATCCACCCTACTGTACATTCAATTGGCCTTTAGATATATACGTATGTCGATGTTATATGTTGTTGAACTCAGTTGTTCCCCCTCCTTCTCCCAGTTGGGGTACCTCGACTATCACTTCGGCGTTGTCACATGTAGGGAGTCACCTGTGTGGCGAGGAACATTTCTGTACATATGCCGGTGTAAGATGTGAAAATCTACCCCCCGAGAATATATCCGGGTAGATTCTCAGGCTTCCAGAATCTACCCCAGGGTAGTTTTTGGAAGCTACCCCAGGTAGATTCTGGGAGCTCTCAGAATCTACCCCTTCCTCCCAGAACCTACCCACTAGATTGTGCAATCAGCGTGAGTTAAACTGACCTCATTTGACTTGGTTACAGTTACTACATAGCCTACAAACTTAAGGAATAAGAATACCGGTACTGCAATAATCCTATTGACACATTCTAGGCCAGGGGTGGCCAGACTTTACTGAGATGGGATCTACTTTTTCCAAAGTTCTCCCTATACGATTAGGGCGGGTCATACTATGCATTTTTTTAAATCAATGGAGAGGGGTGTTCAAATGACATATTTTGGTGTATAGAACACAATTCTGAAGAAAATATTTAATTCTGATAACCCTAACCTACATCATTTTGCAGTTGATTATTATTAAATTGTTGATTATTTTACTACTGTAGTTACCCCAGAATATGTCTTCTCACGTTATCTCTCATAGAGCATTGTTCTAACTAATTCATATAAACACATATAATGTAATTCATATAATAATAATAATATTTAAATACTCAAATAAAAAGGTGTGCCATTCCACTTAATTGTAATTATCATACAGTTTGGTATATGAAATATTTTGACGGTTTTCTGGCGCGCATAAGGCCATTTTCTGAGCCACCTTTCTCAGAGGCTAGAATGTAACGTTTCAGAACATTCTAAAACGTTTTGTGAAATATTTGAAGTGACTCATGATTTATGAAGCTGTTTTACCACCTCGGCTTGCAGTGAGGGGATAGATTTAGTGATTATCTACTGATATTTTTTTTGTTACTGTTCACATGTGAGTATTATTCTGTTATATTTTAGAAAAAGCTATTTCTACGCATATTATAGTGATACATTGAGCAAAATTTAATTAACTTTGATTTGAGCTAAAATTAGGTGGTTCATTTTTAGTACAACTGAGCAGTATGAGGCCTATTTCAATGTTCTAAAGAATATTTTTAGGATGTGTTTCTTTAGTTTTTTTAGAGTACATGAACAAATTATTTGCATTACAGACAACAGATAAATTGTATTTTATAACATTTTGAAACCAAAAAAGCATAATGTGTTTAGCATTTGCAGATAAATTTGTTCTTGCCCATTTCAGCTCTTTTTTTAACCAAGAATTTTGCGCTGAAAAGAGTTAATACCTGTCTGTAGTGGATACTTAACTGTTGTATTATTGTTTTTATTTCAGTGTGAACTCATTAAGAAAATGGCTCAAGTCAGAACAAGGACGAAATCAAGTTCTCATCTGAGTAATCTTGTTGGCACTGGCCGGGAGCTGTTGGTGTCTGAATTGCCAACTGTGAGAAGATCTGCTTGGTATGCCCACAGTGAAGTCATCCTCCAAACAGTACTCTGCTCTGAGGATCAGAAGGAGAGGATTGAAGGGGTGGAGAGAATCCTGGCCATCAGGGGAGAGGGGGACCCGGACACTCAGCTGGGGGACTCCTCTGTTAGGAGCAGAAGGATACCTGACATCAATTGTGATGCTTCCAGCATCGGTGACTTGATCAGCTGGTCAGAAGGTGTGTCAGAGCCACCTCTCACCTTCTCTCTAAGCACCTCAGAGGTGAAAAACTTCATCAACACCCCCATGGAGGTGCGCAACTGCCTTGCCACACACAAAGCATTGAGAGGTTGTTAAAATGGTGACTGAGGCTTCTGCTAAGTACTTCTCACAGGAAAAGAGGGATGGAGGATCAGGGCTCAGGAGACCAGCAGGAAGCTGATGATCCAAGTCTGAGTCAAAGCAGGATTTGTGCAACCTGGCAAAGTTCAAGATGTCAGGAGAATGATCTTTGTAATTATATCCAGTGATATACATGCAGTTCACCTAGTAATAAATATATGTAAAGTTGATTTGGCCTTGTCAATATAAATGATTTACCTTATATCTTTTAATATATTATAAAGGGGTTCAAAAGGGTAAAATTGGCAATTTAGAAATGCAAAATGATGTAGGTTAGAGTTATCCTATCCAAAAAATAAGCTCATATTTGAATTCCCCATGTAAAAACACATAATTTAGACACCCCTGATAGTAGGATTTCCTTCAGATTCATGTTGTCACCTGAGTACGACCCGCCCTACAGTATACGATCCACCAGCCCTTATATATATATATATATATATATATATATATATATATATATATATATATACAGAGAGAGAGAGAGAGAGATGGAGAGAGAATAACCAAGAATAAAATGAAGTTAATATAAAAATATATTGCCAAATGCACACAGATATATTTTTCATTAAATTTTAAGCCCCATACTTATTAGAAATTAGGTATACTGGAATAGGAAGAGCTTACTTTACTGATGTGATGATTTGCACTGCATGGCATCAGCAAGTCGTGTGTAGTCCGGATTGTAGCTGCTGATTGCTAGCTTCAAACAAGCATCCAGGTGATCATCTGTCAGAGTGGCTCGGTATTTTGATTTGATGATATTCATGTGTGAGAACGTTGACTCACAAAGGTAGGTTGATCCAAAAAATGCTGTCAAGTACATGGCACTTTTTCTGAGGTGCCAAAAGTTTCCTTCTGAAGACCTGGATTTGATTTGAATATCGTTTATCAGAGTCAAAATTTCATTCTCGATTGCAGATATGTCCATATTAAACAATAAGGCCATTTTTGATGTAATATCTTACACCAAATGAGAAGCACATGAATGTTGCTACAGGTTCTAGTGTTGCTTAGTCTTGGAACCGTCTGTTGAAGTCTGTAATAACATTTTGCAACTGTTCAACGTATCAAACACTGTCAAACTGGTCGCATTCTTTCCCCTGACTTTCCAGCTCTGACATCATGTTTTTGAAGTTCCGCAGTTGGTGTCGCTGCAGCTGTGAGGATACCAGTTCTAGTTTTTGTTTAAAAGCATTCACTGAGGTAAACATTTTAACAATAGTTTTGTTTTTCCCTTACAACTCTAAGTTTAGCTGATTTAGAAAAGCAGTGGTGTCAGTCAAAAAAGCTAAATCTAACAGCCACACTTCGTCTTCCAACTCTTTGTAATATGTTTCTTTTAACTTCAGAAAGTCTTTAATTTCAGGTAAGAGATCCCTAAACCTCTGCAGGAATTTACCTCTACTTAGCCACCTGACATCAGTGTGCAACAAAATGTCAGTGTGTTCTACTTTATTTTCTTCAAGCTGAGATCGGAAGAGACGCCTTTGTAAACTTCTCGCCCGAATAAAACACACAATCTTATGGGAAATATCCATAATTTCTTTAATATTCAACATTTTACCACACAATGTTTGTTGGTAAATAATGCAGTGATAATTAAAGAAGTTTGGAAACCTCTTGTCACTTTTGCACAGGGCGATGAACCCATTGGAGCGGCCAGTCATAGCAGGTTATCCGTCAGTTGTTATGCTCACAAGCTTGTGAAGTGAGAATTGTGTATCGTTAACAAACTCACTGAATGCATGGAAAATGTCCTCACCTCGAGTTTTCCCTCTTAAAGGCAGGATTTTAAGCAGTTCTTCTTTGGCAGTCATATCTTTAAACACGATTCTAATAAAAATGCATAACTGTGATGTGTTGATCACATCTGTCGAGTCATCAAATTGAAGTGAAAGGAACATGCAGTTATGTATGTCTTTCTTCAGTTGTTCCACCAAATTCTCATCCATTACTTCACAACGCCGCATCACAGTGTTTCTGGATAGCTGAAGCTGATTAATAGCAGACAATATTTCCGATTTATTACTGAAATTCTGAAACAACGACTCTGCTGCCTCTGTAAATGCTTCTTTGAATATTTCTCCATCCTGAAAAGGTTTCTTGTGTTTCGCAAGTACACGGCTCACCCGAAATGACGCAATCGTTGCTGCTTTCGATTTTGTGCTAGGTCCTGTAAAGATAGACTGCTGAGCACTAACTTGAGACTTAAGTTCATTGACTTTTCTCTTACGTAGTTCACTTTCAGCTGGGAAATCACTGTCATACCGCTTGTGAATAGTTTTAAAATGCCTCTCTAAATTCCCTTTTTGACGAAAACGACACATGCATGGCAAATTAAACACACACATTTGGAATTTTTCATCGTAAAAAAAATATGCCGTCTCCCAGTCATTGTGAAAGTTGTAAGTTTTTTGTTTCTTGTCACTTGGTCCAGCACTCCTTTTAACGGTGTTAATGCAATTGGACTGGAGACTGACCTTCACCACCGATTATTCCAAATGACTGACGCGTCACTTAAGTGACACATGCTCATAACAGCTCAGCTTACCGCGGTATGAAATTTTGGCAGAAATTAAAGTTAGCGGTATCATTTTCTGACATTAATTAAATATTTCTCAGAATTATTAAAGTTAAACTTTGTTATTTTTTATTAAATGACTGGTAAACACAAAGATAAAACAAATAAATGTTGCTACCGATAATGGAGGTGATAACATAAAAAACGCTAATTTTTGGTAGTAGTGGTCGGGTCGTGTGCTCGATAGTATTGTGAAATGTAAGGTCTCTATTGCTAGGCTAAGCTATTAGTCATTCTGCGATCTACTAAAAATTGCCCTGCGATCTACTGGTAGATCGCGATCGACGTTTTGGCCACCCCTGTTCTAGGCAGTTCTTTTGTGTAGATCTACCCTTTTTCATTCATACCTCTTCTTGAACTAATCCATGACCTGAAACCTGACTTGTCAGATTTACATCACCCCTCTGACCCATTGTGACCACTTCCCAGACCTCAGCTGATAGCTTAGCTCTTAATCCATTTCTAAAAACTGTTACTAAGACAGATCAGTGCATGAAATGTATTCTTTTTGTTCAGTTACTTGACAGAGCACGAGTGAGTGAGACATTGTCGTAATAGACGCTCTGCTGTGTAAGGTGTTTCATTACTGCACTGAGGATACTGAGGATACTTTATATATTTGTGTCACATATTGTTGTTATAGTGGCCGTGCTATAAATTCAGTGTGTCCAGTGACTTCATCTCAGAAATTAATCATGGAAGATGTATTACACAGCGATATTGTCCGCTTTTACACCGCAGATGATATGAGATATCCAAAAGCAATCTATGAGTTAAAAGGTGGTGATCGTATCAATGGGAAATCTAAGTTTAGGCAGGTGGCTAAACCATATAGCATAGAGAGAGGCGGTCTTGTCTACAAGAAGGAAGGACGAGAAGTTTTGTCAAAAGCACGTTTTCTGGAAGTCCTGCAAGCATTCCACAACAGCTCTGTTTCTGGTGGTCATTTTGGAACTGAAAAACTTACAAGATAGCGGAAAGGTTCTACTGGAAAGGTAAGTCTAATACATTATATACCAACGTATTGCATTTTTAATGTAATAACTAAGGCAACCAAAAATCAATAAAGTCATTTTTTTGTGATTTATTGGGTCATTTTTTAAATTTTGGGGGTAAACTTTTTGGTTGCCCTAGTAATAACTAAGGCAACAATAGGGTAATTTTGTGGATGGCTGAGTAAGGAATATGTTATCTGTAAAGATTTTTTAATAGCTTTGCCTGATTTGTATTTGATTGATGCTGTATTTGATCATATTTATATCTGAAACTAGGAAGGATTGAATAAATGAGGTCTTCCCATATCCTTTTTAGCCTCTTTGTTATCCATGTATTTTCTATATAAATGTACAATATATATCTTTTGTTAATCTAAATTTATGTCTTTATAGGTATGAAGAAAGATGTGGATGACTACTGTAAAGAATGTGAAGCTTGTTTCAAAGTGAACTCCAAGTGTAAATCAGACGCATCACCTCTACATCCAATTCCAGTGCTCTCAAAGGTGTGGAGTCTTGTTGGTATTGACCTGATTGGACCCTCACAGGAATCGGCAAAAAGCAACAAATACATTGTGGCAGTGACGGACTACTTCAGCAAATGGTCAGAAGCAGCTAGCATCCCAGACAAAACAGCAGACTCTGTGGCACAGTTCTTGTTCACAGTCATCTGTAGACATGGCTGTATGGATGCCCTGATAAGCGACCAGGGTAGAGAGTTTGTTAATAAAGTTATAACAGCTTTGTTAGATAAGCTGCAAGTAGATCATCGAATCTCATCCCCATACCATCAACAGACCAATGGTCAACGAGAACGTGATAACCGCACCCGAAAGAGCTCCTTGGGCAAAATGGTCAATGGAGATTGTAAGGGGTTTTGCTAGCATATCACACAACTGTACATAAGTCCACAAAAGTAACTCCTTTTGAAGTCATGTACGGAAGGAAGGCCAAGCTACCTACTGATGTGCAGTCTGTAGCCAACGACTTTGAAAACTTGGATTGTGCTAGTCAAGAATTCGTTGATGAGGTGATGGATAAAAAAAGCATGCTTATCCGTCAAGTGGCCAAAAATATATTAACAGCAAAAGCAGCACAAAAAGAAGCACATGACAAGAGACACAACACTCATAAACCTCTTACTGTAGGTTCAAGGGTTTATATAAAGAACAGCCGCAGAATACATCGTATGGGTTCGAACTGGAGCCTCGCTGGATCGGACCTTACGAAGTTGTTGAGACCCTTGACAAAGGACGAGCCCGTCTGAAGAACCTGAAGACTGGACAGAAGCTGAACAACATTTATCACGGATCTAGTCTCAAGGTACCAATTTCTCCCTTTATTTCCTGCATTACATTTATTGAAAATACTGTACCCCTTTCCACTCTCTGCATAGTTACAACAATCAGTGTCCCATTTCTAAGGTGTTTCCACTAAACGAGGAAACTTGCGTTTTTTAGACGAGGGTGTACACGAGTTTTTAAAATCGCATTCCAACTTGACCAGTAAACATAACCGTGGGAAAAAGATGCAACTGTACATAAGAAAAAAAACTCACTTAGTGGAAACATTTTCGTTGAAAAAAAACTTGTGTACACTCGCGTCAAAATTTTACTGGAGACGTTGCCCAACTATAACTCGTATATAGATTAAGTGAGTGAATTTACTGTACCTCTACTAGTCTCAGTA
This sequence comes from Bathynomus jamesi, assembly GCA_023014485.1. Lineage (NCBI taxonomy): Eukaryota > Metazoa > Arthropoda > Malacostraca > Isopoda > Cirolanidae > Bathynomus > Bathynomus jamesi. Next base: position 1,150,068 of record JAJOZX010000014.1, on the reverse strand, counting down.
ATATACTTAATATGTGCATTATTTACCTGGCTATACTTTTAACCTTCCTTATAATTGATATGTATCCTGCTAACTTGGCATAAAACGCACTTTTTTCTTAATTGTTTTCCTTAATTCATAAAACGCAAGTGTTTCTTAATTGTTGGTGTTTGTATTCCTACAGATCTACACAGATGAGACTGAGAATACAGAATAAGGTAGGTTGATTTTGGAACTGTGATCTTGGACTAATCTAGATAGAAAGGTATTAATGTATAAAAAACGTTGCACCAACTCATATTTGTGAAAATGATTGTATTTTTTGAGGATTGTTAATTATTTTTAAGTTGTAAAATTGCCGAATTTTACGCGTAAAATCGCGCGCGCGGCATTCGCGCAATGTAAACAAACAAAATATCGGACCTTATTTCATCAAAATAATCAATTAAAATTCGGCTTTTTTAACAAAACGATGCTTGAAACTTATTGTAAATGCATTATAGATGTTTATTAGTGTATTATTTTGTATTTTTTAATGATACTTACCTATAAAATGTTACCTATTAAATTAAGTTATTTTATGATGCGTTCATTTAATTGTGTTTATTTTCAGATATTTCATAAAAATGGGTAAAAAACGGAAGTCTGCAGTGTTAACTCGAAGTGATAGTGCCAAAAAATTCAGTGGCCAGCCTTCCCCTTTGGATAAAACAGAGCCTCCTACCCCCCGCCAAGTTATTCAGTACAGTTATTTCCTCCAAAACAGCCACCCGGACTTGAAAGAGTATGATATTGCTAAAATGATAGCAAAGGATGTGATTGAGATCTGGCAGGCAGTGAACCCGCGGCTGCCCCTGTATGAGGAATATTATGTAGTGAAATTGGTGGATAAAGTGTGCTTCAAGAAAGCAAAAGAGATAAACAGGAAATCTCTTTCTACAGTCCAGGAGCAGAATCTGGAGGAAAAGCTGGATAAACTTTTTGACATTTCTGCTTGCACCTGTAAGCTACCTGTTCGTCCCTGTGATGACAATGCTGTGAAGTGCAAGAAAGAAAATTGTCAAACACAGCACATAATCTGCACTTGTCCTCCCAGTAAGAAGGTAATGCTATTATTTTTTTAACTTTTAACTGGCCTAACTTAGTGCGATTAGGTGCCTTTTAAATGGAAGGAAATTCAATGCTTGTAATTGAAAAATATCCGCATTTTCCTCCTGTAATCTTCCTCCCCCCCCCCCCCCCCACTGGTAATAGAAATTAATAATCAATTTTTTTTCAGGATTTTATCTCTTATTTTAGATCCGCTATTTAATATACTTCAATATTTCAGGTTCCAGTAAAGGAGAGGGAATACTTGAGAGATCAGAGGGCCAAAATAGGACCCAAGGGCTCTTTCCAGCTGGGATCTGTGGATAAAGCTGCTGTGAAGAGAGACCAGAGGGCTGCAGCTGAAGCAGAAAGATTACAGAGCCAGATTCAACAGCAGCAGGAAGTGGATTTGGCCACTTTTGCCTCCACACCTTCACAAGATATTTCTTTTGAATCCAGCTCAGGAGAATCAGGAGAGGTAATATATTTTTTTTCTTCTATCTTATCCCATTTTTACCCAAATTTATCCCTACTTTTTGTCCTTATTTCCCCTCTTTTTATCCCCATTTTCGCTTTAGTAATTTATTCTTTCTTTCGCCCATTTTCGCCGACTTTTTACATGAATTTTTACCCACTTTTTCCCCCTATTTTCCCACTTTTTCCCTCCATTTTCGTTTAAGTAATTTATTCTTATTTCCGCCTATTTTCGTCGATTTTTAGCCATATTTTTCCCTATTTTTTCCCCTGTTTTCCCCCATTTTCGCTTTAGTAATTTATTTTTTATTTTCATTTCAGCCATCTCGTGGTGAAGCTGAAGAGTTCAAGCCAAGAAGGCACCCAAATGGAGGTTACAGCTTTTTGAAAAACCCCAGATATGCCATGGAACTGATCAGGGGTGATGTTTCTTCCAATCTTGGGGCAAGTCTTGCTAATGCCTTCCTCCTGGACTTACAAGCTATGGACCTGCTTAAGCCTGGCCTTGATGTGAAACAGATAATAGTTGATAAATCGAAAATGGACAGGGAAAAAGCTAGAATGAAAGTGAAACGTGATGAAAAGCACAATGAGGGTCTGAAAAAGTTAGTCTGTATTGGGATTGATGGGAAAGTTGACAAGGACACTTTGCTGTACAGAGAAGTTAAGGATGAAAATGGGGAGACTAAGCTGAAGAGAGGAAAGGGACAAGAGCACCATTTGACTTTCACAAAGGAGCCGGGAACTGAAAGTGGAACATATCTTACTCACAGAGTCATCCCAATTAAAGGTGCGACTGGAGTTCTTCTTGGTGAAGAAGTTGCTAGTGTCTTGGAGGAGTTTAACAGTGTTCATACCCTGAAAGCTGTCCTTGACAACACAAATACAAACACTGGCTGGGAGGGAGGCCTTGTAACAGCTCTGGAAAATAAAATTGAGCGGAAATTGCACACCATTGGCTGTTCACTCCATCAGAATGAGCTTCCTTTCAGAGCTGTTTTCAAGCATCTTGATGGCAGTACCAAAAGTCCCACTGCTTTCACTGGTCCGCTGGGAAAACTCTGTGAAATTGATTACCAAGATTTGCCACAAGTGGAATTCACCAAACTCAGTGGCACCCTGGATGACATAGAATTTGCTGAGGAGACACTGAATGATCTCAGTAGCGACCAGAGGCTTCTTTTGGAGTATGTGCTTGGAATTTCCAGGGGAAAAGTCAACCCAAGATTTGCTGCCTGGAAAATTGGACCATTAAACCATGCAAGATGGGTGACTTTGGCAATTAGATTGATGTGTCTGTGGACCAGAGGTGTTTACCCTCCAGAACTACAGGATAAGCTTTACCAGGCCATCAAGTTCATTGTGGAAGTGTATGCAGTCAGTTGGTTTGAGATCAAAAGGGACAGCAAGTTCCACAATCAGCAGCTGTACATCTTCAACATGATCCAGAGGATCAAGCAGCAGTCTGAAGAAATCCAGGGTGTTGCTTTCAAGAACCTGAAGTACAATGCTTTTGCCTTGCTGACCGAGAATGTGCTGTACTCCATGACGAAGTCTGATGACTTGGAAGTGATAGAAGCTGCTCTCAAGAAAATTCTGTCCATCAGGTAAGCATTTATTAATTTAAAAAAATGTGAAAAAAAAATTTGATTATAGGGATTTATTTAATAAAAAAAGGCCCGAGTTCTATAAATCCCCATAATCGAATTTTTTTTCACATTTTCTTATCCCAATTCCCCCCTTCCGCTCTGATAATGGAAAAAATCTTACCTTCTTTCTGAAAAAAATTCGCTTATGGGGATTTATAGAACTCGGGTTTTTTTTTTTTTAATTTAAGTTTAATTTAAATCGGCAATTCTGAGACTAATAGGGATTAAATCTTGAACTGGAATAAAAAATAAATTGATTATTATTCTTTCAGAAGTGGGAAGCCAGCCAAGAAGAGGCTGAAGAAGATCACAGCCATCAACATTGAAGCTACCCACTGAAGCCCGTAGCCAAGGGAGGGCCAGGGGGGGCTTCGCCCCCCCTGGAAAATAATATGCCCCCCTGGGAAAACTCAGCACTTTATAAACAGTATTGTTATTCGAGAATTTTTTTTGTATTTTGGTTCTAAGAGGAATAGGTGAAGTGATAAAATAACGTTTATGTAATTATGTTTTCTGCAGTATATTTCGATATTCACAAAAAATGACATTAAATTTTTTCATTGTCCTCCTGTCAATTTCTCCGCCCCTCCTACTGATTTGGTCTGGCTACGGCCCTGTACCCACTGGTCAGAACTAATCAACCTTTCTCAAAGTGGCATCTGTGAACCTGCTCTCACAGAAGACTTTTCTGACCAGGAGCTTCAAGAAGCATTGCTGAATGGCGCCAAGCTGGAGCTGCCTGATCTGCCTTCACATTCTCAGAGTGTTGAAAGGGCCGTGAAGCTGACATTTGAAGCTTCCCATACTGTTTATGGACTCGAATCAAGGCACAAACACATTCTGGCCAAAGCCCTAAGCCGCCAGATGAGGCCTTCCTTTGCTTCTAAGGGTCTTACAGTGAAAATTATGATGATCTTGGGATCTAAATGTGTCTATTTGACTCTTTACATGTTTTTTTTTACTTTTTTTCAATGAAATTGTAACTTTTTTCAGGATTTTTTTATGAAAATAGCATGATTTTTTCGGCCGAAAATTGCGAAAATGCGATATTTTTCGGTACGATTTTTTGACGATTTTTGAAACGGTTTCCTCAGAAAACGGTTAAAGCTAGGGATCTGAAATTTTTTGTCAGTTATTATCATATTAAGCCCTGACTATCTCGACTAGTCCAAAGTCGATATCTAAAAAATGCAGAAAATCAACCTACCTTAATACAGAACCTAATTGCATTGATACCTCGGAGCCTGCAGATTCTATCGGTGTCAACCCTGTCAGTGTAGAGTCCTCTTCTACTAATTTAGATTCCATCAGTGACAATACCTGCAACACCCTCCAAAGGAAACGCAAGTGGGACTCAGACAACAAAGATCTGCCACAAAGCAAGTAAAGTAGAACACCTGTCAAAATGTTCAAACCGCTTCCTGCAGCTACTAGGCGCTTACTGGCAACTGGCCTTGGGCTCAGGTTAGAGAAGCCTGTTTACTTTGGGAGGTCTGTACAGCTCCATGAACCAAGGCGAGTATACAACACCAAGGGTGGTGGGAACTGTTACTTCCGTGCAGTCAGCCACTATCTGACAGGATCAGAAAACTCTCACTTAGCTCTCCGTGACAAGGTCGTTCAACATATGAGTGGTACCATCAATAAGAAATTAAAGGACTACCTGTCCCAAGACACCAATGACTACCTTAACAGCAGCAATATAAAGGCTAGTGGCACGTGGGCTACAGATGCCGAAATTATGGCTACTGCCAACATGTTGGGTATTGACATTGTTGTATACGTCAAATCTGGCCAGTCTTTTAAGTGGCTTGTGTACCCAGCATCATTTTCTCTGCAGACAACATCTGATCACGCCCTTTGTCTCACCAACATCGCTGATCATTTCACCACTGTACTCGCAGTTCAATCTTAGCCATAAAGAAAATGCTTCCAAACTTTTAGAAAATGCCTTTCTGCACGTATTATCATTTCATTATATTTTTCAGCTAGTGCATTAATAGTCCTGTATTTCGAAAAAGAAATAAATTACATTGTTGTTAAGTAAAGTTGCAAAGAAAAAAATTGGTATGTCTACAAGTGTTATTATTCTCGTCATTTTGGACCTTTTCCAGTTTGTGTACCGTTTTTCATATAATTTATTTTTGCTTCTTTTCAGATAAAAAATGAGTGATAATATCAATTTTTTTTATTTATTTTTTTAGGTTAATTGTACGCCCTGACGATTGGTTAGGTTAAGTCGTGATATTTTGGTTAAAGCTAACGAAAATATCACGACTTAACCTAACCAATCGTCAATGGCTGACAGACATTCCTGAGCGTGACCGACTGACAAACAGACATTCCTGGGTGTTCATATTAATAATTTTGAGGAATAAGAACGATGAAACGATACATATTGAAGTTTTATTGGCAGACGTTTCAGAAAAATTAATTATGAAAAACGGTATGAAAAACGGTACACAAACTGGAAAAGGTCCGTCATTTTTGTTTAAACTAACGAAAATATCACAACTTAACCTAAGGTAACCAATTATCTAAGGCGTACAGTTGACCTAACCGGGCATTCAATTAACCTAACTGGGCATTCAGTTGACCTAACCGGGCATTTTCCGTTACATTAACCTGTTAGGTTAATAACGTTAATTCAATGCCAGGTTAGGTCAACTGTACGCCCTTGATGATTGGTTAGGTTAAGTTGTGATATTTTCGTTAGTTTAAACGAAAATGACGAGAGCAAAAATACAGGGCTCCAATAAACCTTAGCTCCCCCGCCCATGGCCTAAACCATTAGAGGTGCAGTAAAACTAAACATACCTTACAAAAGAGAATTTAATCCTGCATTTAATGAGAAACAATTAAAACTTGGTGTTCCCGCCATTGGCTTCCAAGACAGCCTGAATTCGCTTTGGGTAGCTTGCCAAAAGTGACGTGAATAGATCTTGATCGTTACGCAAATTTGCTAAAACAGTTTCAATGTGTTGTATCATTGTATCCTTCGAAAATCGATTTGCTGCAGGTTCTTGAAACAAGAGACATTCAACCTTGTCCTTTATAACTGATCCAATGTGTTCACAGACGTTCAGGTCAGGAGAATTTCCTGGCCATTCTTCATTTCCAAAGAAATCGATCTCATGGTTCCGCAACAACTGTTGAGTGGCTAATGCCTTAAAGCAGGGGGCCTTATCGTGCAGAAGTGTGACCTGATCGACATCCATAACATTGTTTGGGTTTCTTAGAAAAGGAATGACATGCTGGGATAGAATAATATCACGAAAATACTGTCCATCCCAACTCTGACCATTTGGCTTCAGCACCCACATGAGCTTCTTTGCAGTGAACAAAACAAACACACCAACACAGTCTGGACTTTTTAATAATTCGCAATAATGTTCATTGTCATCGATTTCATCTGGTGTTGTGGCCCACACTCGATCATTTTAGTAGTTAGGCCGACGTGTTACGTAAACAAAAAATTCATCGGAGACAGCTAAATGCATGAAATCATCCACATCCCAATCTTCAAGATAATGGGCAAACCACATTCTGTCATCGATGTTAAGTTGAGTTTTTCTTGGCTTTGGAAGTTCATGCCAAGGCTTTAAACCTTGCCTATGCCTATGACGGTACAGTCGAATGATCTCACCACTAACGATCTTTCCTCTCAACACTTCGATCTCTCTAGAAAGTTTAGCACAGCTGTTTTTCCGCTTACGCGTACCGCTTTCAATGATATCCTATGTTTCCTGAGAGAGTGACAAATTTGGGCGCCCAGATTTGGTTGTAGCCATTTCACATTCATCCAAAGTTTTATTCCAATTTCTTTTGATGAAGTCCTCACTTCTTCGCAACTTTTTGACAACCCATAAACGTGTTATAAAGGTGGCTCCAGCATCACGAGCTTCCCGAAATGTTATTGCTCGTATGCGATCTATCACACGTTGCCTCTCCGAATCACCAATTAATTGAGAAGCCATTATATTATCACTTTATCAGCTAGAGTAATTTTAATACCTGTAATAAATAAAGAATTTTATATATTTTTATAATCACTAAAAACTATTTCGATATAAGTAAACATGTAAGCTGCAAATGGGGGGGGGCTAAGGTTTTTTGGAACCCCTTACATAACAATCAGTTTGGTGGCGGGCGGTTGGGTATTCCGTTAACAGGAAAGCACCATATATGTATATATTTATGTATGTATTAGTGGTGGACCGGATGTCAGTCTTTCAACATCCGCGGATGCGGATGCGGATATTTAGTTAATCTATCAATATAATATAGAATTACGAATATATGACATAATTTTTCAAATTTCGTGATATTACTATTATGGCAGGCAATGCATAAGAATTAAAATTAATATTAATTAATGTTTTCATTATGATGAAAATAATAACTTTCTCAAGAGTTTCAGCCACAGAAAATTCAATGAAACAAGTTTCATTCAATTTTCTGTGTTACCAGGTATTCATATTTTGAGGTTTATATATTTGTTTGTTCATTACTAATTAATACTTTACATGAAATGTGCATGACTGGACCTTATAAGCTACTTTATAAGCTAATTTAATTGTAAATTGCATAATTTATTAGGGGTAATATCCGCATAACATCCGCAGTCAGAGTGCGGATGCGGATGTTAAAAATGATGCGGATGCGGATATCCGGTCCACCACTAGACTATGTGTATATATACACACTCGCTGTTCTGAAAAAGACTTGTATATCTGTTATTAATATTTGCTTCTGAAATTTCTGACTTCTTTATAAAGTGTGTGTGTGTGTGTGTGTGATTTTGTATGGACAGTTTTTTAAGTGTTATATACCCTACATTTAATGGTAAATTTATAGTTTCAACCACAACTCGTTTTGAAAAATAAAAATTAGGTTTTCCGGTGGTTTCTGATGTGATTCATCCGAAAATGACATTCATTTCCGTCGCAAATTACTCGTTTTTTGTGATTCCCCCCACCCACAATATGGGGAAATGCGTGGGAAATCGGGGGTTTTGGGTCGGGAAGATCAAAAACGAGTGATTTGTGAAGGAAATGAATGTCATTTTCAGATGAATCACATCAGAAACCAACGGAAAACCTAGGAACCTAACCTAACCTGACCTAACCTTACCTAACCTCACCTAACCTCAGCTAATACTGAAATTACACCACCGTCGTTTTTTTTGTTTTTGGAATAACAAGAACGTCCACATTGCCACTGGTGTCTATCCGCGCGGTATGTACACGGGACATCACAATTGTTACACTTAACTGAATTATGCAAAACACCGTGCGAACGCAAAAAACTTTAAGATTCTTGGTTTTTACTATGAAATTTCGCTATAACTTGCCACTCATCCTCATTACAACCATCACATATAAGCGCCATTTTAAGACTAAACCATGATTATAAATGGGAGCGAATACGGCTTAGTACAATACCTTAAATATACCGATATACCGCTTACAGGTACCCATCGCTAAAGTTATTAAGTTATTATTTTCAGTTATTATCCCAATTATTATTCATTTGCGATGGAAGAATTATAGAAAAAACTTTCTCATCTTTAAATGTACCTATTACAAATATCAAATATGCAGTAATCAAGTTGTGGTTGAAACTATAATAATACCCATTTAATTACTAAAGGCTTGTATTTCTTTCCTATTAACGGAAATGGAATAGATTATCCCGCCCCTTATTTTTGCCCTGTTTCAATAAATAACGGAATGAATACGTCTTTGTTTATAAAATAAATACGATTTTAGAATTTTTTCGTTGCGATAACACCGGTCTGCATGAAAATCGATTTCTTTATTTTGAGTTGTGATTCTGAAGCAGTTCGCTGCGCTGAATTCAAAAATGCTACCAGTTTTTTTTCTATCACCCACAGTTTTAAAGTTATTAGCAAAACAATTTTGGGGCGTTTTGTAATTTTTTACCTTTTTTATCTTTAATTAATTTCGTTTTTTCATATTTTTCAGATAGATAATTCTAACATTACGTCTTTAAAATTTTAATAATGGCTTCTAGAGGATGTACCCATAGTCCAGACATATTTTGTTATATTTGTGGTCGGTATGTTGTTGTAAAACAAAGGACAAATGTAACGACCTTCATTAAGAGAGCTTATCATGCTTATTTTGGAATTAAATTAGGAGATCGAGACAAAAGTTGGGCTCCACACAAGGTTTGTCTTACGTGTGTTGCGGCACTAAGGAATTGGAGCAAAGGTAAAAAGAAAAGTTTGCCATTTGGGATCCCTGTGGTATGGCGCTAGCCTAGAAACCATACCGACGACTGCTACTTCTGTTCTTGCAATGTTAAAGGTTATAATGCAAAGAATAAAGAGAGCCTTCAATACCCAAGTCTTCCATCTGCAATAAGGCCAGTACCCCATGGTACAGAAGTTCCTATTCCCTGCCCACCCGAGAGTCTGGATCAATACAATTCAGATTCTGATTCAGCTCCAAGTCCAGACAATGATGATGTTTATGAACAGCCAACAGCTGACCGAGATCCTCCTAAACCATTAACCCAAGCCGAACTAAATGACTTAGTCAGAGATTTGAATCTGCCTAAGGACTCTGCAGAACGTTTGGGGTCTAGATTGCAGGAGAACAATTTATTGGCATCCGACACATACTTCGCTTGGTACAGAAATCGTGAGAAAGACTTCGTGCCTTTTTTCGAAGAAGATGGTCCCTTGGTATTTTGCAAGGACATCACAGGATTAGTGTGCAAGCTAGGCATCGAATAGCAAACCAGTGACTGGAGGTTGTTTATAGATTCCTCTAAAACCAGTCTAAAAGGAGTGTTACTGCACAACGGTAACAAATATGCATCAATCCCAGTGGCCCATTCTACTCATTTAAAAGAGACCTATGATAACATGAAACTGCTTCTGGAAAAAATTCAGTATCAAAATCACAGATGGATATTGTGTGAGGATCTCAAAGTCCTTTGCATGTTACTTGGGCAGCAATCAGGATACACTAAGATGCCATGTTTCATCTGCGAATGGGATAGTCGAGCACGTGACCAGCACTGGAAGAGGAAAACTTAGCCTCCTAGAGAGAATCTTACCCCAGGATCAAAGAACATTTTACATGAACATCTAGTTGAACCAAATAAAATCCTCCTACCACCCTTGCACATTAAGTTCGGCTTGATGAAGCAGTATGTCAAAGCATTGAATAGAGAAGGTGAGTGTTTCAAGTACATTTGTTCAAAATATCCAAAGATTAGCTACGAGAAAATAAAGGAAGGTGTTTTTATAGGTCCTCAGATTAGAAAGTTATTGACAGACGATCATTTCCTGAGCACAATGACCAATAAAGAAAAAGAAGCATGCCTTGGTTTCAAAGATGTTGTTGAAAACTTCTTGGGAAACTACAAAAGCCAAAATTATGAAAGACTGGTGGAAAATATGCTTAAAAAGTTTTGAGCCTTAGGCTGCAACATGAGCATCTTGACCGTTTTCCCGAAAATCTCGGAGATGTCAGTGAGGAGCAAGGGGAACGATTTCACCAGCACATCAAAACCATGGAAAGAAGATATCAAGGAAGATGGCATACAAATATGATGGCGGATTACTGCTGGTGTCTGCAACGAGATCAGCCTAACGCATAGCATAAGAAAACATCAAAGAAGCACCGGTTTAGTTGTCATTAGTCAGATCTACCTTCGTAGTCTTCAGTCTTTGGAATAAGTCCTGAAATGTTTGCAAGTAAAGAAGGTAAATATATTTTGTTTCAGTTATTTTTTTATTCTTTCATAAACAAGCAATATGCTTGTCCAAGAGCTAGGAGCTATTTAATTCTGCTTTAATTAGGTTTTACTCTATCCCTAAAGATTTCGTGCTACAGGGGTGTTGTAATACCTCATCTGTCCCCAAATGTTAACCACCCATTGATGGGAGGGGAGAGAGTATTTTGCTGGGAACGCGACTGGTTGTTATATATATTTACCCTACATTATTATGTAAGCGTTACTGTAGTCTATAACAACAAAATTTATGGTTTGGCATGTGCAATCCAATGTTGGTCTCGATAAGATGGTTCACATTTGGGGATAAATGGGGGATTTATGAAACACCCTGTAGTAAGAAAACCATACGTGATAGGGAAAAACTAACTATATTTTTGAGATCAGCGCACTCAAATTATATAGAATCACCAACTAGTTTGTAAAAATCGATCGACAAGTTTTCAAATGTGTACTAGTGTAATTTTAACATAGAAAAATTGACAGATAGGCATGTTATGATATGTGCTTATAGAAACCCACATATTCATTTTAGCAGTGTTACCCAAGTAATGCAAAGGCCATTTTCTACGTACATTTGTAATACAGAAAATGGAATTTTATTTAATGGTGGTATAAATTAAATATGTTTGTTTATGTTTATATGAATTGAAATTTTAAAGAAAAACTAACTAAATTTCATCAATTCAAAAGAATTCTATATTTAAAACAAGAATCTTTTTTAAGCGAATATGGTGACAGATATTTAAGACATAGAAAGGTTTAAATGTTCTAAGTGGTTTACATTTTATTTCCATGTCATGAATAAGTATATATATATATTATATATATATATATATATATATACGGGTGTTCGGAAAGTCACTGTGCACTTATATTTATTTAATAGCATACAACAGTATAACATTGCATATATGATAGAGGTTATGGATGGGACCATCAGAACTTATAAAAGGTGTTGAAAGTGATGTCCTTTAACAGCAATACAGGCCTGGACCCGTCTTATTTTATTTTGAAACACCTTTGTCAGTTCTTCTTTTGAAATGGACCTTATGTACGCAGTTATTGCAGTTTTCAGGTCATCAAGCGTGAGTGGACGATCTCGATTACATAAGTGCACAGTGACTTTCCGAACACCCTGTATATATATATGAAAATTATTTCACGAAAGTAACACGTGAAAAATATTTATGATGAATAAAACCACGAAGGAAAGGAAACACAGAATGGTGCTCAAGCGTTTTCATCTAATGACGAAAACGCTTGAGCACCATTCTGTGTTTCCTTTCCTTCGTGGTTTTATTCATCATATATATATATATATATATATATATATATAAGCAAACAACCACAGGGAAAAAGAAAAGTAAACACGAAATCCGAGCGCTTTCGTGATATTTTCACATCTTTCTTGCCCCTGAAGATGTGAATACATCACGAAAGCGCTCGGATTTCGTGCTTACTTTTCCTTTTCCCTGTGGTTGTTTGCTTATTAAAAATATCACGTGTTTTTCTGTGATTTTTACTGCATATATATATATATATATATATATATACACGGTGAACCAAAAGTAGGTGGACAGTAGGTTGAATACGGGTTGTGTTATATTATATTATAACTATGGTGTTCATTATAACTATGGTGTTTTGTTATATTATATTAAATATTATAACTAAATTTATTTAAATTTTATTTTGTATTATAGTATACAAAAAAATTAAATATGTATTCTCAAAATAAACGTTATCATTTACTGTCCACCTACATTTGGTTCACCCTATATATGAAAAAATGAGGTAACCACCCGGGAATCGAACCCGGGATCTTCCGATTGCCGGTCAGATATGATAACCATTACACCACGGGCCTCACTCAAACAAATGTCGTAATTCCTCTTCATACGCGCAGAAACCAATGCCCCAAAGGGGCACCTCCCGCATGCCGTAACATTATATACATTATAACTGCAAACACGCAGTATAATTAACGTAAAGAACGACGCGTATGAAGAGGAATTACGACATTTGTTTGAGTGAGGCCCGTGGTGTAATGGTTATCATATCTGACCGGCAATCGGAAGATCCCGGTTCGATTCCCGGGTGGTTACCTCATTTTTTCATTTGTTTCGTTCTTTCGCTCTCATCTTGCGCGGTTAATTCTCCTATACAAAGCGTCGTTCTTTACGTTAATTATACTGCGTGTTTGGAGTTATAATATATATATATATATATATATATATATATATATATATGCACTAAAATCACAGATTAACATGTGATCTTATTAATATTGTTTGCTTATATATATATATATATATATATATATATATATATATATATATATATTAGGGTGGGGTGAAACGCAATTCTTTGTGGAATATTTATTTGCTTCACATATAATCCCAGTAGGATGGGCGCGTTTGGTTAGAGGAAGTTGGGGTGATCTGAAATTCTGCCCCTGGAGGGGCCCCCTGAAGGCCTTCGCCTTCTGTATGAGGGGGCCCCCCCTTTAATTAAGTTCCTCACCCCATTTATGGGGTCTCACCGTCCTTAATGAAGGGCATTTGCCCCTTGAGGGCCCCTTGCTGGGCCCCATCCTCCTTGAAAAAAAAAAAAAAACGTTTTCACCTTCATTCAAAAATAAAATTTTAAAACAAAATTTTTAAAAAATAAATTTAAAAAAATTAAATTTAAAAAATTAAATTTTAAAACAAAATTTCAAAAAATAAATTTAAAAAAATTAAATTTAAAAAAGAAAAATTTAAAAAAGGATCCGTCTTCACCTTCCTTCAATAAAAAAAATTTAAGAGAGGGTTGATCCTGGCCTTTCTCCTTCAAAAAAGTTCTTTCATGAGGCAAAGAAGAACAAACATGCAAAAACATACATACATTCGAGTACTTTCTGTTCAGGCAAGTTCCGCCAGACAGTAAAAATTAAAACTTAAAATGAATATCTGAAAGGTTTTAATAGGCCTAACGAGATTGCGCATCGACATCAACACATCCAATTTTCAAATGTTAACAAATTGCGACCAATACATAAATCAAAATCAGAGTGAACATATTTTAAATCGAAAACAAGTTCTTTGTTTAAGATCTGTAGTATGAAAAATAAAATGAACATTTATTATTTTAATTTAAATAAATTAATTTCACTCTTTTTTAAGGGAAACTGGCTTATTTTCAAACGAGATGACCTTCAAATACAATATATGCTCATAGCGCACGCATATTTGTTTATTTACTTTTAAATATGTAGTTTTCTGTTATTTACACCGATATATACACCATCACATTCACTTTCACATGCCATCTTCTAGTATGTGAATTAATAATTTTACTGTACAGCAAATTTCGTTATAAAATTGCATGTGTTAAAAAGAACATCAAGTTGCGTAACGCAGCTTTGAAACTGAAGCATCAATTCTGTTATCCTCCTCTAAACATCCACTTAAATATTATTACTAATATTAATTTATTGTTATTATTACATATATATGTACACGTGTTAAGAGTATTTAAATTAAATATATTGATTTCAATTCCCTTCGTAATAAAAGCATCTGACAACTCTACCCCAATCTTGCTATATTTTTCTCACAGTAACTGTTTTGAGAGTAGTAGTTAAGTTTAACTTTATTTTAACGACTATTAGCTGCTACTAATCTTATTATTATTATTATTATTATTATTATCATCTATATATATATATATATATAACATCCAAATAAGTAGGTTCGGGTAAAAAACTTTCTTATTAGATGCAATTAAAGAAAACGGGGTGTCGAATTTGTGTGGATTGTCATTTTTAAATAGATTCAGTGGGAAATAGGTACTGAAAGTTGAGAGATTTTTCATTAAGAACCTTTCTAGTTGTAGTTATAGTTAGGCCTATTCACATTACTTTAATTATCATTTCTCTAATTTAACGGCTGTTCACAATTCCTCATAATTCTCATAATAAACGTATTTGTTTTCACACCAGTCAGGCCAGTATTTATATCAATCACACAGAATGTTCATGCTTATTGTTTTTGTCATTAGCTGTACCAATCATGTCTTTACAAACTGAAGCGTACCGTTATACAACGTTTAAAATCTTATAATTTAATACTTTATGATATCAGATCTTGTATAAAAAGCATCATTTTCTGTACAAATGGCCACAAAAATACTTTCAATCATAATAATGTACTTATAGAACGCACCATACACTTTTTCACTTGTATTAAAAACGTAAAACTGAAAGTTGTATCATCACGCGATATTCGATTCTGCAATGACGTTAGTGAGCCCTAACATTTAATTTAAAATTATTTAACAGATCATTCGAGGGAACTGTACATCGATCTCATTATAACTTCTGACACATAATAACCCGCCATGCATATTTAAAAGTGTCGAATTTAAATAAATAATTATATATATATATATTTATATATATATATATATATATATATATAAGGAGTTTGTATGTGGCATTCCAACAGAAGGCAGGAAGTGTCTGAACCCTGTTTCTCCCATCACTGTCCTCTTCATCTGGCCTTTTTACATGTCACGTCTACCCTGTGAGCAGTCCAGCATACTCTCAAACACGCGCTTCTCACTAAATCCCTTACTACACACGCATGCATCTTACACACTACACAGTCTTTTAAAAAAATGTGTAATTTCAGTAGTTTCGGAGATTCGCGGTTGTCCCCTCCTTCCTGCCTACATCGTATATATTACCAAGCAAGTCTCTCTACAGTTTACAGGTTTCCTCATTGTCTAAAATTTATAAAGTTCTCTCTTATTGTTTTCCTTAGTGTAACGGACATCACAACCGAATTTAAATAGTATTTAAGTATTATGTCGAGCAACATAGCTAGATAACCCCGCTTTAACTCTAGTTAAATGTTGTAACTTAGTCTGGAGCTCATCATGTCGTTGAGTCCAGTTTTGGTCTTCTGAAGAGTCTATATTGTAGTCCGGCAGGAGACTAACTTGTTCTCCCCGAATCAAATGATTTGGAGTTAATGGTTCCGGGTCATTAATGTTGTCACTCACATAAGTGAGTGGTCTATTGTTAATGATGTTCCCAATCTCAGCCATGAGAGTGAGCAACTCAAACAAGTGTATCTGTTTTTTACCAATTGCTTTCTTCAAGCAATTCTTTACTGTTTGTATATTCCTCTCCCAGATAGACACATACTAAGGAGAGGCAACCGGAATATACTTCCACTTTATGTTTGAATTTTGTATATATAATTGTGTGAGTTCATTGCTTAACAAGTCGTGGATGACTTGTTCACCAGCCTTGAAATATGTAGCATTGTCAGTCCAAACTGTCTTGGGTACTGAATGTCGTGCACAGCATCTCTTAAAGACAGCAACAAAAGATTCTGCTGTAAGGTCCTCCATAACATCCAGATAAACAGCTCGTGAGGCAGCACATGTAAACAGTACAATGTACATTTTTTGTTCAGTGTCAACCACCCCCACAGTCAATGCTCCTGTATAGTCAATGCCTACAGTCAAAGGGTCTGTTGAGAGTAACTCTCTCCTCTGGCAAAGCAGGAGGATTTGGTTTCCTAGAGGGCCTAGCATGAATACGCCTACATGTGACACACTCACTCAGGACTGTTTTAACAGTGATCCTTCCCTTGGGTATCCAATAAGTTTTTCTTAATGTAGTTAGTGTCTGTGGTACCCCCATATGATGTACATCATTGTGTGTTTGTCTGATGATTAATGTTGTCAAATAGCTAAATCTAGGTAAAAGGATTGGATGTTTGCTTTTGTAAGACAGTTTTGATTTGTCTAATCTCCCTTTACACCTTAGAAGGCCTTCCTCATCTCTGAACAAATTTAGATCCACAACTACTGATGGTACGGGTTCTTTTGTTTGTTTCCCATTAGTCAAGAATTCTAACTCTTTATTGTATTCCTTTTGTTGTGCATGCCCTATCCAGTACCTGGTTGCAACTTCTGTATAATTATGATTGTTTTTATTTAGCTGTTTGTTTATTGTAGTTAAACAGTTGTGAGCAAACCTCAAACAGTAGGCTGTGACCCTGACAAGTTTGCTGAAATCAGAATAATGTTCATAATTAGTGATTGGTTCAACCTTTTCATTTGAAAGGATTAAATTTAATGTCAAGTTAACTTGTTCCACAGGCCATTGGTCTGTATTACAGAGCCACTTAGGTCCCATGAACCAAGTTTTGTTTGACTTCAACAACTTGTAGGATAAACCTCTGGTCAGAAAGTCTGCTGGATTTTGTTTAGTTGGAACATAGTGAAAGTTTACTTGTAGGCTTTCATTAGCTTCAGCTATTTCTTTTAGCCTATTTCTTACAAAGATATTCTTACTATTAATGCTAGCATTCCGTATCCAGGCAAGGCAAATCTGACTGTCAAGCCAGATGTGGATATCAGTTATGTTCACATCATGGTAAGCATCCTTAAGCAAGTTACTCTCAACAGACCCTTTGAGACTGTAGGCATTGACTATACAGGAGCATTGACTGTGGGGGTGGTTGAGACTGAACAAAAAATGTACATTGTACTGTTTACATGTGCTGCCTCACGAGCTGTTTATCTGGATGTTGTGGAGGACTTTACAGCAGAATCTTTTGTTGCTGTCTTTAAGAGATTCTGTGCACGACATTCAGTACCCAAGACAGTTTGGACTGACAATGCTACATATTTCAAGGCTGGTGAACAAGTCATCCACGACTTGTTAAGCAATGAACTCACACAATTATATATACAAAATTCAAACATAAAGTGGAAGTATATTCCGGTTGCCTCTCCTTGGTATGGTTCTATCTGGGAGAGGAATATACAAACAGTAAAGAATTGCTTGAAGAAAGCAATTGGTAAAAAACAGATACACTTGTTTGAGTTGCTCACTCTCATGGCTGAGATTGAGAACATCATTAACAATAGACCACTCACTTATGTGAGTGACAACATTAATGACCCGGAACCATTAACTCCAAATCATTTGATTCGGGGAGAACAAGTTAGTCTCCTGCCGGACTACAATATAGACTCTTCAGAAGACCAAAACTGGACTCAACGACATGATGAGCTCCAGACTAAGTTACAACATTTAACTAGAGTTAAAGCTTATTTCATTAAACAGCGAAAAACTGAGTACTTGATGGGTCTAAGGGAGAGACATAAACAAATGACTAAGAAGGATTGGTCTGACACAATTAAGATAGGGGACCTTGTTCTCATACATGACAGTGCTCCAAGACAATACTGGCCTCTGGCTAGAGTTTAGAACTCAGACCAGGGGCAGACGGGGTAACAAGAGTGATCAAATTAAGGACTTCAACGGGTGACACAACAAGAGACATTTCTCTTTTGTACCCCTTAGAGTCTGGACCCAAAACAATGGACTTTGGAGAACCTTCTCCACCGACAGTAACAACTGGAGACACTGAACTTCCAGTAACTATTCCTTTGACAGTAGGAGTGGTAACGCATCCTACTACAACATTGACAGACACAAGACCTCAGCGACAAACAGCATTAAAGGCGCGACTAGTTTTACAACAAAAAATAGATGCTGGGGAATTGTAATTTTATCTTCTAACTTTCACTTTTCCTTTTCTTATGGTAAAGACCATAGACAGTTTCATCTTGTGGATGTATATTTTCTCTTCTAATTAAATGCTACATCTTATCCAGGAGAAGGTGAGGATAGTCACTGTTAATCAGATTAACAGACATTTACAGTCAAATAGTTAGCTAGTCTACACTCAGACATAAAAATTGGTGACAATGACACCAAAATTTTTATCTCCCGGGGCCCCCAGTATATGGAAAACTGATGTGTGGGTAGTTGGGATGTAACGAAAATGGTTCACTGAGTAGGTAGGTAGTTAATCGAACAATTATTAAATTCCTTTTATGTCAATAACTGGGTGGATGAAACCAATTGGTTGCTCACTAGAGTTATTCTCCACACTAGTATTTATATACTAAGTGACAAGAGCGTGCTCGGTAATAGATATACATTACCGATCAACCAACCAAAAAAAACCAAGAGGACGCTAGTGGAAAAAGCCCCGCGAAAAGGAGGACAAGGGAGAACGAAAACGAGGAACGGGGCGACAAGACGGAACGAGAGAAGGGAGAAGAACAAACAACGGAAAAAAGATCCCCACCAGCAAGTACGTCTCAACAATTAAACAAAAGGGGAAAAGGGACTCTAATAACTAGTAGTAAGTGACTAATTGTGTTTTTACCCCAGTTAGAAGTAAACGCAGAAAATTAAGCTGGGTCAGACAAATTAGGCCTACATTGTGGCCTAAGGGCTAAGACCTAGCATCAACTCATAGCTTAACAAAGGTGAAGGTAGATTGCCCTAACCTAATTTGGTGAAGAATCCTACTGTGGACCTCAATTTATCTGCCCGCTCTGGAACATTTCCGGAATCTCTAGGCTGACCCCTACAAGGCTAGACTTAATCTACTCTATAGTTAGACTGGCGATATAAGGGGTGGGTTAATTGTGGACCAATTGATACAGAGCATTTTTCACATAAGGTTTAAAATGAATGGTGAAGTAATTGAGGAAGTAAAGAGTTTAAGTAATTGGGTCAAACTATTACCAGCTCCTTGAGTGATGACTCGGATATAAGAAAACAATCTCGAAGCCTGTGTGCTAAAGTGAATATGACCATAAGGAGCTTTCGTTTCTGTACAAGTGAAGCTAAAAACACACTCTTTCGTACTTTCTGCAGTAATATATACGGTCTGCAACTCTGGGTGAATTATAAAAAAGGTTCTGGCAGTACCCTAAATTCGCTGTACAAAAGTTCTTTTAGACTCTTAAATAAATTCTCCCCGAGATGCTCAGCTTCGCAAATGTTTGCTACCCGCAATGTCCCGTGCTTCCCGGAGATAACAAGACGTGCTCAACACATTCTAATGCAAAGAATTAAAAAATCAACCAACCCGATCATCCAAGCTATCCATGAGTCCTGCCATTTATCCTCTAAGCTATGGACTTCTTGGTACGAAAACGTCTGTCTGTAGCTCCACTTAACTTCGACAGTGCAGTATTATTTCTAATCAATTGTATATATTTCTACCCTTAGTGTATGAACTGTCATTGTATTAATAATATTTGCAATATGGACTATAGTCTGCCAATAAACCTTTTCATTTTCATTTTCATATAGCAAAATTGGGGTAGAGTTGCCAGATGCTCTTATTACGAAATGTATTTAAATCAATATATTTAATTTAAATACTCTTAACACGTGTACATATATATGTAATAATAACAATGAATGAATATTTAAATTTAACACATTGTGGTTTGTCAAGACCATAGTTCTGATACGATCTATGGTCACAATGACTGAAAGGACAGTGAAGCATGCTGATAATGACATGAAATCAGCATAAGACCTAATACTTTTTGTCTAAGTATATGCAATTTGCAAACTCCTCTAAAGTGTATAATTATAATCAGTCGTGTGATGGAATAAATCTTCAAACTAATTTTGCCGTGTATATATATATATATATATATATATATATATAACGTAAAGAACGACGCTTGTATAGGAGATATTTCGCGCAAGAGAGAGAGAGAGAGAGAACGAAACAAATGAAAAATGAGGTAACCACCCGGAATCGAACCCGGGAAGATCCCGGGTTCGATTCCCGGGTGGTTACCTCATTTTTTCATTTGTTTCGTTCTCTCTCTCTCGTCTTGCGCGGAATATCTCCTATACAAGCGTCGTTCTTTACGTTATTTATACTGCGTGTTCTTTGCAGTTGAATGTATATAATGTTACGGCATACGGGAGGTGCCCCCTTGGGGCATTGGTTTCTGCGAGTATGTAGAAGAATTACGGCATTTGGAAGAGTGAGGCCCATGGTGTAATGGTATCGCATCTGACCGGCAATTGGAATATCCCGGGTTCGATTCCCGGGTGGTTACCTCATTTTTTCATTTGTTTCGTTCTCTCTCTCTCGTCTTGCGCGGAACATCTCCTATACAAGCGTCGTTCTTTACGTTATTTATACTGCGTGTTCTTTGCAGTTGAATGTATATAATGTTACGGCATGCGGGAGGTGCCCCCTTGGGGAATTGGTTTCTGCGAGTATGTAGAAGAATTACGGCATTTGGAAGAGTGAGGCCCATGGTGTAATGGTATCGCATCTGACCTGCAATCGGAAGATCCCGGGTTCGATTCCCGGGTGGTTACCTCATTTTTTCATTTGTTTCGTTCTCTCTCTCTCGTCTTGCGCGGAATATCTCCTACACAAGCGTCGTTCTTTACGTTATTTATACTGCGTGTTCTTTGCAGTTGAATATATATATATATATATATATATATATATATATATATAATCTTGTTTCATGTTTCATGATTATGCAAAGAAGCTAGGCTGTGCCGGGGTTATCTAGCTATGTTGCTCGACATAATACTTAAATACTATTTAAATTCGGTTGTGATGTCCGTTACAATAAGAAAACAATAAGAGAGAACTTTATAAATTTTAGACAATGAGGAAACCTGTAAACTGTAGAGAGACTTGCTTGGTAATATGTATATACGATGTAGGCAGGAAGGAGGGGACAATCGCGAATCTCCGAAACTACTGAAATTACACATTTTTTTAAAAGACTGTGTAGTGTGTAAGATGCATGCGTGTGTAGTAAGGGATGTAGTGAGAAGCGCGTGTTTGAGAGTATGCTGGACTGCTCACAGGGTAGACGTGACATGTAAAAAGGCCAGATGAAGAGGACAGTGATGGGAGAAACAGGGTTCAGACACTTCCTGCCTTCTGTTGGAATGCCACATACAAACTCCTTATATATATATATATATATACAGGGGTTGGACAAAATAATATGAACACCTTGATAAATATCGGTTTTTATTCTTAATATGGAGTTGGTCCTCCTTTAGCGGCAATAACAGCTGCAATGCGTCGGGGAATTGATTCATACAGCTTTTGGACAGTGGCTAGAGGAATCCTGAGCCGTTCTTCGAGCAAACCCTTCTCCAGTTCCTCCAAAGACGCCGGCGGTGGGAATCGGCTTCTGACCTGCTGCTCCAACTGACACCACAGATGCTCGATAATGTTAAGATCCGGGGATTGTGGAGGCCAATCCAAGCGTTCTACTTCACTAACATGTTCTTCAAACCAGTTTTTAACGACCCCAGCGGTGTGGATTGGTGCATTATCATCCTGGAAGACGGCGCCGCCATTGGGAAACAGCGTTTGGACCATGGGATGGACCTGGTCAGCCAATATTGACAGATAGACCTGGGCGTTAACCCTACCATGCAGTACTACAGCTGGGCCAAGAGTATTCCACGATATTGCTGCCCAAACCATCACAGATCCGCCTCCATGCTTAACGGTTGAGGTCAGGCAGTCGGGGTCATAAGCATCTTTAGGCTGTCTCCAGACGTAAACTCGACCGGAACATGGAAATAGCGTAAAGGAGGATTCGTCGGAGTAGACTACATTCTTCCACCGGTCCATTGACCAATTCTTATGGTCATTACACCATTTTCTGCGCCGCTCAATGTTGATGTGCGAAAGGAAGGGTTTGGCAATTGCAGTCCTCCCATGGTGTCCAGCTCCATGGAGCTCGCGACGTACAGTTCTGGTCGATACCGGGCTTGCAAGATGCTGGTTAAGCTCTGCAGTCACTTTTGGAGCTGTGGTCTTATGGTTCTTTGTCACAATGCGCTTTAGCACCCGGCGGTCTCGATCACACAGCTTCTTCTTGCGTCCACTATTGCATTTGTCGGTGCTTGTCTTTCCATGGTTTTGGTATGCAGACATGACCATAGAGACAGTTCCTCTGGATACATTGAACATCTGAGGGGTTTTCGTCACCGATGCACCAGCCATCCGCGCTCCGACAATTTGCCCTCTTTGGAAGTCTGACAGGTCTTTCATAACTGCTAATTCATAATTCACTCAGATCTGTAAAAACAACGTGAGGGTTATAACATGACGTATACACTCTCTGTTACGCATTTAAATAGGTTTGCCAGTCATTTGACCGTTTACTTTGTGTCTGAGCAGTCCGTAAAGATAACCGGTGAAATCGGTGGGTGTTCATATTATTTTGTCTAACCCCTGTATGTATATATATATATATATATATGCATGGCGGGTTATTATGAGTCAGAAGTTATAATGAGATCGATGTACAGTTCCCTGGAATGATCTGTTAAATAATTTTAAATTAAATGTTAGGGCTCACTTACGTCATTGCAGAATCGAATATCGCGTGATGATACAACTTTCAGTTTTACGTTTTTAATACAAGTGAAAAAGCGTATGGTGCGTTCTATAAGTACATTATTATGATTGAAAGTATTTTTGTGGCCATTTGTACAGAAAATGATGTTTTTTATACGAGATCTGATATCATAAAGTATTAAATTATAAGATTTTAAACGTTGTATAACGGTACGCTTCAGTTTGTAAAGACATGATTGGTACAGCTAATGACAAAAACAATAAGCATGAACATTCTGTGTGATTGATGTAAATACTGGCCTGACTGGTGTGAAAACAAATACGTTTATTATGAGAATTATGAGGAATTGTGAACAGCCGTTAAATTAGAGAAATGATAATTAAAGTAATGTGAATAGGCCTAACTATAACTACAACTAGAAAGGTTCTTAATGAAAAATCTCTTAACTTTCAGTACCTATTTCCCACTGAATCTATTTAAAAATGACAATCCACACAAATTCGACACCCCGTTTTCTTTAATTGCATCTAATAAGAAAGTTTTTTACCCGAACCTACTTATGTGGATGTTATATATATATATATATATATATATATATATATATATATATATATATATATGATAATATAATAATAATAATAATAATAACAAGATTAGTAGCAGCTAATAGTCGTTAAAATAAAGTTAAACTTAACTACTACTCTCAAAACAGTTACTGTGAGAAAAATATAGTAAGATTGGGGAAGAGTTGTCAGATGCTTTTATTACGAAGGGAATTGAAATCAATATATTTAATTTAAATACTCTTAACACGTGTACATATATATGTAATAATAACAATAAATTAATATTAGTAATAATATTTAAGTGGATGTTTAGAGGAGGATAACAGAATTGATGCTTCAGTTTCAAAGCTGCGTTACGCAACTTGATGTTCTTTTTAACACATGCAATTTTATAACGAAATTTGCTGTACAGTAAAATTATTAATTCACATACTAGAAGATGGCATGTGAAAGTGAATGTGATGGTATATATCTGTGTAAATAACAGAAAACTACATATTTAAAAGTAAATAAACAAATATGCGTGCGCTATGAGCATATATTGTATTTGAAGGTCATCTCGTTTGAAAATAAGCCAGTTTCCCTTAAAAAAGAGAGAAATTAATTTATTTAAATTAAAATAATAAATGTTCATTTTATTTTTCATACTACAGATCTTAAACAAAGAACTTGTTTTCGATTTAAAATATGTTCACTCTGATTTTGATTTATGTATTGTTCGCAATTTGTTAACATTTGAAAATTGGATGTGTTGATGTCGATGCGCAATCTCGTTAGGCCTATTAAAACCTTTCAGATATTCATTTTAAGTTTTAATTTCTACTGTCTGGCGGAACTTGCTTGAACAGAAAGTACTCGAATGTATGTATGTTTTTGCATGTTTGTTCTTCTTTGCCTCATGAAAGAACTTTTTTGAAGGAGAAAGGCCAGGATCAACCCTTTCTTAAATTTTTTTTATTGAAGGAAGATGAAGACGGATCCTTTTTTAATTTTTTCTTTTTTAAATTTAATTTTTTAAAATTTATT
Organism: Bathynomus jamesi; assembly: GCA_023014485.1. NCBI lineage: Eukaryota > Metazoa > Arthropoda > Malacostraca > Isopoda > Cirolanidae > Bathynomus > Bathynomus jamesi. Next base: position 1,125,269 of record JAJOZX010000014.1, on the reverse strand, counting down.
TTTTTAAATTTTTAAAATTTTTTTTTTAATTTAATTTTTTTAAATTTATTTTTTAAAATCTTGTTTTAAAATTTTATTTTTGAATGAAGGTGAAAACGATTTTTTTTTTTTTTTTTTTTCAAGGAGGATGGGGCCCAGCAAGGGGCCCTCAAGGGGCAAATGCCCTTCATTAAGGACGGTGAAACCCCATAAATGGGGTGAGGAACTTAAGTAAAGGGGGGCCCCTTCATACAGAAGGCGAAGGCCTTCAGGGGGCCCCTCCAGGGGCAGAATTTCAGAGCACCCCAACTTCCTCGAACCAAACGCGCCCATACTACTAATCCCGTACGTCGTCGTAAATGTTTTGTGAAAGCTTCTTTAGGTTTGGTACCTGACATTATATCTTCAAATGTGTTAAGTTCTGATTGTAGGGGCTTCTTCCCAAGATATTTGGCCCCACTTTTCAGTAAGGGCACATCTGTGCGCAGTATAGCCAAAAAAATTGAACTGATGCCACTTCCCCTTCCACCCGTCGGTATACGGAAAATGGCCTCTGTGTCATCTGTCGCAACACTCCGGAAGTGAAGCTTCACGGTTAAGCTCCCGTAACCGAATGAAAACCTTTTCCCTTAATTCGTTCTTATATATTTTGAAATACTAGTTAGTAGGTTAGGTGCAACTTTGACATAATGAAGTTTATCATATGTAATGCTCAAACTCTCTCCTCTATGATCGGTAATGTGCACATTGCTTAACAGGGGAGCCTGTGTATCTCCAAGAAATTGGTGGTCCACGATATTACTGTAAGCATAACACATGCCCGAGGGAGGGCCTCCAGCGAGTAATTTCGATAATTTTAGTTGGTACAATAAGGTGAATAAGTCATGCTGTGATTCGTGAACAGTATCTCTTTGGAGGGCCATGCCATATCTGCCCTCAGGGATAATTTTGAACAGTTCATTGTCCTTAATATTTCTACTAACCATTGATTTTAACAACAAAGTATGGGTCGGCGTGTCTTTGTTTACGACTTCAAAAAGTAAATCGGGGGCGTGAGGCTTGACCTTTCCAGACTCCCATTTAAAGCTCTCACAATATCCTCAGCTGTGTCATAATGCCCCCGTCCTAATGTTACTTTTGTACTGTAGTACTGCAACTCGCCGCTCCAGGCTGAACGCATAGTATCATCTGAAGTTACGCCTAATTTTTCACACTCATCGAGCATTCTAAGAATCAGAAAAACTGCCTCTTTCTTCTTAACACTTAAAAACTTGGTGGTCAATTGAAATTCACACAAGCCGACCTCGTATGATTCGTGCCCCAAATCTATATGACCATGCAATTCTGTTATAAAGCTGGACAGGGTATTGTCTGGATGCGTGCCCAAAGAGACAGAAGAGGGTAGTGTGACGTAGAAGTGGTTAGGCATCATTTTGTATACTACTTAAGTTTCATTATTGCTTCAGCTTTTTTGTAGAAGTTGAAGCTTTCAGGATACTCTAGCCACTTCACCATATACATCTTTCTCTTCCCTGCACCTTTACTTCCTAAATTTTTTTCAATTTTAAATACTTTTTTACCTAAATTAAACGCCACTTTCTGCATTTCGCCATAAAGGCTGCCCCCAACTTCTTCACCATTCAAATCTTCAACGTAATACATTATCACATCGTCTAATTTAGGCCTCAGAGATCTAACTTTAAAAATCTCCTGAGTCTACCCTTGATCAAAGCCTTTCGCGAACTTATTCCCCGCCCGCTTTGAAACGCGCAGTGTGGTGGTGCTCTACGATTATCTTTTCTCGCCTCAGGCTCTATATGGGGGGGTCGTCTTTTTAAAAGCTCGTTAGGGGATTTTCCAATCATGCGATGCCGTAACCGGTTGTAGGAGGAAGCCAGCGACTCTAGAATGTCTTTATATCTGTATGTGTTTTTATGTGTGAAATAACGATGCGTACGTTACTTTATGGTACGCTGAACTCTACGCTGAGCTAAAGGTGCCTTATGTATAGAATTGGATGTATAATAACTGATATTAAATTCCGTCAACATGTTCTGGAAGGCTCGGCTTATAAATTCTATGCCCAAATCCGTACAAAAATAGTCAGGAATCCTGTTTTCTTTCAACATTAACGCTTTGGCGGGTTTGCAACTGTTTCAGGCGATTTGTTTTTCAGCGAGATTAGCCACAAATATCTAGAGAATACGTCTATTATAAACAAAATATACCTATACACGTTATTATACACTAAATTCCTCTGCATGTCTGTTAAATCCGTCTGGCAAATAGAATCAACCGAGGCTGCTAATATCTTGGCAAATTTAAACCTTCTTCTCACCGGTTTATGTAGTGTATAAGCATCCTGCTCACGCAAAAACATCTTTTTTCTCTATTCCCTCATCATAGACGCCTCTATACAATCTATTAACACCCCGTAGGAGGCTGGATTAGAAATGTCATAATAACTTTTTTGTTAATATGTCAGCCATTTGCGTATTTTAGAGGCGCGCGGGTAGGGTTGTACGTTGGTGCTTGGTATCTTCTTCTTCCTCTTCAGAGATGTTACCGCCGGGAGCGAAGGTGTGTTCAGCTGTGGTACATGCGTTCCTTCTCCCAAGTGTTTTAACCTGTTCTGGTTGCCTATCAATGATTTTGGGGTGTTTATTTGCTGTAGTCTAGCTTTAATATGTCCCCATCCTGTTGGTGAATGTCTATCCCACGTTCTCACCAAATCATGTACGATATCAATGATGTTCGAGCCCTGTACCTTGGACCCTTCAATAACAACCTCGCCTTTATCGGACTATTGTATAATGGGGTCCTCACTCAACAAATTATAAAGACAGCCCTTTATTCCTCAATGTATGAGGTAGACTACTTTCTAATACATGTTCGAGGGGTCTCACTCTGTTGTTATTTGGTTGTTCGTCTCTAGCCTCGGCCCCAGGTCCTATGCCGCCACTCTCAACATTATTAGTGCTATGTCTGATAACTATGGGCACCTCGGCCGGTTTCTTATAATGTTCGAGCTCTTGAAGAAATTTATGTAGAGCTTCTTGATATAAAATTCTTTTCTCGTCAGGTGGCTTCTGGCTGTTTAGTAGATTCACCAATTCATTCTCCATTCTTTTAAGCCTATTTTTACCAGGCTCTGATGCTGATTACTGGTTCTTTGTATTTTGTAACGAAGCATACACCTCGTGTGGAATCACGATCACTTTTTTCATTATATAATTCTAGACAATAAAGGTGCCAAAATTGAAAACAAGATGGGAAGGAACGATCCACCTCTTCGAACAATAATTCGCGTTTTCTTTCCCACAATTTTTTTTTACGAGCGAGTGCGCGTATTACCCTCTTATAACGACGTAACCGCGACTTCTGAGTGGCCTTCATTGGTACATTCCACTTTATAAGTTAAAACAGATTTCACAGATGCATTTTAAAAAGTCTGGGTCAATATTTTTAATAAACGGGCGTTCGAGAGTGCGCGGCAATCGTTGATAGATTTTTATTAATTCACGATATTTCTTTAACCTCTTTGTCATTCTGGGATGTACAGTTGCCAGCATATATAGTGTTCCTCGCCTCACAGACGACTCCGTACATGTGGCAAGCCGCAGTGATAGTCAAGGTACCCTAACTGGGGAAGGTCGGGTGGAGGGGGGACAACCGAGTCCAACAACATATAATATTGACATGCAGGTAATTATAATGTAATATCTGTGTTCATAGAGATAAACAAATAAGATAATCGTGAACAGCATTGAACTCCATGTTTACTTATAGAGTAATAAGGTTCCATTATGATTACTGCCAGTCTATATGAACAGATACCACAATACAACTTTTAATATACTAGTGAATTTGAACCAAAAATAGTCATTACACAACCAACCTCCACACTCCCTCATTCCCTTTCCCCACCCACCAGTCTCGCATATATTAAATCATTATGTAACAATACATATAGACAGAGCCGGATTTAAGCACAGCAGGCGCATGAGGCGTTAGCTGGGGGCCTCAACCAAGAAGGGGCCTCATGGGCAGAATTTATCGCTAGATTCTAAACCTGGAAAAAAACAAAATAATCCACTCTTTAAACGTCAAACTTGGTAGCCCTGGCAACTTGGCAAGTGGATAACTGAATTATACATTATGCTTTGTTTTGCACATTCGCAAAATATGGCGCCGTATCAGCGTTAAGAAAAGGATACAGAAACATCAAAAGTGCTTCAATTAACCTATCTCTGTGTGGACACGAAAAGCCTCTCTGTCGTTTAGAGGTTAGAAATTTATCAAAAATTTGATAAATTTGAGACAGCTTTATTAACTTTAATCTGGGGCAGAATTTTACAATTTACGTATTTGAGTTAGGCGTTTCATGTAATAGCCAATAATATTCTACTTAATAAATTAATTGTTACGACTTTAGAGAAGCAATCAGTGATTGGTTTAAAAGTTAATTGTCCAATAGATATCATTTTGCATCAGTAAACAAGTTTTGCTCAACTAAAGCGCTTGTCAAACATGGTGTGCCACAGGGCTCAGTTCTGGGTCCACTGTTATTTTTATTACATATAAATGACCTTCCACGTTCATCTGATATACTGAACTTCATAATGTTTGCAGATGATACAACTGTCTCTTTTTCTTGCAAAGATGTTAATTCAGCTAAGAATATACTGTATTTAATTCAGAATTCATCAGTGTAATGAAATGGTTGACCACCAATAAACTCTTCCTAAATACCAGTAAAACAAATTTAATGATTTTTACTAATAAAAGAAATGTATATCTTGATGAACTTAATTTTAATAAAATCGCTATAAAGGAGTGTACTGTTAGAAAATTTCTTGGTGCAATGCTAGGTAAGAATCTGCAATGGAGTGATCATGTAAATTATATCGCGAAAAAGATTTCAAGGAGCGTTGCTATAATGTTTAAACTTAGAAATGTAGTCCCTAAACAAGTTTTATTGACTCTTTATTATACTCTTGTTCTTCCTTATATAACGTACTGCACCCTTGTTAGGGGAAACTCCGCTAACAACACATTAAACGGTATCTTTGTCATCCAAAAACGAGCAATAAGGTTATTATCTGATGCTGATTTCCTTGATCACTCTAGTACATTATTTAAATAGCTAAACCTACTAAAGCTCAACAACATAACCAAACTGGCTTTATTTAAAAAGTGTAAGAACAAAATTATCAATTTACAATGGGTAAATAGATATTTGTAACTCATCAAGAAATCCACTCGTATCAAACCATTTTCATTGGATTGATACTATGGAATGATTTAAATGTCGATATAAAAAACATTGTGAATAATGTAAATTTATTTAAAACCAAGTTGAAATCCCGATTAATAATGGCATACTAAAAAAAATCTACGATTAATGTCCATCACTATTGTTTACTAATTATTAATTTCTCGTGTGTAATCTAGCATTAAAAACATTTCTTGGGATTGTTCAGTTCTTATCCCTCATGTATAATATTGGTTTCTTTGTATGGTATTGGCATAGTACCTTCCATGGTGACCTTGTGTTTGTCATGTCAGTAGTGATAATTTAAGATTAATACATGTTTTAACTATTAATAATACTTATTTATTTATTTATTTATTTATTATTAATTAATAACAACTAGCTTTTTATTTTTTAATAAGAGCGCAGTAAAGCCTAAAGCTTAAGGGCCAAATTAAATAAAATAAATAGTCGAGCTTCACAATTATTCATGTCATTGTAAATTGAAACGGAAGTATTTATTTTATTATTAATGAAGGTTCTTCAATTCAATTCAATTCAAAGACTTAATTCAACTAGTAAATCGTTGTAGGATCCAAATATGCTAAAAGCTGTTAATCTCTTAAAATCACTGAAAGAATTTACTGTAGAATAAGGTAGGTTGATTTTCCGCATTTTTTTAGATATCGACTTTGGACTAGTCGAGATAGTCAGGGCTTAATATGATAATAACTGACAAAACATTTCAGATCCCTAGCTTTAACCGTTGTTTGAGGAAACCGTTTCAAAAATCGTCAAAAAATCCTACCGAAAATACCGCATTTTCGCAATTTTCGGCCGAAAAAATCATGCTATTTTCATAAAAAAATCCTGAAAAAAGTTACAATTTTATTGAAAAAAAGTAAAAAAAAACATGTACAGAGTCAAATAGACATTTAGATCCCAAGATCATCATAATTTTCACTGTAAGAGCCCTTAGAAGCAAAGGAAGGCCTCATCTGGCGGCTTAGGGCTTTGGCCAGAATGTGTTTGTGCCTTGATTCGAGTCCATAAACAGTATGGGAAGCTTCAGATGTCAGCTTCACGGCCCTTTCAACACTCTGAGAATGTGAAGGCAGATCAGGCAGCTCCAGCTTGGTGCCATTCAGCAATGCTTCTTGAAGCTCCTGGTCAGAAAAGTCTTCTGTGAGAGCAGGTTCACAGATGCCACTTTGAGAAAGGTTGATTAGTTCTGACCAGTGGGTAGCTTCAATGTTGATGGCTGTGATCTTCTTCAGCCTCTTCTTGGCTGGCTTCCCACTTCTGAAAGAATAATAATTAATTTATTTTTTATTCCAGTTTAAGATTTAATCCCTATTAGTCTCAGCATTGCTGATTTAAATTAAACTTAAATTAAAAAAAAAAACCCGAGTTCTATAAATCCCCATAATCGATTTTTTTTTCAGAAAGAAGGTAAGATTATTTCCATTATCAGAGGGGAAGGTGAGAATTGGGATAAGAAAATGTGAAAAAAAATTCGATTATGGGGATTTATAGAACTCGGACCTTTTTTTTATTAAATAAATCCCCATAATCAAATTTTTTTTTCACGTTTTTTTAAATTAATAAATGCTTACATGATGGACAGAATTTTCTTGAGAGCAGCTTCTCTCACTTCCAAGTCATCAGACTTCATCATGGAGTGCAGCACATTCTCGGGCAGCAAGGCAAAAGCATTGTACTTCAGGTTCTTGAAAGCAACACCCTGGATTTCTTCGGACTGCTGCAGACTTAGGGTGGATCACTTTTCACTTTTTTTAAAATATTATAGCTGGTCAAAGTTTTTCCCATGATTTGGTTCAGTGGAAGTACACTGACACGATTTTTACCAAAATCGATCAATATTTAGGGGTCGCGCATCGACCTTGAAAATTTCAATTTTGGAAATTTGGCCAAATTGACAATTTTTTACTGAATACAGATAAATCATCAAATGACCATATTTTCTGAATCCTCTCAGTGAAAGAAATCCTCTCAGATACTTACGAAGTTGATAGGACAAGTAGTTTAGAAGTTATACTCACCTTGAGATAGCATTAAAATTTAAAATACCGTATTTGTCTCCGTACCTCCATATGCTCTCTGCCATTGTCTGCTTTTTAGGATAAGATAAAACGAATAAGGAAAGATCAAATGTATTTTGTATTAAAACGGTTTACCGATATCACTAAAGGCACTTACTCCGGTGCCCCTAACTAGGTTCAAAAACTGTATGAATCGTGGTTAGAACACACGTCATCTTAAGGCGTGCGCCATGTACTCTCTCTGCTAACTCCCTTTCCCTCTGCGCAACGTCATCTTGGCAAGTGACGACGTCTTGAAGTCACCGAGTTCTTTCCGGCTCTTTTCCACGAGCTGAAGAAGACCCTGCAGCTGTGACTCGTCTTTTGTGACAGTGTTCGCGTAATCTTCTATCAGTTTTATCCCTCTCTCTGCCACGTCGTTGGTAACTTTCAGATGCGAGATGACATTCTTCAGATCACAGTAGTTCTTATCTTGATCCCACTTATTCACCGGCAGAGTGAGCCACGTAGACGCGCACACTGCAGGCCTGTGAACACGAACCACGATGACTCATCGATCAGGTCCGGAAGGCGCGTCGTGTCATCAACCGAGACGTTGTCATACGTGAAGTCCTCGGGCACAGCGAGGCGGCACAGCTTCTTTGCCATCTCGTGCTTCACAGTGTCTTCCACTTTGTCACTGCAGAGGGCGAAAACGACGGTCTGAGGCCTCAGATACCACAAGTGCCGCCTGATCACTGCCAGTGAAGCCTCTGCAATCTCGATCCACAGCCCTGTACTGCAGAAGACGCTGGTACAACACAAGGTCATTCAGCGGGGCATCAGCTGCGACAGGAGCCGCCAGCCAGGCAGGTGCGTAGAGGAGTGCGTAAATAGTACCACTCTCTGAAGTTTCTGTACCAGCTCGTCGTCGAACTCCAGCTGACCGCTGAACATCAGGAGCTTCGTGTAGTAGATGATCTGAAACGAATACGCACTGTGATGTATAAATACCGATACCACTCCATATAAGTTTGTTTAATGGTAAATTATTTATCTTATTTTTTCTGGTAGGGACTTCAAATGGCTGTTTGCAGAAGGCAATACAATATTTAACTTCTAATTCAAAATACCAACCTTGGCCATCCACCTCGCATGATGGTAGGCTCCTGGGCGCATGAAGTGTGTGCCACGACGTGGCTGGGCCCCGAGTACCAGGAGTGTAATCTCCGCCACTTCTCGGTAGTCTTCTCTGACAAGACCAGAAGCGTGCCGAGGAACTTGACTGCCTCATCTCGGAGCTCCATCAGCCACGTCACCTCCGCCAAATGCTCGATCTCCAGCTCGCGATAAGTCGAGAGGTCGAGCTTGTCCCACCTGAAAGGGGAGTTATGAAAATATTGCATGAAAACGACTGAAGTTTCCCTTTTCGACTGCTATTAACATCATTAGTAGAAGGACGCTATCTCAATTGCTCTGAAGGCAAAAAATCATTGGAGAAAACAAATGCCCTTAGACTTGAAATTCACCTTCTCCTCAGATACTGGAACAAAGGTTCAGTTGGTGCTGTGGTTCTTCCAAACGCGGTGATGACCACTGCCCCCACGATGAGCTCCATAACGTGATGGCGACAGCCCAGCTGGAAGAGCGGTTTACCAAGCATGTTCTCCAGCCGGACCACCGCACCCTGCACCCTCCCCGTATTGGAGGAAGTTGTGTCGAAGCACAGTCCAATCACGTTGTTCTCGCATCCCCAGTCTTTGAGAGCACGAAAGGTCGCCTGGGCCTGGGACAGACCGGTGCCGTCAGCAACAGTCGGAACGGCCAGCAACTTTCCTTCTGTGCATTGGGGAGCTCCGGAGATGAGAATCGCCTGGCGGTGCCAATGATCCAAGAGAGTCCTGAAACGTATGTCATACATGCCAATCCATTATCGTCCACTGGAATATGTCAATCCACTGTCGTCACTGGAACATGTTAATTCACTGTCGTCCACGGTGAGGGCAAAACTGACCTTGATTACTTTACCGTCCCAGTGGACGACAGCATGCCTCGGAGATACGAAGGATTTCTGCACAGCTGTCGACACTTCACAACGATGTGCCACTCTTCCACGGCGAGACGTGTCCTTCGAGATACTGAATTTGTCCAGGTCTGCGGGCGGATCTGCCGAACGTAGGACTGCCGCCACGACACTTGCCACCGATGTGCGAAATTGAAAGGAAATTGACAAGGATGCGTATGGTTTTTATGTGACAAAATAATCACTAAATTTTCATTCGTTACGTCTATTATATCTTTGTCAAGGAAAGATCATTACTGATATACACACACACATGATTATTGGACATCCGGAAGCGATCAGCCACTTCAATAACAGCCGGTGCATTGAGGATGCGGTGAGGAAGGCTGATTGATACAGTTGATTCTCTCGGCTGTCGGTATGGTGGTTCTAGCTGTGATTCGGAGTTGCTCGATGATCTGCTTTCTATAGATTCATCGTCGCTCTCAGCTTCGGTTCCTAATTTCGTTTTTGAGGTGCCTGGCTCATCACGAGATTGTTGTCTTGAGAGTTGCCGTTTTCTCTTGACAACGAACACTTTATCATTCCCACTCATTGTTGCCTGGCGCAGGCCCCGTTGATCCTCATAAAATTTAATATCTTCTTGTTTGTTGTTGTCTGAGAGCAGTCGACTTTTCTGTATCTCTTCAATAGCATCGGGAGCTCCGATGTCCCAGAGCTTGTTCAGATTTTCTGAAAACTTCTCCCTGCCTTTTCCCGCGTCACTGTCTCTCATCTTGCTCTTCTGCAGCGAGCGCCACTCTTCCCAGTAACTCCAGTTTTTTTCGCAGTTACGCCTCGTGATCGTCTTTATACGTGCCATGTTCCAAAATGCCAGAACATTGGCCACCGTGTCTTTTACGGCGGCCTTCCTGTCAGTAGTTTCCTGCTTGGCATAGAAGAAGTACTGGAGAACTTGATGGGTGGTTGGCAATTTGGCACCACCGATCGAGGAAGATGGCTGACCAATTAAGAAGACGTCCGTGGCTGACCTTAGAGAAGGTGGTGCTGTTGTTGCTGCTTTCTCTTTTCCAGAATAAGTAACTTTCAGAGTCTTCCCACTCCTGGTTGTTAACAGTTTATCCATTGTACTAAAGTCTAGACTTATCAAACAAGAATCAATTGACACAGTTGATCTGTAAAAAGCAAACTGTGATTAGTAAAAATATTGGTCATAGACATAGCGTGTGTGTGTAATTGGGATTTTAGGATGCGCCAGCTACTGATGCTATGATTACGTCCATAACGGGGGACAAATACGGTATTTTAAATTTTAATGTTATTTCTAGGTGAGTGTAACTTCTAAACCACTTGTCGATCAACTTGGTAAGTATCTGAGAGGATTTCTTTCACTGAGAGGATTCAGAAAATATGGTCATTTGATGATTTATCTTTATTCAGTAAAAAATTGTCAATTTGGCCAAATTTCCAAAATTGAAATTTTCAAGGTCGATGCGCGACCCCTAAATATTGATCGATTTTGGTAAAAATGGTGTCAGTGTACTTCCACTGAACCAAATCATGGGAAAAACGTTGACCAGCTATAATTTTTAAAAAAAAAGTGAAAAGTGATCCACCCTACCTGAGGCTGAGTGCTGCTTGATCCTCTGGATCATGTTGAAGATGTACAGCCGCTGATGGTGGAACTTGCTGTCCCTTTTGATCTCAAACCAACTGACTGCATACACTTCCACATTGAACTTGATGGCCTGGTAAAGCTTATCCTGTAGTTCTGGAGGGTAAGCACCTCTGGTCCACAGACACATCACTTTAATTGCCAAAGTCACCCATCTTGCATGGTTTAATGGTCCAATTTTCCAGGCAGCAAATCTTGGGTTGACTTTGCCCCTGGAAATTCCAAGCACATACTCCAAAAGAAGCCTCTGGACGATACTGAGATCATTCAGTGTCTCCTCAGCAAATTCCATGTCATCCAGGGGGCCACTGAGTTTGGTGAATTCCACTTGTGGCAGATCTTGGTAGTCAATTTCACAGAGTTTTCCCAGCGGACTAGTGAAAGCAGTGGGACTTTTGGTACTGCCATCAAGATGCTTGAAAACAGCTCTGAAAGGAAGCTCATTCTGATGGAGTGAACAGCCAATGGTGTGCAATTTCCGCTCAATTTTATTTTCCAGAGCTGTTACAAGGCCTCCCTCCCAGCCAGTGTTTGTATTTGTGTTGTCAAGGAGGACAGCTTTGAGGGTATGAACACTGTTAAACTCCTCCAAGACACTAGCAACTTCTTCACCAAGAAGAACTCCAGTCGCACCTTTAATTGGGATGACTCTGTGAGTAAGATATGTTCCACTTTCAGTTCTCGGCTCCTTTGTGAAAGTCAAATGGTGCTCTTATCCCTTTCCTTTCTTCAGCTTAGTCTCCCCATTTTCATCCTTAACTTCTCTGTACAGCAAAGTGTCCTTGTCAACTTTCCCATCAACCCCAATACAGACTAACTTTTCCAGACCCTCATTGTGCTTTTCATCACTTTTCACTTTCATTCTAGCTTTTTCCCTGTCCATTTTCGATTTATCAACTATTATCTGTTTCACATCAAGGCCAGGCTTAAGCAGGTCCATAGCTTGTAAGTCCAGGAGGAAGGCATTAGCAAGACTTGCCCGAAGATTGGAAGAAACATCACCCCTGACCAGTTCCATGGCATATCTGGGGTTTTTCAAAAAGCTGTAACCTACACTTGGGTGCCTCCTTGGCTTGAACTCTTCAGCTTCACCACCAGATGGCTGAAATGAAAATCCTTTGCTATCATTTTAGCAATATCATAGTCTTTCAAGTCCGGGTGGCAGTTTTGGAGGAAATAACTGTACTGAATAACTTTGCGGAGGGTAGGAGGCTCTGTTTTATCCAAAGGGGAAGGCTGGCCACTGAATTTTTTGGCACTATCACTTCGAGTTAACACTGCAGACTTACGTTTTTTACCCATTTTTATGAAATATCTGAAAATAAACACAATTAAATGAACGCATCATAAAATAACTTAATTTAATACACATTTTAAAGGTAAATATCATTAAAAAATACAAAATAATACACTAATAAACATCTATAATGCATTTACAATAAGTTTCAAGCATCGTTTTGTTAAAAAAGCTGAATTTTAATTGATTATTTTGATGAAATAAGGTCCGATATTTTGTTTACATTGCACGAATGCCGCGCGCGCGATTTTACGCGTAAAATTCGGCAATTTTACAACTTAAAAATAATTAACAATCCTCAAAAAATACAATCATTTTCACAAATATGAGTTGGTGCAACGTTTTTTATACATTAATACCTTTCTATCTAGACTAGTCCAAGATCACAGTTCCAAAATCAACTTACCCTACTGTAGAAACCAGAAACAACTTTAACGGTATCGAAAAGGAAGCTAACTTCTAACTAATGAAACGCAGTACACAGATGAACAATGCCGAATTAAAAAAGAAACATTATGCCTAGTAGTATGACCGCAAAATGCCAGAGTGCAATGCAATTGCATAATGTTGCAAGAGCAGGAGGAGGTGTTCGTCCGACAGCTGTCAGACGCATATGAGGTTTTCAGCCACCCTGCCGCTCTCTTATAGGCCTCTAATCAGCCAGTGCCTCAGGGCATCATCAGCCAGTGACTCAGGGTGTCATCGACTCTGGGCATCATCGCCTCCGTGCATCAGTTAACGCGCCGCGCGTTGGCGGGCACGAGTCCCGTGCGTTCGGTTGCTGGGCGCCCCTGGCATCACCCGTCCGTTGCTGGGAGCCCTAGGCCTCAGGCAGGTGCCACAGTGCACGTGCGCTAAAAGGATCCGGGTTCGCACTCCGGGCGGGACTCGTTCCTTAGGGGACCCTAATGTTTTCCCGTGGGGCTAAGGGTGGCATAAAACACTTCAATTCAAAAAATAAAGAAAAAAGAGCTCCGTAGGCTTAAGGTGGAGTGTAGAAACAACTCGTACGGAAAATAAATCCCAACCGTGGGTCTAAGGCTGGTGTAAAACACTTCAATTCAAAAAAGAAAATAATTTCCTAATGACGCCCGTCACACACACACACACACCACACACACACACACACACACACATATATATTATATATATATATATATATATATATATATATATTATAATATTTCGTATAAACGCATGTCGAAAAGCATCCTATTCTGAACAACTCAATAAATGAGAAAATTAAATATAAAATTGTAATTATTCTATTTTTAAAGTAAAGTTTTAGGTCTGTAACTTATTTTATATTTTTGTTAACTGTATTATATATATATATATATATATATATATATATATATATATATATATATACAGGGTGTACATGAAGTCAGGATCTATTTTTGTGAAGCACTTGGAAATTATATGGAATTCAATCATAAAATGATAAAGTGGTAACATTTATTAAATAATTAAGAGTAGGATTCGACATGACGCCCATCAGTATCCCTGCACAGCTCAAATCGTTCCGCAGCATTTCTAAACACATTCTGGAGCATTTGCGGGGTTATGTTATCTGCAGCAGTTCGTATACGTAAGTTTTCAAGACTCGTAATCTTCGTCTGATAGACGTGCGATTTGATAAAGCCCCATGCAAAGAAATCTAAAGGGGTTAAATCTGGTGATCTCGCTGGCCAAGGTCTGTTGCTTCCGCGTCCGATCCAGCGATTTGGAAAACGTCCATTTAGATAATCCTGAACAATTTTGGCATAGGGACAAGGAGCACCATCATGTTGATAGACGACGGTACTAACAATCCTATCCCCAGTCAGTTGAGGTTCAAGGAATTGCTGCAACATGTCCAGATAAATAAGCCCCGTAACTGTAGCTTCAGCAAAGAAAAAAGGACCATAAACCTTAGATTTTGTTAAACCCATCCAGACATTAACTTTAGGTGAGTCTCTTTCCCAATTTTGGACGAAATCATTCGGTCTTTCATCTGCCCAAATTCGACAGTTATGGCGATTTACTTTTCCACACGTATGGAAAGTGGCTTCATCACTAAAGAGAATGTTGTCCATTAAATTATCACTCCAGATTTGTTCTACGAGATCAGCACACACGGCACTTCGTCGAGGGAAATCTTCCTCATGTAAATCATGTAAAACCTGCAAATGATAGCTTTTCTTCTGCAAATTAACTTTCAGAATTTTGTGCACAGATGACGTCGGGAGGCCGTGTCTGTGTGATGCAGCACGAACGGACGTACGTGGCTCCTCAGTGATAATTCCGCGTACTGCATTCACGGTAAGATCTGACATACACGGTCGTCCTGATCTTGCTTCATCATTTACAGATCCTGTTCGTTTAAATTTGTTCACCAATTTTCGTATTTTCTTGTCTATTGGCCCCGGCTTATGAAATCTCCTTCTAAACTTCTCTCTGATGTCATTGTATTTCTTTCCCTCGATTCGCCAAATTGCTATTGCCACACGCTCTTCTGTATTCATTCTAAGGGCTTCTGAAAAGAAAAATAGAAAAAATAATTATTTCACAAAAATAGATCCTGACTTTATGTACACCCTGTATATATATATATATATATATATATATATATTTTTCAATTTTGGAAATCTTGGAAATGTATAGTTCCATATAATTTATTTTATTTTTAAAGTAAGTTTTAGATCTATGAATTTAGAGCAGATGTTTTTCATTCCTTCATACAATATTATATTTGTGACACTTCTGCTGATTAACTTCTCGTAATGCTTGAAGGCAAAAGTTGAAGCCTCCTTTTTTTTGCTTAACAAACAAATCACCAAACAAATTTATCATACAAAACAAGAGCCAAGTTGGGTTCCTCCTCTCTGCCTCCTTACAGCGCAAATAACAATTCTGAAACCATATGTACATCATTTCTAATCACCATTTGACCGTTTAAGCAGATAAACAGTTTTCCCTTGGAACAACACGCACAATACAATACATGTGTTTTCTAATCAGCATGCGCTATATAAGCAAATACGAGGTTTATCCGTAAGGGTCGAGACTTCTTCTACAGTAAATTTATTTTTCGCAGAAAACCGAATTGAATTGTTCGGGAAAATAATCAAAGGCTTCATAGAACAACAAATTCATTTCAAACAGGCAGGTGTTTTGGTTCTCAAATCTTAAATCAATATTTGTTCAACGGTAGGAGTATAAGAATATCACAGAAAAATAAATTTGTGTCAACATATTGGTCCCACGAATCGGGAAAGATGGCCACCCCAGATTTGATGGGAGACAGCCAACCACAGCACTGTGGGGCGGTCCCAGGGCCTCGGATGGGTACCATACAAGTGTATGCGCTAAGCCCCGCCCATAATTCGCCGTTGGCATGCCCAGACTTCGCGGAGTTAGCCAATCACGACACTGTGGGGAGGAGCCAGATCCTCGAGTTGCTCGAGAATGCAGGCCTAAGCTCTAATCGTCGCCCAAATTTCACCGCTAGCCAATAGGAAGCTAAGAATCGCGCTTGTGGGTTGTGTCGCATGCCCCCTTATAAAGCGCGAATCACAACGCAGAGCATCAGTTTCTCCAGCTAGTGATTTACACAACAACAATGAGTCAGCGGTCTTTGTACAACACCCCCGATTTGTTGGAGGGCGAGTCCGAATATGCCCATGCAGCAGCACATCTCTTCAGTCCTATAGGCCAGGGGGCGTTATTTTCTACCCAGCTTGTTACGGAAATTTGTAATGATATGCAAGACCCGTTCAACGAAAACGATATTGAGATGTGAGTAACTTATAAGTGCCTAACCTAACTTATTCAGTTTTCCTACAACGTAAAATTATTCCCATTATTTTTGTCTGTTTGGTTCGTGATTATTTCGGTATATATGTATATACACACACACACACACATATATATATATATATGAAAATTATTTCACGAAAGTAACACATGAAAAATATTTATGATGAATAAAACCACGAAGGAAAGGAAACACAAAAAGGTGCTCAAGCGCTTTCGTCTAATGACATCCTCAGGAACACTGAAGTACATAAAAGGTTACGGCCTATATATAGGTTACAGAAAGAAAAAATAAAAATAAATAACATACATACACACAAACATACATATATATATATATATATACATACATACATATCTACACACATACATATAATATATATATATATATATATATATATATATATATGCAATAAACGGAGAAGTAAAAATAAAACTTAAAAATTAAAAATTAGAGGATTAACAAAGACACAAACAGATTTTTAAGGAAAGATATCGATTTTTAGCACAAGATCAAATGAATTATAAAAATACAAATTTATACTGGAAATCTGCCCGGTTTTAACACTTTGCCTTTTAGAGTCAAGTTTCGATATATATAAAAATAAAATGAAGATTAAAAGTTAATAAAGTAGCGTACAAGTTTACCAAAGATTTAGCGTCCTACCCTTTTTATCTAAATTTGTTTTGAAGGAATTCAAAACAACAGGATCGAGTTGAAAAAGACCTTTGCTTATGTTGAAGTTATTTGAAAGTTGGATAATGGCAGACTCAAGAATATTTCTATTGACAATGTTGCTAGAATGAAATAAAACTGAAGCATTATTCCAATCAATACAGTGGGATAACTCTGACAAATGGACAAAAAGAGCACTGGACAACTGTCCTGTTCTAACGGAATATTGATGCTGTTTTATACGTGTGTGCAAATCCTTTCCCGTCTGACCTATGTAAAAGGAATCACATTGTTTACACCCAATTTTATAGATAATGCCTGAATTATTGGTAGGGCTATTTTTTGCCAATGACGGCAAAATGTTAAAACCCGGGCAGATTTCCAGTATAAATTTGTATTTTTATAATTCATTTGATCTTGTGCTAAAAATCGATATTTTTCCTTACAAATCTGTTTGCCTCTTTGTTAATCCTCTAATTTTTAATTTTTAAGTTTTATTTTACTTCTCCGTTTATTGCATATATATATATATATATATATATATATATATATATATATATATATATGTATGTGTGTAGATATGTATATATATATATATATATATATATATATATATATATATGTATGTTTGTGTGTATGTTATTTATTTATTTTTTTTCTTTCTGTAACCTATATATAGGCCGTAACCTTTTATGTACTTCAGTGTTCCTGAGGATGTCATTAGACGAAAGCGCTTGAGCACCTTTTTGTGTTTCCTTTCCTTCGTGGTTTTATTCATCATATATATATATATATATATATATATATATATATATATATGTTAACCCCTCCGCCTATGGCCTGGGTTGGTTCGAAGTCGACGGGGTTCTAGTTAGGTGTCAGCAACGGATGTGTGACTTGTAGGAGTTTTCTTCAATATTACTCTCCGAGTTCTTCTATAGTGGCTCGGAGGACTCTGGTAGACTTACTAAAATTCTCTGAAGATTCCCGGATTCGTCTTATATCTAGGGCAGTCAAAAGTTGACCGAAAAAATTAAGAAAGTTGACCTTACGAATTGAAAAAATTGACTTATAAAGTTGCCTTTACTTTCAATAATAAAAACGATACTTTAATTACTTATTCTTGCTCTTCTACATCAGTTGACCGATTGTGGTAAATTATGAAGTATTTGCCGACATTTTCTGGCAAAAAATTGCGATCCTTACTTAATAATTTATTAAGCATGGAGAAAGATCTCTCTACAGCGACAGTTGTTGTTTGACATTGCAAAAGCTGACCATAAACTGTTGGTGAGATTTTAGGTCTACTGAGGTTAATTATTTCACAAATACCATTTGTCTTGAGTCTTGTTTCAATGTATTGTTTGACTGAACACACATCTTCGCCAAGGTTGATAGAAGAAATGGTTTCATATGCCTCTCTAATGGTGCAATCAGATGCTTCCATCCTAGTCACTAAGCTAGCAATCAAACTATAATTCATTTTGATTGACATTAGTTGCTTTGGCAGTTTTTCATTAGCAACACTCTCTTTAGCCTTCTGAACAATGATTCCTTCATCTTCAAAATTTTCCACAATTGTCTTCACATTTGGAAAATTGTCTGCATAATAAAAAGCAGCGTTCAGCCAGCTTGCCCAACGTGTTACAATCGGTTCTGGAGGAGTTCCTATTTCAGCAAAAACCAGAACGGATATAACTGAATAAGACAAATACGAGCAGCGAAGTTGCCAGTTAACCAAAAAGATGCCAATTTTTAGTTATTTTAATTATTTATTCCAAAAAATTGACTTTATTTACCTCATTGCTATTTTTTGACCTAACAGGTAAAAGTTGACTTTTGGTTGACCTATTAACTTTGGTAATATACCCCCTACAGGTGTTTTTATTGCATTTTCAGTCGTTTCAGCGAAAAGTGCCCCATAGGAAACAATTTGACTTTATTGACTTTTGACCGCCCTACTTATATCGCATCGGGGAATTTGACTGACTTAAGTTCCTGAAGAGAACAAGCCTCGAAGGAGAAGATAAAGACAATTTCTTACTGGATTTTACTGCAAAAAGGTACAGGTAGTGCTCAGCCTTTGAATCTATTTCTTAATAACATATGGACGATTTTAGTTGGATTTATATACCCCAAAACTGCTAACATCATTATTATTAAATGTTGAAAAGGCTGCATTATTTTGGACAATATTTGAAAATAAAGTAAATCTTTTAGCTGTGGTAAGGTTTAAACGAATAAACAAGATATTTGAAGATGAAGCCATATTTTTATCTTAAACCGCGTATTTTCAGATCTGATGCCATCATGATCTGCCAAGTTAACTAAAAGTGGAAATTGACTATGCATCTTTGCACTAAAATATGCAATTAAAGTAAAATTAAGGTTTAAGATTTACAATTGAATGCTTAGGCAAGACGTGACTCATCTTTTATACGAAAGAGAATGTCTACAAAATATGAACATTGCAAAGCTTAAGCAGTTCATTATTAAGCGAAATCTAAAAAAATGATTAAGAGATTTTTAAAAACAAGTTACCAATATTTGGCAAAGTAGAAAGCAAATCAAAAATTTTATCCAAACTCGCGTTGGGCGATTTTGGTCCTTATGTAAAAATGAATACACACACGTACATACATGAGTATAGGCATTATATAAAGTTAAATATATAAGAATATACAGGATTATATAAATACATGAACCATATAACACATGAATTTTTAAAATAGATAAAAGAACTATATAAATGAATACAAGAATTACATGAAGAATAAGATAGTATAGGAATATGGGAATTATTTATGGTTCATTTTTACAGGGTCTTCCCTCTAGAATGATATAATATAATAATATAACATCCTAACTAATGCTAACTAGGATAACTATGGGTTTTATATCAGATTTATATACACAACATAAGTCGGGTGGTTAAGTCTAGTTCACGTGGTCTGGGTACGCACTCTTGGTCGTGCAAAATAGTTTCATGTTCCGTGTCACTTGGTTTTCTTTGTTCCCAGAATGATCTTTTCACCACAAATATACCGAGGATAATAGCACATACAATAATGATACTAACGGCAGATGTTGAGAAAATGGTTACCGGTTGTAGTATTTGTAAGAGGTTATTTTGTTATCATCCGAAATTTTAAACCGGCTCAATTGATCATTCCATTCAGGGGCATGTAGTTCGGGTAGATGGTTACAGGTTTTATGGAGAGATTTAAGATCTCTATGACGGTTTAAATTTAATTTGCGACGGGAAGGGTATGAGTTATTAAGGGTAACCTTGTACGGGTTGTATATTTGGAGGGTTTTGAACGCAAGGAGCAACAATTGGTAGCCGAATAACCATAGGGATTGTGATGAGGGAATAATTCGATGGACACTCGAGAGTAGCGCAGTCCTGTTCGCGAAAGAGACCAGATGTCTGGTCCAATTCGTAGTTGGATGGTTTTAGGGGAATGAAATTTTTTAAATGAACATACGGGGCATGCCGGTCACGAATTAAGTCGATAAAGCAAGACCTAGTAGTTGGAAGAATAACTGGTTTGAGTGGAGGGCAACGAGTTGTTTATTTGGTTGCGGGAATCGGCAATGCCGGACGTCGCTATCTGACATCATAGAATAGCTGACAGATCTTTGGTGAGGAAAAGGTAAGGTGGTACGGTGGGTAAATACAATCGATAGACATTAGAGTTGTTTTGGTAGGGTGTTGGGAAAGGGTGAAATTTATGTACGTCATAAGTGAGGACATCGAAAAATGGTATAATTATGAGGTATGTGTAGGGCGTGGTCCATGTACAGTCCAGGTGTATTCTAGAAATTGGGGTAATTAGTGTGGTTGAGTGGGAATATGGGTGATAATTTTAATTGTGACTGGGCGGTGTGAATCAAGGACTGAAGTATTTCCCATGGTATTAGGGTGGAAAGAGTGATTTTTCCATGGGCTAGCTGGGTTGCACGCAAAACCTTGGAATGAATCGTAGTTATTCGTTGTAAGTATTTATCGATTAGGGTTACTTGTAGGTTCATTATCTCTATTAATTCTAGATATCTTTTGTTCTTTGTATTGAGCTAACATGGATTCAAGGTATGTGAATCTGTCCGAAAGGGAGTGGAGGAAGCGATTGTTTTCGTGTAATGACCTAATAGTTTGTTCTAACATGTGTCCATTATATTGTCGATTTCGCGCGAAGAGATTCAATTTAATTCAATTCTTTTAATATCTTCTTCGGTTGCTAATCCGAATAAACCTTTGAACAGTTTCCCTCCTATATCTATCAGTCCCCTTTTACTTCTTTGGTTAAAGTTTTTGAGTTTTTAGTTTCAGTTTGTATCCATGGTAAGGCTAATATTTCTGATAGGGCCGTGCTGTAGTTTGAATATTTTCGAGGGTATTTTCTAACAGAACGCGACTAATCTGATCTTTTCCTTGGAAAGAATTCTGGACTTTACTTTCAAACGTTTTTAATTGGGTTTGTATCTGAAGGAGATTGATTTTAATTCTAGCAGGGGTTGCAAATTTATAAAAGGTCCGTGCCCTTTCAAAAATTTACCTTCTGCAAGTTTTTCTATAACAACTCCGGTAGAAATTTTAATGCTAGGCTACAAGAGTAAATAATTTGGAAAATTATAAGGGGGACAATTTTATTCATTTCTACGCCTTAGTTATACGGAGCTGGAGTGGGTGTGGATACTTGTGTTTGTGGGCGAAGGGGTCGGCCTCGTTTTGGTGGCAATGGGGGTCGACCGTTGAGCTCGGATTCTGAGCGGTTCGTTTCTTATGTGAAGGTTCTAGTTCACGTGGTGATGCATTTGCGGGCGGTATGTAGGGTCCGTGCGTCGATCATCAATCGGTGAGGGTGGTGACAGAGGAGATGGTGGAGTTGGAGGAGATGGTGGAGTTCCACTGAGTGATCCTCTCGAAGGGTTTCTCCAGGGTCTGGGTCCGATGGGACGCTTGGCTCTGGGGCCTCCTCTTGTTCAGAGATTGCCTCGAGTACTGGTGGTATTACGAGGTACCAATCTTCGTCATGGGTAGGTTCCCGCGGTGACCACTTCGTTTTTTGATCCCTGCCGATTTGTTAATATCTTGACCTTTTGAAGGATAGGCGGCTCGAACGCCTGGCAGCTGTTTTTTGGGAAGGTGTTGTTCGGAAGCTATCTTCAAATTGTCAGCGTGAATGATCTTTAGTTTGGAATGATCCCGGAGGTCGAGGATTTCATAACGATTTTTTCCGAGGTTTTTCATAATCCTATATGGGCCATCCCATTTTGCGTATAATTTGCGATGAGCACCTCGCGGTTTCACGCTCTTCAGATAACATCGCATACCGACGATTATAGTCCGTTGACGGGGATGTTGTTCTTGCTCCATTTGTTGGTTTCGTTGGTCGAGGGCATAGCGGATTATGTCAAAAATCTTGAAAGATCGTTCAGCTAGTTGCTGATTTGCTTCTGCCATTTCGGAAGATGTTAGAACTGCCGGGTCGGTTTGGTCGGGCAAATCAAAAGGTAGACGCTTGTCGTAGTGATAGAGGACGAAATGAGGGGTGTCCCCGATGGACACATTAGCCATTGTTGATGGCTGTTTGTACCATGGGAAGGGAATCATCCCATGTACGGGAGGATGCATCGACAACGTGGCGCAGGGCTTCCAAGATCTTTCGATTGTGCCTTTCCACTAAGCCGTTTGCCTGCGGATGGTATGCCACAATGTGTGTATTTTTAATTTTACACATGTTACAGAGTGACTCGAACAGTTTGGAAGTGAAACTAAGGGCGTTATCCGAGATTAGGATGGAAGGAGTGGTATGATTTTGGATGACGCGTTCCACTAGGGCTCTTGCACAGTTTCCGAGGTCTGGTCTGGAATGGCGGCTACTTCGCTGTAACGCGAGAAGTGGTCCGTAAACACAATGATGTACTGATTTCCCTTTGATGTTTTGGGAAATGGTCCCAGTATATCCATTCCAGTTCTTTGCCAGGCCTTTGGCATACTGGATATCATCGGAGCTGTGGATGGTACGTTGCCCTTATGTTTAAACACGACGGACATTCGGCGATGTATTCTTGTACCTTTCTGTTCATCTCGGGAAAGTGGTATCGCTCCAAAAGACTCTTGATGGTGCGATCCGGCCCCATGTGTCCATACAAAGGTGAGTCGTGACAAAGTCCAATGGCTATATTGACGAGATCCTTTGGTATCTCCACGAGGTCGTTTCCATCTTCGTTCCTGAAATGTACGAGCCCATCTTTGAGGTTGTACTGTTCTTTTACCTTCGATGGTTCCTTTTGTTCCAGGCGCGCCCGAAGGTTTTGGATGTGTTGGTCCTGTTGTTGGGAGTATTGCAGACACTCGTGGTCGAACATAGGAAGAATTCCTATTTTATTCACTTGAGCGTCGGGCTTGAGCCTCAACAATCCGTCTGGAATAACGAAGTTTTCCTGGTTTGTATACGATTTTTGCCGCAAAGTCCTGAATCAACAGAGCCCATCTACTCAACCGTCCTTCAAGTAACTTGTCCTTGAAGAGGTACGTGAGTGGCTTATGGTCAGTCTTGATGGTTACATCGTAGCCAAAGACGATATTTCGGAATTTTTTCAAAGCTCAATATACCGCTAGGGCCTCTCGGTCCGTAGTGGAATAATTCCGTTGAGGTGCAGAGAGAAGTTGACTGGCATAAGCAATGGGTAATTCCACACCATCTACGTCCTGTAATAGGACGGCTTCTAGTCCATAGGAGGAAGCATCGGTGGCTATGACGAAGGGTCTTGAGTAATCAGGATATTGTAGGATGGGCTGACAGGTTAGTTTACCAATTAAAGTTTCAAAGGCATGTTGGTGATCGGATTCCCAGTTAAATTTAGAATTTTTCTGGAACAAATTAGTAATGGGTTTAGCAATATTTGAAAATTGGGGGATGAAATTCCGATAAAATCCGACAAAACCAATAAATGCACGGGCGTCGTCGATGGTTTTCGGTACAAGGTACCGTTTCAGCGCTTCGAGTTTGGCTGGATCAGGTTTAATTCCTGTGGACGAGAGTAGGAATCCTAGGTATACCAGGGATTCTTGTAAAAAATTGCACTTTGCAAGCTTCAGTTTAACATTTGCTTTTCTGAAGCGTGATATAACATTCTGAAGGCGATGAAAGTGTGTTTTTATGTCCGAACTGTAGACGATAATATCGTCAAGATAAACGAGAGCTTCGACACCTAATAGGTCGGAAAGGACTATATTCATCAACCTAGAGAAATTAGCAGGCCCATTTCGGACTCCGAAAGGTAAAACCTGGAATTCGTAATGGCCTCGGTTAGTGGAGAAAGCAGTCAATGCCCGAGATTCGGGACTGACCTCCATTTGCCAATTACCGGATGCTAAATCGAGGGATGAAAAAAAATTCGCTTTCTCTACGTTCAGAATTGTTTCCTGCATGTTTGGAATCGGGAAAAGGTCCGGGAGGGTAATGTGGTTCAGGCGTCTAAAATCTATACAAGGGCGAGATGTTCCGTCCTTTTTGGAGACGAGAATCATAGGAGCGGACCAGGGACTAGCTGAAGGTTGAATGACATCCTGCTCCAACATGTCCGTGATGTGTTCCTTAATAGTGACTAATTGGGAATGTGGAACCCGATAGGGAGGAATGAAAATGGGTTTCGAATTGGGTTCCAACTTGATTTCAAAAGGGACCAAATTAGTTCGGCCCAGAGGATCTCCTTTTAGGGCAATCACATCTCTATTTCTTATCAGGAAATCGAGAAATGATTCCATTAGTTTGAGATCCTGTAAAGCTGGTGACTCCTGAAGGGAGTGCTCCAGACATTTCTTATATTCTTCTTTTAATACTGAAGGATTTAACGCTAAGGAACTGGAAACACGATTTATCGTACTGGTGGGGAAATCTGAATCTATTTCTACTGTAGAAACAGTTCCTATTTTCTGATTTGAAGTTAATTCTATAGGGCTTTTCCCTTTGTTTAAACAAACAACAGGGATAGCTGAATTCTGACTCTGACTAAGGACTTGGGCAATAAGAACATCTCTTTTGAAATTACTTTTCTCTGTAATAAGAGTACGCTCTGACTCTAATAATTTTCCTTGACTGTCGACTACTTTTGCTAGGAAACAAATCTTCTCATAAGGTGCTACTGTTATATGCTCGGTAGGGCATATGAAAAATTGTGAATCTGACTCTGGTTCGGCGACTAAAATTTGCCTTATTGGCTGAACTGAAGCTGGCTGAACTGAAACTAACTGACTGGAAACTGGCTGACTGGAAACTGACTGACTGGAAACTGACTGACTGGAAACTGACTGACTGGAAACTGACTGTGTTGATCCAACTGGATTCAACAACTGGAACTGATTACCTTGGGGTCTGATTTCTGGAGCGGTTGTCCCTCTGGATGCAACCGGCTGACTTGAACTGCTATCAAGTGGAGGGGGGTTTCCTATTTCTTTCGGAAATCTGAACTGAACTAATTTTATTAGCATTAAGCTGTCTGTGATTCTCACGGAGATGGTGTGTCCTATTTCGACACTTTACTAACTTTCCGGCTGGGTAAATCTCCCATTGATTCCGGTTAAAAAAATCCATACCTAGTAGGATATCTGTATGAAAGGTGGCGACTGTGTCCACTATACAACATTTCGCGGGGTATGCCGAGTTTCCAACTTCTAATCAATTTCTCCGTATGTAGGTATGGGTGTGCCCGTAACTCCTCTGAGTTGGCAGGATGGTGCCTTAAGTTCATATTTGTAATTTGTACTCTTTAGTGGGTTGAACTTCCGCCTCCAATGTAGGGTCTAAAAAAGGGCTCGAATTGTCTTCTATGGGGGGACCTGGGTCATATTCTACGGGATTACCAGAGGGTGTTCTTGAAAACTGTACTCTGGGGAAAATGATTCCTCCATGGGTACTTCTACGTACCGAACTAGCTGACCTTCCCGGTTGTACTGGGGTTTGTACAGGGGGTAAGAGTGTGGTTGACCCTGTGGTCGTAATCTATTGGGTTGGTGGTTCGACTGAGGCTGGGAATGGACTGGCTTCTGGGGATTGGAGGACTTTTGGGATACGTTTTGGGAACGTGGGTGGTTTGGTTTCTGAAAGTGGGGTCTATACCCTGCAGGGGCTTTATCAGCACAGTTTTGGCGATCGCCACGGCGATGACCATGTTCGTGACAGTGGGAGCAATAAGAGGGATAATTGCACTGACTTATCATGTGCCCAAAGCTATCGCAGTTAAAACACTGTGGAGGAGGGCGTGTATTCTGGGTTTGGGGGGGCTTCTTTCTGGGGTGGTGTTCCCTGCATTGGCCTCGATTTATAGGGTTGTTGTTGTTGCTGTTGGTGTTGTGGTTGCTGCTGCTGAATGTAATGTACAGGGGTTTCTCTACCCTTTCGGTAGTTCTGGTTTGCTAAATCGGGGTAATGTTCCCGTGTTTTGTTTATGGCTACACTTACAGGTTTGTCAACATTTAAAAACTCCTGAAACTTTTTTTTAGGTGCTCCGGGTAGGTTTTGGTAAATGGTTGTTGCTACTAGTGAAAGTAATGCCACACGCATTTTCAGCGGCACGGAGGGCTTCTCCTACAAGTTTATGTGTTCGTGTAATAAAATTGTTTAAATCTTCATGTTCCTCTTTCTTCCATTTAGCTTGGAAGACTGCTTCTAACGTGGCTAAGGGTTGTGCAAGTGTTATTTCTTTAAAAAATTCTAATAAGTTTTGTTTAAAATTGTCCCATGTTGTAGCTTCGCTAATTGATGGGACGTAGGTGACTGTGTCATGAGCATTCCCTTCTTTAGGGTCGATAAATCTTTTTGCTTCCCTAATTTTTATATCATCATCGGTGATGTTTTCGCGTAAGAAATGTTGCTCTAAAGACTCAATCCAAGGTCTTACGCGTGGTTCAACAAAGTGATAATTATTTATGGTTCCCTTAAAAATTAAAACAGTATGGCGAAGGTTTACTAGTCTGCCTAAGTTAATGTACGCTGGGGCGGGGGTTTGAGACTGAGACATATTGGCTTTTTCTGGATCTGAAGTGTGTGTATTTGGGAGTATGTTTGAAGGGCGCGGGGTAGGTGGAAAAATGGGTGTAGGGAAATTTTCGATGTCAGAGAGCGCACCGTCTGAATCGCTCATATGTGAAGGCACTATTAATGTTTTAATTAGGTCTGCTTGACCGATCTTAATTTATGGAATGATCACTTAAGGGGTTCTCCTAACTACACTATCTAAAAAAAATACACATTAAATAAATGCACAATAATTTGCCTAACTAGGGGAGAATTTGAAAAGATTGCAAACAAAATAAAAATGTAAACAAGATTTCACTCGAATGTACGTGAAGGTATGGTAATACTCTGTTTGGTACATTAAATAAAATTATACTATACTAACTAGAATAGTAAAAATAACTGAAAATAACTCTGTGACAATAACTCTGTGAATTTTAACTGTGACATTAACTCTGTGAAATTTAATTCTGTGACAATAACTTTATGACAATTAACTTCTGTGACAATTAACTTATGTGACAATTACTGTTTCAATAAAAAAAAATGTATCACTGGTGTTTGAAATGTTCACTCTGTTTTTTGTTAATTCTGGCTCAATACTAAATATTAACTGTTAATAATACTGACTTTTCAAATGTTTAGAGATTATTTAAAAAAGAGTTTTGTACTTAACAAGATTCCTACGGCGAAATCCTTAGAGGCGTGTCCTGAAGGCGTGTCTTGCTGGCCACTTGTTCTTTGATGAAAACTAAGCGTGGAGAACTTGGAATCGTGACGCACCGGTTCAAGGGTGGATGTGACGAACTAGAAGTCGTGACACGCCGGTCAACTGGGTGTTGGTTCTAGTTCCAGGGTCTGGAAGACTGGAAGAATCCTGGATGCAAAAGTTGTCAGGCGTAAAGATCCTGGTTAAAGGGTCGCCAGTTGTTGACCCCTCCGTCTATGGCCTGGGTTGGTTCGAAGTCGACGGGGGTTCTAGTTAGGTGGCAGCAACGGATGTGTGACTTATAGTAGTTTTCTTCTATATTACTCTCCGAGTTCATCTATAGTGGCTCGGAGGACTCTGGTAGACTTACTAAAATTCTCTGAAGATTCCCGGATTCGTCTTATATCGTACCAGGGAATTTGACTGACTTAAGTTCCTGAAGAGAACAAGGCTCGAAGGGGAAGATAAAGCGTATTTCTTACTGGATTTTACTGCAAAAAGGTACAGGTAGTGCTTAGCTTTTGAATCTACTTCTTAATAACATATGGACGATTTTAGTTGGGTTTATATACCCCAAAACTGCTAACATCATTATTATTAAATGTTGAAAAGGCTGCATTGTTTTGCACAATATTTGAAAATAAAGTAAATCTTTTAGTTGTGGTAAGGTTTAAACGAATAAACAAGCTATTTGAAGAAGATCCCATATTTTTATCTTAAACCGCGTATTTTCAGATCTGATGCTATCATGATCTGCCAAGTTAACTAAAAGTGGAAATTGAACTATGCATCTTTACATTAAAATATGCAAATTAAAGTAAAAATTAAAGGTTTAAGATTTACAATTGAATGCTTAGGCAAGACGTGACGTCATCTTTTATACGAAGAGAGACTGTATACAAAATATGAACATTGCAAAGCTTAAGCAGCATTCATTATTAAGCGAAATCTAAAAAAAATGATAAAGAGATTTTTAAAAGACAAGTTACCAATTATTTGGCAAAGTAGAAAGCAAATCAAAAATTTTATCCAAACTCGCGTTGGGCAATTTTTGTCCTTATGTAAAAATGAACACACACACGTACATTTGATTATAGGCATTATATAAAGTTAAATATATACGAATATACAGGATTATATAAATACATGAACCATATAACACATGAATTTTTAAAATGGATACAAGAACTATATAAATAAATACAAGAATTACATGAAGAATAAGATAGTATAGGAATATGGGAATTATTTATGGTTCATTTTTACACACACACACATACACACACACACACTATATATATATATATATATATATATATATATATATATATATATATATATGGTGTAGCTTAATAATATTTTTCTCGATAATTAAAGATGAATTTTTCTCGTTATAATATAACCTGACCTAACCTAGCGCAATTGTGTCTATCCGGGCCACATTTATATACATCGTTTCAATCATTGTTAATCTAACTTAGCCTAACCTAACCTAGCCGGTGTAAACTAGCATAACCTAGCCTAACTTAACCTAACCTAACCTATCCTAGCATAGACTAACCGGGTGTAAACTAGCCTAACCTAACCTAACTTACCCTAACCTATCCTAGCATAGACTAACCGGGTCTAAACTAGCCTAACCTATCCTAACCTAACTTAACCTAACCTAACCTATCCTAGCATAGACTAAAACCGGGTGTAAACTAGCCTAACCTAGCCTAACTTAGCATAGCCTAACCTAACCTAACTTACCCTAACCTAACCTATCCTAGCATAGACTAACCGGGTGTAAACTAGCCTAACCTACCCTAACTTAGCATAGCGTAACCTAACCATATTGTTAATTAACTTATAAAAGATGCCAATAAACGCGTTTTGAAAATATGTTTAAGTATTGTCTGCCCCCCTCATATGTATATATATATATATGGTGGATCTTCAATTTATCGATAATTTAAAGATGTATTTTCTCGTTAATAATTGGCACTCTAGATTCCTCATGTTTTCCTACAGCGTAAAAATTAATCCCAGGGCACTTTACCGTTTATAATAACCTAACCTAACCTAACCGAGCCTAACCTAACTTAGCCTAGTGCAACTGAACCTAACCGGGCCACATTTATATTCTCCGTTTCAATCATTGTTAATCTAACCTAACCTAACCTAACCTATCCTAACTTAACCTAACCTAGCCTAGCGCAACTGAACCTAACCTAGCGTAGACCAGCCGGTCGTGAACTAACCTAACCTGGCCTAACCGCAGACAGTGTCTCTCAGCGCAAACAAATCTCATTTATTTATTTGCACTGAAAATTAGTTTCTATTGTTTCTCGTTTATAATTGACAATCTAATTTCCTTTAGTCCTGAATTTTTCTACAGCGTAAAAATTAGTCCCATTATGTTTTCAATTATTATCTGTCTCCATAGCGAATATATTAGCATTTATATATACATATATACATATATATATGGTGTGTTTTATTTGCACATCTCTCGACAGTTTAAAAATTTATAGAAAGTTCTACAGATAGGATTTTAAAATTATAAAAACTTTTAAGAATGATCTGCTTTTAAAATATGTGGTATTTTCTTTTATTGTATCTCTTTATTTTTACTTAACCTTATAGGACCGTTGCGGAATTTGATCGCATTATAACCGCTTTTGATGAAAGGGCCATAAATGCTATTGATTCTTCTCCGAACAGTCTACCCAGCGATACAGAAGTCGCGGTATTGAATCACAGTCGGTCAAGCGAGCGCGAGATTGCAGACGAGCTAATGTAAGTGTTTTTAAGTTATATAGTATGTTTTTGGAATCGTGAACAATAAGATTGGGTAGGCCAGGTTAGGCTATATATATCGTACACAAAACGAATTAACTGCATCCAATTTCATGACATTTATTTAAATTACAGGGCCGAGACGGTGCTAGATTATATTATAACCAGTGCCCAATTCTTATTGGCTACAACTGTATATATAGGTTTACACAATATACATCTTACACATTACAGGGGGTACTAACATATGGGAACCTTTTTTTATCTGTTTGCATACACTTTTATCATTCATATTTGTGTCGTATAAATCGAATAATTTTAAAAAATTTAAACCTCCAAAAACCCCTTACGCTGATTCGGGAACATTTGATTGGCTATTACCCCAATTTGTGACACATCTCTACGTTGCGCGAATAAGACTAGATATTGCGTATTTAGTGACACATCGCGCATGTATCTATTTTTGAAAAATAGATTCTGATTGATGAAGAACACGTTTATGTTAAGGTGGTGGGAGAATACTGTAAATGTCTCGGCAAACGTTTTATCCATCTCCAACATGAGGTCGTCAATTACGATGACTGTATGCTCATTTCCCTTTAACGAATTAACGTCATAGACCCCTTTGTCGAACAAAACATCATCTTGGTACTCGTTGAACACTGGTTGGTATGTCGAATAGCACCATATAACTTTATGCACAAATTTTGAGAATATTTCCCCCTTTTCTTTAATGATTTTAAGCATAAACACCGTTTTACCACATCCTGTAGGTCAAGATATAATACATGTGGATGGGGTCGTGAACCTGAATTTTTCTACAGATTCCATTTCTAACACGTCACACCCCCTAAGTGGGTCATTTACAAAATTTTACAAATAACGCGTGCTGCTCTTTATATTTTGTTTTCTTCTTCCACAGAACCGTGAATGACGACGATGTACATCCCCCAATCATCGATATCACGGATGAACCCATTGACCGTGCATCTACAGTACCTACCCCCGGCGATGAGCCCTCACCAGCGACATCTGTTGCACGTTCAAAGCGGAGGTGTGATGACGAATCCTCCACGTCAGATATAAAGCGTTCCAGGGTTGTTGGAACGTCGGTAATAGAACCCCAACCCTCAACCTCTTACGCAACAAGCCCCAGAGTAGAGCCTTCCGCCAATATGCCCCCTTATTCATCCTCCACAGCAGCTACCCGTTCTGTTGAATCTGCAGTAATAGAGCCCCAACCCTCAACGTCTTACGCAACCAACCCCACAACAGCGTCTTCCCCAAATATACCCCCTTATTCATCCTACAAAGCTGCTCCCCGTTCCGTTGAGGATGGTATAACATTCGAGCTGGTGCGCACCGCAACCACAACCCCAGCTTGACTAGAAATCGGTATATAGTCAGGGTTGATCCTAGATCCGTATATAGCAATGGTATTGAACACGGTAATACGTCGCGTGGTAGAGCGTATTGTAGAGTTTGCCCTTCAGAACCGCGACGAGCGTGAAGTCAGGACGAGGCTGTCCTTCGGATTCGGGTTAGATGACGGTGATGTAGATGATTTTTGGGTAGTAGTACCATTCAGGCGTTTGGCGGCTGAAGATGTAGAGTATATATTAGGTCGTATAATGCAGGCCTCCCAAAGTAGTATAGCCTTCAATATGGACAACTTCACGGTAAATATTGACCGTGTATTCCGTGTTGCGGGTCATAGTGCCAC
Source organism: Bathynomus jamesi (assembly GCA_023014485.1). Lineage (NCBI taxonomy): Eukaryota > Metazoa > Arthropoda > Malacostraca > Isopoda > Cirolanidae > Bathynomus > Bathynomus jamesi. The sequence continues at coordinate 1,093,287 of JAJOZX010000014.1, read as the reverse complement.
ACCGTATACTCTACTTCAATTCTCAGGCTATTTATAGACGGCATATAAACGTCGATCGTGGCTGCGGCTTTATAGCAGTAGTCTTAGCACGTATGTTTACTGTGCTAAATACGGGGTCTGAGCAAATTTGGCTGCCTACGGTAGTAGAGCGTGCCCGTAAACTAGCTGTAGACTGTGAACTTGAGTTTCATTGTAATATGGGTCCTGAAGAGCTGAGAAGAGTAGAACAGGAAATGAATACTCGTATAGTTGTATTTGGACTGGATGATCGTCGTAGAACTGTGTATGTTTTTAAAAGCAGTGTGAGAGATCATACAAGACCCCTACTTATTTTAGGACTGTTCAGGTACAACATATCTCCCCATCCGTAATATAAGGTGCCTTTACGCGAGTTATGACAAAAGTCGAAAATATGGACGACATCATGATTTGTGTAAGGGGTGTCTCGAGTTTGTAGATGATATAGTGAAACATTGTAAAGAATGTCGCATGGTATGTGAGCAGTGTAAAAGCACCAAATGTGAAAGCCGTGTAGTTGAAGCTGAGAAGAGGGATTGTAATGTGTGTAGACGCACATTTTTAAATAATAACTGGTTTGAGATCCATAAATCAATTGGCACGTGCAGGAAAATGAAAATCTGAGAATGTGGCATGTTTCACATGATGGATAATGTATGTTATATGAAAGAAGCAAAGCCTAAAAACAACCTTTGTATAACTGTGTACTACGATATGGAAACACACGAAGCTGAAACCAAAGAGGTAATTCCACATTTACTTGTGAGTCAGACTATCTGTGATGAGTGTATGGAGATCGAGTGTGATGAGTGTCACAAATGTGGTAAACGGACAAACGTTTTTAAAGCGAATGTCCACGATAGCCCTGTAAAACTATTTGTGTCCTATATTGTCAAGTTAGCGAACAAGTTCAAAAAAATGACTGTGTATATTCTCGCCCATAACGGGGCAAAATTCGACACACAGTTCCTTTATAAGGAGCTGCTTGAGCACGAGTCCTCTGAGATATTTACAGGTGATCCATTGAAAAGAGGCAACAAATTAATACAGATAAAAATAAGAGGTAATGTACACTTTAAAGACACTTTATTATTCACACCTTGTAAATTAGCAAAGCTACCCAAGGTGATGGGCGTAGCAGCTGAGGTTTCAAAAGGATACTTCCCTTACACATTCCTCACTAGTGAAACTTTAAATTATGTAGAACTACCTCCACCCAAACATTACTTTAACTATGATTGTATGAGCGCAGATGAACGTGAAGATTTTGACCGATACTACAACAGCTTTAATGAACGTATTCCTTATAATATAACTGATGAATGTAAGCGTTATTGCGTGAATGATGTGCGCGTGCTTAGAGTATGTTTCCAGGCCCTTAGAAGGATGTACATATGCTGTTTCAAATGCGATCCGCTACAAGTCGCAACCACCATCGCCTCATTATGTTTTACGGTGTTCAAGAATAACTTCATACCTAAAGATACCTTAGCCATTATCCACAGAAAACCCCCCCGCAGTTATGGGGGGGGTGCCGTAGTCCTTCCGAGCAGGGTGACGGCTACTGCCCCCACGATAAGCTCTAGGACGTGATGACGGCATCCCAGCTGGAGTAGCGGTCGCCCGAGCATGTTTTCCAGCCGGACAACTGCACCCTGCACCCTCCCCGTGTTTGTGGAAGTGGTGTCGAAGCAGAGTCCGATGACGCTCTCCTCACATCCCCAATCTTCGAGAGCATGTATGGTTGCCCGCGCCTGCGACAGTCCGGTGCCGTCAGCAACAGCTGGGACTGACAGCAACTTTCCTTCTGTGCAATGAGGAGCCCCGGAGATGAGAATTGTTTGGCGGTGCTCCGCCGTTCCAAGGAAGTTCTGAAACACATGCCATATATTTCAATTTCATGGTTGTAAAGTAACCTATTTTTGTTCACATTCAGGTCTCTTTTTAATTGACATTATGCTTCATGAATCTCATTACTAAATTGATAGCTATGAAAACTTAATCAACTGACCTTGACCATTTTGCCATCCCAGTGGACAACAGTGTGCCTCGGTGGCGTGAAGGAGTCCTTCACAGCCGTCGCCACTTCACGGCGATGTGACACTCTTCCCCGGCGAGCCGTTTCTTTCGAGATGCTGAACTGATTGAGGTCTGCTGGTGGATCCGCCGAACGTGTGATAGCAGCCACAATGCTTACTACCTATGTGGAAAGGAAACTGTCAAGAATACATGTGGGTTACGGGCAGGGGTGCAGTGCCAATTTTATAGGTGCCGGAGCTCTGGTGGGCCTGACAAAAGCCTGCCATTTCCTATCCTGTTTCTATATATGCCACACGATGCCTAAGTATTTCGTGTTTGCACTCACTCACTAAACTGTTGATAATTAATGGAGACAATTTTTTTGTTGCTTGTTATGGTAATTCCTCCAAACTTCCTCTTGCAGAGCTGCCGGAGCGGCGCTCCGGTGAGCTCCGGCAGCACTGCACCCCTGGTTACGGGACACTTTAAAACTGACGCTATCGATGAATACTATACACAATATGCACCTGATTATTGGACATACGGAAACGATCAGCCACTTCCATGACAGCAGGTGCATTAAGGATGTGGCGAGGAAGATTAACAGACACACTTGGCTCTTTCGGCAGGGGGAACGCTAGTTCTGTCTCCGACTCTCCTGACATGCCAGTATCATCATTCTCCATGGCCTCATCTCCGGTTTCGTATGCACACTTTGAGGTTTGCGGCTCCTGGCGAGGACGTTTTCTTCCTTCCTGTAGCTTTCTTTTTACAGCGAAAACTTTATCGTTCCAGCTCATCGTTGCCACCCGAGGACCACGTTGATCGAGGTAGAAGTCAATGACTTCTTTCTTGTCCTTGTCGGACAGCAGTCGATTCTTCTTTATATCTTCGACAGCGTCAGATGCTCCGATATCCCACAGCTTGTCCACACTGTCCGAAAACTTCTGCTGTTTTCCTCCGGCGTCAGTTTCTCGTTTTCTGCTCTTTTGGAGTAAGTGCCACTCTTTCCACAATGCCTCTAGCTTCCGTTCGCAGTTGAGCTTTGTGATTGTTTTAATGCGGGCCATGTTCCAAAACTTTAAGACGTTGTTTACGGTTTCTTTGAATGCGTCTTTCCTGTTAGCAGTGTACTGGATAACACTGAAGAAGTATTGCAAAACCTGCCGTGTTGTTGGCAATTTGCTACCACTGATGGAGGACGACGGTTGGCCAACTAAAAAAATTTCCGAGGCCGATCTTAGAGAAGGTAGCGATGTTATTTTCGCCTTTCCTTTTGATGACTCTCTATTTGTAGCTTCAAGAGTTCTTCCAGTTATGGTTGCCATCGATTTGTCCATGACGAAGGATGAGGAACTCAGACAGAATTTCAAAATGTTATGATCTGCAAAAAAAGAAATAGGTTAGGTACCTGGCACAGGCATAGTGCATTTTCTAATTACCTATATACATTATACATTCCGCCCTGGTATGGTGACTCATCTTTTTGAAAAGTATAGGTGATCGTGGTTTTTCCCATTATTTGGCACTATACTAGCACATTGGTATTACCTGTATACAGGCACAACCTTTAAATCGTTAGTCGTATGACATTGGCAGGCACACCAAACGACTTCTCTCATTAAGAGGATTCAGAAAACATCCCTACTTAATGACTTATCTTGATTCAGTAAAAAGTTAAAAGTAAACATTTAAAAAAAAACCTAGTAATTTCAAGGTCGATGCGAGACCCCTAAATATTGATCAATTTTTGTAAAAATGGTACCAATGTGCTAGTATAGTGCCAAACAATGGGAAAAACCACGATCACCTATACTTTTCAAAGAAAATTGAAAAGTGGGCCACACTAGTGCTCAGTTGACCTCTGTATACCCTTGAGCTCAGAGTGTATTCTCTCGCATAGAAGAAAATAGTAATGGCTACCTTTAATATCGCGTGTTCAACATTTATGAAGTGGTATTCTGCTAAGTGCGTAGATGTAGTGGATACTGAAAAACTCCCTATTCCCGCCTCCTTTGCATCTTTTAAGGCTGCATTGAATCGTGCGAAGGGTCAGGCTATTTAAATACTCTACGGATATTCTGGCGAGTGGGTTGTAGGATTTCGTAGTACAGACGATGTACTGAAGTATGTTATAGAACTAAGCTTTATAAAGGCTCAAATATACCGCGTGGTAGAAGAAGCAACACGCTCAGAGGATAAACAACAGTTATGGGTAGTGAGTCTTGTGGATGAGTGGTGTGATAAGCGGTATTATATCATGTTACACCATACCGATTACTCGTACCCTGCGGCTGAAAATATAAATCTTGTCATCATGGACAATCTTAAGTATTTTTACCACTACATTAATATATATCATGATGAGGTTTGTAGTGAGGTTGTGGCTAATGGGCTGTGTGAGTTTTTAACAGATTTTAGAGATGAGTTTCGCCTGTTAAACAAAAAGGATAAATATGAACATATGTTTCTCTCTAATAGCGCACCGGTTTGTGAAGATGTTTAGGAGAGATAAAACATTTAAAAAATGTGTTTAGTTCGTGAAAATTACCCTGAAGGAAAATGTCTGGTGTATATTCGGGGGAGTGGGAGTGATAAAACATTAAAACCAAAATTAAATCTTGTATCGGAAAATTTCTCAAAACATCTGCCCAATATAATGGGATACAACGATTCATGTTGGGTCAGCGCCGTACACGTTTCATTAGATTATGGTGTGACACTCTTCCCGGAGCATACGAGTTCGAACAAACCCATTCACGTTTCATGAGGATGATTCACCCCGCCTGTCGACCCGATCCTACCTGCCTGCCTCGTGTGGCTCATAGTCATCTCAGAGCTTGCGCCGAGTGGACGTGCCATAGTCATCTCGAACCGTGTGAACGTGCGAGTACGATGGAACTCCCTTTGAGAAGCATTCTCAACGCATCGTACGACGTCTCCGTGACGAAGTCATTGCGCGTGTTCAGGCGAGAAAACGGCACCATTAACTGTGTGCTTGAAACGATCTGCAGTCATGCAAGCAAACGTAACGTTATTTATTTGTCTTGAGGAGATGCATAAAATCTTCGTGGTAGTTGAGAGGTGGGCTGAAGACCGTTATAAAATACCAGCTGACGTAGGTACAAGAAGAGAGACGATTAGTGACGCCTCCTCATATACCACTGTTTGTACATTGAGTTTAAATAACGAACAACCATGCATTGATATACGACTGATGTGGAAGAACACAGCTGATAATGACGTTCTTGTTCCTACACGAAACCGTCTCATCCTTAACAGAATGTTTGAGATCGTCGGATTCCGTAAGCTGAAGCCTATATTAGATGCGCGTGTTACGGATATGATTTATTTTGACACGGTTCTTGAATACGCTTACACCGCTCTGCTCGACGGATTTGTTGAATGTAGGAATGAACAGGGGGAGAATGGTCCAGATCTGGATGCATATTTAAAAAGTTTAGATTCTTCGAAATATCCTGAGTCATTGCGCGTGTTCAGGCGAGAAAACGGCACCATTAACTGTGTGCTTGAAACGATCTGCAGTCATGCAAGCAAACGTAACGTTATTTATTTGTCTTGAGGAGATGCATAAAATCTTCGTGGTAGTTGAGAGGTGGGCTGAAGACCGTTATAAAATACCAGCTGACGTAGGTACAAGAAGAGAGACGATTAGTGACGCCTCCTCATATACCACTGTTTGTACATTGAGTTTAAATAACGAACAACCATGCATTGATATACGACTGATGTGGAAGAACACAGCTGATAATGACGTTCTTGTTCCTACACGAAACCGTCTCATCCTTAACAGAATGTTTGAGATCGTCGGATTCCGTAAGCTGAAGCCTATATTAGATGCGCGTGTTACGGATATGATTTATTTTGACACGGTTCTTGAATACGCTTACACCGCTCTGCTCGACGGATTTGTTGAATGTAGGAATGAACAGGGGGAGAATGGTCCAGATCTGGATGCATATTTAAAAAGTTTAGATTCTTCGAAATATCCTGAGCTTTGGTACAAAGCACTTGAGAGGTACAGAGCTGAGCTTACCTACACTGTTCACCCTGAAGAACTGTACCTCTATATAGTGGATAGGTGTCGTTACGATTTGGTAGAATATTTCAATTGCCGCTATGTCGAATGAAGAAGAGTTCACGATTGAAAAGTTCGGGACGTTAAGAAAAAAAACCGATTGGAAAGGCATGATTATAAACTTGTATTTAATGTGGTTAACGATGGCATTTTTGTGCGTGCTTTTGAATGTGTTCTAGCCGTGCTTAAAGATAACTTTCCCGCCGAGTGTAAAGTGGGGACAAAAATAGTATTGAACGATATGAAAGCCATTTATACTGAATATAGGCCATTGTATCAGTTAAACGGTGAAGTGATGCTTGGGCGGCTTTACCACATCGTACAAAGTAATGGCGATGTTGATATAGACTCTTTCAAATGTGAGTTTACCGTTTGGCACCGTAGAACGTAAATACAATATATATTTTTCCTGTAATAATATGATTATACGTTTTGTATATTTCGAATAAAATTTAATATATATGTATATTTTTCCTGTACTAATATATTGATCATACTATGTTTTGTATATTTTCAACATATTTAATATAACTATTTTTTCCTGTACTAATATTTTGATAATGCACCGTTTTGTATGATTATATATTTTCCATTCTATTATTTGACCATATATATATGTCCCATTGTATATCCATTAATTCAGCTAAAATAAACAGAATGATGTATTGGTGTTTTATTTATTCCTTGTACACAATTATAAAATTTGTTTGGTTTCGGCTTTGAGAATAGTTAATAAATTGCTATTTGTCAAATCGGTCTTGTAAGCCAACTGGAATATAAGGATTAATTAAATACATGGCGAAATACTCAGCCTTCTAAGTCAACAGGCTGAATAATATATGGAATAATTTAATAAATAACGAATCTGGCAACTCAGCCTTCTAAGCCAACCGGCTGTTGCGCCTGCTGGCTTTGGCTGGTTAATGTATGGAATAATTAAATACATGGCGCAAACTGGCAACTCAGCCTTCTAAGCCAACTGGCTGGATAATATATGCTTTAATTTAATAAATAAATAAATCTGGCAACTCAGCCTTCTAAGTCAACATTAATATATGGAATAATTAAACAGATATTGCTATCTGGCAACTCAGCCTTCTAAGCCAGATGACGGAAGAATATAAGGATTAATTAAATAAATATTGCTATCTGTCAACTCAGCCTTCTAAGCTACTGGCTGATTAATATATGGAATAATTAAATACATGGCGCAAACTGGCAACTCAGCCAACTGGCTGATTAACATATGGAATAATTTAATACATAGCGCAATCTGGCAACTCAGCCAACTGGCTGATTAGGGGCCTATAAGAGAGCGGCGGGGTGGCTGAAGATCTCATATGAGCTTGGCAGTAGCCAAGAGAACACCCTTCCTCTGGGTTCCCTCCACCTCTCTCTCTCTCTCTCTCTCTCTCTCTTAGGTTAGGTATGCCCCTTTGGGGGTGAAGCCGTCCCACCTCCAGGGGAATTCTTTCTTTTTTCTTTTGCAACAAAGGGGGGTGGGGGAACAAGGGAGTGGGGGTGCCTTGCAACAAAGGTGGGCGGGGTGCCTTGCAACAAAGGGGGTGTGGGTTGACACTCTTCCAACATTATGCAATTGCATTGCACTCTGGCATTTTGCGGTCATACTACTATGCCCGACGAAATATGCAAAAATTATGTCATTTTGCATGGCATGGATTTATTTGTAGCTAATACATTTAATGTAATTTGCGATACGCTTAATGCGGAGATAAACCGACGGACAATAGTGTACAACGACATATTACATAATTTATGTTTAACGTGTTTTTTAAAAACAATATGAATTCAAATGTAGTAAACATATGTATTGATAAACTTTCAGATGTTTACAAGGAGGACATTGATGTTGATCAATTTAAAGACGGAGTACTGCACTTTCTAAAATATATGAAAGAAGAAAAAGCGATAAATCCAGTTGATATGTATAATATTATTCTTGATGGCCCACAATCGACGTTTTCAAATGTTGAAAATTTTTTACGATCCTATAACAAACGCAAGTGGTGAACTGTCCTTTGTAGTTCTAAAACGGATTAAGTATTATTTAAGAAATAGTTTATTGCAAACAAAAATGTCGAATCTATCCCTTTAATTTATTGAGTCAGATATAACAAAATCCATAAATTATGATGATGTTATCGATTCTTTCGCGAAATCTAAAACAAGAAAAAAACTTTAGTTTTAGTTATATACAGTGTGTCCGTAAAGTCATGGTGGGATTTTAAATAGCTATATTATTGCAACGAAACATGATAATGAGATGAAAAAAAGGCAAATTGAAGAACAACTCTAAAAGAATAACTTTATTTAACGTAGTTCGATATGGGCTCCTCTGGTAGCCATGCAGACATCTAGGTGGTGATTCAATTCCAGCCACACACGCCCAAGAACATCAGGAGTGACGGATGCGATAGCTTCCGTGATTCGCTCGTGCAAGTGATGAATATCCCTAATGGGTACACTGTACACGCTTTGCTTGACGTAACCTCACAAATAAAAGTCCAAAGGTGTCAGGTCCGGAGAGCGTGGAGGCCATGGCTTCCATCCTCCTCTTCCTATCCATCTCTGTGGAAATTTTTCATTAAGGAATTCTCGAACAACGTTGGCATAGTGCGGAGGAGCACCATCTTGTTCAAAGATGACATTATTGTCAATAAATTGTGGTACTGCAAAATGTTCCAACATAGCGAGGTGTTGTGTGACGTCACAGTGGGTTCCGCGAAGAAAAATGGGCCAATCACTCGATCTCGTGCTAGAGCACACCACACATTAACTTTCGGGCTATTACGCTCATGTTCAACATAGGCATGTGGACAGCCTAGACTAACTACGAGATAAAGGTTAAGCTTAGCCTAGACTAACTACAAGATACAACTTTGAGAGTTGTTCTTAAATTTGGCATTGTTTCATCTCATTATCATGTTTCGTTGCAATAATATAGCTATTTAAAATCCCACCATGACTTTACGGACACACATCACCGCCTAGATGTCTGCAGGGCTACCAGAGGAGCCCATATCGAACTACGTTAAATAAAGTTATTCTTTTAGAGTTGTTCTTCAATTTGCCTTTTTTTCATCTCATTATCATGTTTCGTTGCAATAATATAGCTATTTAAAATCCCACCATGACTTTACGGACACACTGTATATAATACTTGTTTTGAGTAATTTTTCAATTTTGGTAATTTACTATTTTTATCGTACTTGTATGGTGTGAAATAAATTATAAATAGGTTGCTTCTATTTTTTTTACAATTTTCTTTCATGGATAAAACCTAATGGGCCTCAGTCTGCCTTTGCGCCTCGGGCCTCAAATAGTCTAAATACCGCTCTGCATATAGAATTGCATATAGACATGGACATGGAGTTCGACACTGTTCACGATCATATTAATTGTTTATCTTTATGAACACAGATATTACATTATAATTACCTGTATGTCAATGACTGCAGATTCAATTGTCCTTTAGATATATATACGTATGCCTGTGTTATATGTTGTTGGATTCGGTTGTCCCACCTCCACCCCATTTTGAGAACAGTTCGTCCTTATATTTAATGTTTTTTTATCATAAACACGGTTTGGCCACAACCTGTATGACCGGATATAATGCATGTAGAGGGGCTCTACAAAATATAACAAAAATTGTAAGTGTTGCTCCTTATATTCTACAATATTTTTTTCTTCTTCCCCAGAACCGTGAATGATGACGAGGATGAGGTACTGTACCAGCAACATGTCCACATCGTAGATATTGCTGATGAAGTTGATAGTGGCGACGATAGTGTAGTTGAGGTTACAGACTGGATCCCCGCCAGCGAACCATCAGCAGTGACAGACGTAGCACCCCAACTCGTCACTTCGAGAAGAAAGCGGGTGCATGACAACATCGCTGAAACTCCCTCCACGTGAGGTGTAAAGCGCGTAAAATCATCGACCGTTAGACCCGCAGTAAGTTTGGAAAGTGTAATAGGGCCGCAGCCCTCCACGTCTTACGGTACACCCACTACAGTAGCACCATCTACAAATAAAACTGTACCCACGTACCCCTATTCAATACCGTCCGTGCCCTCCACCTCGACAGCAACGCAGCAATCTGTAGACAGTAGCATATCATTCGAACTGGATCGACCCCCAAGTCATGCATAGCAATGGCTTTGAACGCGGCCTACAGCGCATAGTTGAGTTTATTGGAGTTTGCCTTTCGCAGCAGTGAGGGACGAGAAGCCAGGACGCGACTGGCCCTCGGGTTCGGGTCAGATGATAGTGATCAAGGATGAGTATGGAGGCATCGCCTACGCCGATTCTTTTGTCTCAACAGGACCAAACACTTACGGGGTACGCGTGAGGGTGGGGAAGGAGTACAAGTACATCGTGAAGGCTAAAGGCATCACGCTTAACCATGCCAACCGCCAGACCGTCAACTTTGATTCGCTCAAAGATCTAGTGAGCTTAGAAGATGATGGAGATGAGGGTGACGAACCACCCCACCTTGTTGTAGGAACTCATAACTTCGGGGCACAGAAATTGTGGGGTGTGAAGGAACTTAGGGGTATGAAGGTGTATCGTAACACTTAAAAGAAACGATACTACGTGCCTGGCATCTACGACAGTTTCCTTTAGGTACCATGGTGCATGAATATTTGTTGTGTATATATATATATATATATATATATATATATATATATATATATCCTGAATTAGAGTCTATTTACTTGACGATATTTTAGTTTATTTGTTTTTCTATTTAAAATAAATTATGTTTCAGGTAGAGTTTTATTTTTCGTATATGTATATATATGTGTGTGTGTGTGTGTGTGTGTGTGTGTGTGTGTGTTAACTCCTCCGTCTATGGCCTTGGGCGGTTCGAAGTTGACGGGGGTTCTGGTTTCAACTTAACTGTTTGATTTACATTTAATTAAATGGAATATTGTGGAACTTTTATTATCTTAAAGCGAAAATGAAATAAAACTTTCGAACTTGTCTCATGAACAAAAATTTTGATCTTTTATTTGAAAGCGAATTCAGAACTTCATTTTCTTAAAATTTTTGTTTCTGTTCTTATTCTTCATTCTACCTTTTTTACACACACACACACACACACACACACACACACACACAGTTCATACCAATTTGCCAATTTAGCTGCTGTAGATGGATTGTTTGAATGAATGTGCTCGATAAGAATCGGGAACATAATCTGTAGTGAAAAATTTTATAAACATTAAATAACCAGAATTGTGTTATGGCGACCATTTACATGATTCTGTTCTTTGTACTCATTTCTTAACGGATTTCGGCAGCCAATTCACACCAATTTATTCTAATAATGCTCGATGCAATGCACTGATCTAAAGTGTTGATTTACACTAAAGAAATTAAATATTAATACACTGCTGTCATTATTTATAAAACGTAGTAATATATTCTCATTAATAATTCCTTGAAAACTTTAAAAAATGGAGTCTACAGACGAATTAATTCCAAACGTTGAAACAGAGAAACTTTCACTGTGTCAGATCAAAGCCACAAAGCAACCACTGTAAAAAATTAAAAACTGAACTTTTAATGAAATTTCAAAAAAATCTTTTTTAAGATTTTTAACTTCTCTTAAAGAAATGGAAAGAGAAGCTCTCAAGAAAATAAAAATGTCCACTTGAATTTATTTTAAAATTGATTCTTGGTAAACTGTGTTTGGGTTTAACGGTAATGAAACAAAAGTTTTCTTCAACTGAATAATTCGATTAAAAATTGGATTCCATCTGAATGTTTAGTTTCAGTTTGTTTTCGCTATAGTTTGGAACCTCTCTCTCTCTCTTGGCTACTTTTTGACGGTCAAGGTATTTTCTTCAACCTTTTTCCGTACCTGCCTCTGGCAGGGAGGGAGCGGAAGGTGGGGAGAGAGCCTTATACTTTTCTATCCAGTTTTCTACTACTGCTAGGATAGTTGAAAGAGAAATAAACTTGTTTAATAACAGGAACCTCTCAGAGTGGACAGGAAGGTCTTTGAGGCTTCCTCTTGTCCTTGTAACTCCGTGTAACTCTCTCTCTCTCTCTTTTTCCACATTAAGTAAATCAGCATGCGAGACAGCCATATTGCTTGAAATAAAAGTCCTTATTTTACAACACTGTTTGTTAATTTTTTCACTAGTAATTTAATACCGTTCACGGGAGAATTTCAGCATTCCGTAAAAGTGGATTACACTTGTGTAACCTCAGAATGTATACAAGAACAAATGAATGAATGAATGCACAAGTTTTTCTTAAGTTTGCCGACGGCAAGGCTGGAAGCGATTTAAACTTAATTATACATAAATTTAAATTAATAATACAGAACTGTGCCATATCTAAATATAAGCACACGCAAACAATCGCAAGAGTTACTGTTATCAAGGAAGCCCCTTAAAATAGTATAAAAGGTCTACATTGTAATAAAATATAAGAGTTCGTTAACTTCTTCCTTTTAAATGGCTTCAATGTTAATACATATTTTGCTTTGAAGTTTAAATAAATAATATTATGAATTTCATTAATACTAACTTAAAAAAAAGGGAGCTATTGAAGAATAGGAACCCCAGCCTTCTTTAGTTAGGCTTATAAGGCTAACTAACGAAAATATCACGACCTAACCTAACCAATCGTTAGGTTAACTATACGCCCTTGACGATTGGTTAGGTTAGGTCATGATATTTTCGTTAGTTAGCCTTATAAAGCTAACTAAAGAAGGCTGGGGTCCCTATTCTTCAATAGCTCCAAAAAAAGAGATACTCGGGTAGGTTTTCTTATTACTGTAGAATTTTGGACTAACTACAAAAAAAGTATGCAGGCAAATGATTCAGTTTGTTTTGTTACAGTAAAAGAACTACAAGCTCAATAAAAAGAACAGTTGATGACTGCTGAAGAAGTAAATATTGTATCACCATTCATATGGGACATACTTCAAAGAAGTAATGTCTGTTGATGAAGCTGTTTCACCTCATTTCCAGACATGTCAACTCTCACCGATTTTCTGAGACTCACGGATTTTAAGTCTAACAATAATAATAATAATAATAATAATAATAATAAATAATATAATTATAATAATAATAAAATCGGAGGAGAATGAGAAATCTCACGGATTTTCAACTTCAAGGTTGACGTCTCTGCATGATTTCACACCCGCTGTACAGGGTGGCCCATAAGTCCCAGTCGATTATAATTAAAGGAAAAATCCATCTAGCGGATTTTAAACATTTTTAAAAAAAATTTACAATTATTTTCAAATAATCGATAAATATTTCTAAACTTATTATAAACTTTGGTGCTTTCCTGTTAACGGGAATACCCAACCGCCCGCCACCAAACTGTTTGTTATGTATTTTTGCTCTCGTCATTTTCGTTTAAACTAACGAAAATATCACAACTTAACCTAACCAATCATCAAGGGCGTACAGTTGACCTAACCGGGCATTGAATTAACCTAACAGGTTAATATAACGGAAAATGCCCGGTTAGGTCAACTGAATGCCCAGTTAGGTTAATTGAATGCCCGGTTAGGTCAACTGTACGCCTTTGATAATTGGTTACCGTAGGTTAAGTTGTGATATTTTCGTTAGTTTAAACGAAAATGACGAGAGCAAAAATACATCATAAACAGTTTGGTAGTCCAGATAATATGTAAGTACCGAATTTATTAATCATTTAAATGAAATAAGTTAATATGTAAGCGATAATCAGTTAGTAGGGGGCCAAAATGTCTTTATGTCATCTAAAATCGCAGAAAAAACGTCGCTGCTTTCGGTACGTTGTCGCCACATGAATTCCGCAAGATACGAGTCCAGATGATGGCGGGCGGTGGGTATTCCCGTTAACAGGAAAGCACCTAAACTTTTTACTTTGTTTGATTTTGTTGTATTTTCGCTTTAATTATAACCGATTGGAACTTATAGGCCATCTTGTATATATTAATTTGAAAGAAGTTTTAGTTGTATTATTATTACTACTATTATTTAGTGTCCCTTCCAGAATTAAAATTTTTTTAGACAGTAACAAAGAAAACGGTAATTATTAAGGATAGCTAAAGTTTTTTTCAGTAACAAAATAAACATTCGTTAAAGTTATATGTTCCCTTTAAAAGCATCAAAATAGAAAGTGTTCGTTCGTTTTCCATCAAAGTTAATGTTTATATTTCAACAGTAATTGAGTTTTAGTTCTAATCTACTGTAACTGTATCATTTTATCTAAATGGGATGATTATTTGTTTATTATGACTAATATTGTGATTGGAATTCATTATTTTGGAATATTATCTTTGTTGGTTCAGGAGTTAACATTTGTGGAATTATATTGAATTTATTTCACGTTTTTAAATGTTTCATTGTTGAATTCATTAATGAGCTGATTTTTGTTCAATGCAGCAATGGTTTTGAGAAAGTACCTCACACTTAATTCTCATTGGCACTTTTGCCAGAATGAGAATCTGTAAATCAGGTTTTGTAAACAGAAAAATTTGTAAATGAAAATTGAAGGAAAAACTCATTTCAAAAGATTTACAAATTTAAAATGTAAATATTAAAAGTTTTAAAAAATGAAGCTGCTTATTTAGAGTTTAAAGATTTTTAGGAAATTAAAGATGTTTTTAAATATTCTTTAGGAAATTATATACAATCTTCTCGACTTTTCAAGTCTGAAAGAGTGATGAGTGTGTGTGAATGCTTTGCTACACATTTGTTGCGGGAGATTTCCTTCATTTTACCTGAAAGATGTTATTACTTTCAATTGATGAACTGAAATGGTAAAAAAATCAAAAGATTTATCTGCAGTAAATAATGATAATACACGACACATGGGAACATTCCACACAATCATCATTTTATATATAATAAATTGAGAATACTCACTTATCTAATATATATATTATGTATAAACTATTTAAGTTGTTCCAAACTAGGTTTAACATAGGTTAAAGAATCGGAGAGTGATAAACCATGTTAAATCATTATGGAAAAGCCATGCTACAAATACTGTAATAATAAAGACTGTGATCTACACTGCTTTTAGTTTCCCTAAAAAATATATTTGGGAAAAGGAGAAACAGTTTCTTTGTCATAGTGTAGGTATATATAGAGTGTTGGGCTTCTGGCATTTTCAGCCTGCGCGGAAATCAGACTGAGTCAGCCAGCCAGCACCTGTTCGATTGCGCAGCGACTCTTGACTCTGTTCCCCCAAAAGCAGAGTCACCGCTCTTCCGCTTTCTTTTTACGTCATTGTTGACGTATAACCAGGGGCGTACCTAAAGTATTTGGCACTCGGGGCGGATCCTTCCTTTGGCACCCCCCATAAATAATTTTAAAATTTAAACACACAGAAAAATATATAATGTTTGCAAGTAGATTTTTAAACAGTACAGTACTGTCATAATCAAATTGGAAATAAGAAAAATGCAGGACATTAAAAATTCAGTGAACAGATAATACTGCATTTTATTTTATACAAAAAACACAGGAAATCCAGTCTCAACGCTCAGCCTATTCTTCAAAGGTAAATAGAGAGGATTCAAAGTCTCTGCTTTCGAGCCTTAATTTCTGCAAATTGATCAATGACCTCATCAAAATTTACCTTCTTTGCATATTCATGTTCAATTGAAAGTAAAGCCAGATTTGTCAATCTTGTCTGACTCATGGTCGAGCGAAAGAAATTTTTATCAATTTCAATTTGGAAAAACTTCTTTCACATGAAGCAATAGACACACAGACAGTCAAAAAGAATCTCAAACACAGTGACAAGCTTAGCAAAGATTCACAAAAATCCCATTTCACAATAAACTCCAGAAACTGCAATGCTGTCCATTTCTTTGCCTATTCAACGCTGATTTTGGCAGCTTCCAAATGCCTCCGAAGTCGTCCAATTTCCACACTGATATCTTCATCAGAGAATTCATCGAAAATCTGAGTCAAATTTAGAATATACTTCCGAAGTTCTTCTTCTGTTGCAACAACCAGTGTTTGGCTGAATAACAGCGAAGATTGACAGAATTTGATCCATTGCCTTAGAACGAATCTCCAATTCTTGATGAAAGCGATCAAGACATTCAAACATAGCCCTTTTTACTTCCTCTGGCAATGTGAGACCAGCATCCTTTGCCATCTCTCCTGGCATCCTTTTTCGGAGCATTACTCTCCCTCTTCTCTCCATAGAAATGTCCATTTCCTCACACTTTGTAGTTGCATAATGAATGGCCCTCTCCACAATGCATTTACCGGGTATTATAACATCACGACGATGCATTTATAAACACTTAAACATCACTATGATACCACATTGTCAAAAATTACTGGACACTGGTATAAGTACTATGATATTGTTATAAACACCAGCACTTTATGCTTTATCATAATTATTTAATGAAACATACTTCATGTATGTGGAGTCACAGTGTCACGTGAACAAGACTTGGAATGTCAGTTGCAGCCAGCTGGCTATGCTCAACAAACTGATAACTAAAACGTCAACAAAAGTTCGCCTTTCGATGTAATTTTTACAAAATATTTAATTTTTCGTTTGTAAATTTTGTATTGCCAATAAAAATAAAAATTTATTTTATAGTGGAAATTAATATTAAGCTGTTGTAATAGTTTGAACATTTTTATTTTTTTTTTCTTACTTTGGCGAATTTTTCATTTGGTTTGAAAACTTGTACTGGTATTTCAACTCTCCCGATGGCACCCCCCTCCTGGCTGTCACCCGGGGCGGACCGCCCCCCTCGCCCCCCTTAGTATGCCACTGCGTATAACCTTGGTTAACCTTGGTTTTGCTTCCGCCCGAATTGTTCATTTTGACGAAGGTCAAACAAGCTTGTCACTCCACCTTAGACCTACAGTTTAACGTGGAATCCGAACCACGCCCCTCTCATATACATATATATATTTTTTTTTAATTAGGGTTGTTTAACCTCCTTCGCAACATCTAAGGTCATATGACGAAGGGGACCTACAGCTTTACGTGGGATCCGAACCACGGGTCGCTACATAATCTGGGCGCAGAGGACGGTCTCCTATCCAACTACTACTACCCAGACCTAATGTCGCTTAACTTCGCTGATCTCCGGGAAGCGGTGTTACGACATTGGCCACGACGTAGCCCATATATATATATATAATATATATATATATATATATATATATGTATGAATCATATATATATATATATATATATATATATATATATATATATATATATATTATATATATATATATATATATATATATGAAGTCCTCAGATAACAATGATTCCGATAACGACATTTTCGCAATAATGACGTTTATACATTGTAACCTCCAACCCAGATACCGATGCCCATTCCTCGCAATACCGACATTTGCGGAATTTCGTTGAAGTAGCCGCACCTGTAAGTAAATTTCGACAACTTCGATTAGCAACAGCGCTTCTAGAACGTTTAGTTGAGCAAGCGTCGCCATTTTAGAAGCGTTATTCCAGTGTTTACATAACAAACATTTTTTTATTTTTGTGTTTTCATAATAAATATTGACTTGTAATTAATATCATGGCACCAAAAAGAAGAATTAGTGAAGGGGAAAGTGTGGAGATTTAAGGTAAGAAATTATAATTAGGATAAGATTTAATCTAGATTAAATATTATTTTCTTTACTATTAAATGTTTTAAATGTTAGATTTTACACTATATAACACTCTGAGGTTGTTAAACTATTTATTTATTGTGTAAATAATGGTTCGAAAATATTTTTTCCAAAGTCGAGGAACGTAACCCCGACTTATAACATGTAACCTATGGGAAGACATAATCCAGATAATGACGTTTCAGATAACGATGCGTTTTCTAGGAACGCATTAACGTCGCTATGCTGTTTTTGCACATGATAATGATCCAATAAACTTAAAATTTTCACACTATTAAATACACCCTTCTATACAATTAATATTTACTTCTATTTTTCTTCATTATTTCAGATTTCAGAAAGTAAAATATAACTAAGATCCCCTAAAATAAGTGTAAAAATGCCTAAATACAGTGAAGAAGACGAAATACTTATAAAGAATTTAAGAATTGGTCAAGGTCTGGGGGCCAGGAGAATGATACAAATGTTCCCAAATAAACCGTGGACTGAATCAGGAGTTCAGTATATCATTAGAAAGGTTGATGAAACTGGGGATGTTAAGAGACGCCATAGAAGTGGTCGTCCCAAAAGTGCGAGAACTCAGGCAAATATTGACTTAGTGGAAGGAGTAGTATGCCTGCAATATGGTAGAGTGCAAATTGCAATCCAATGTTGATCAATGTTGCAAAGGGGGGTAGGGGGAGGGGGAGGGGGAGATGGGCTATGCAACAAGCGGAGTGGGTGTAGCCCCCAAGATGCATGAAGGGGAGAGGGAGGATGACCTCTCCCAAAGGGATAACCCTAACCTAAGAGGGTAAACCCTAACTTAAGAAGAAAGTAAACCTTAACCTAACCTAACCTAAGAGAGAGAGAGTAAGAGGTGTTCTCGCTGGAATGTCACAAAGCATAATGAACCAATCACAGCTGGCTTGGCAGGCTTTGGCTTAGAGGGGGTTGCTAGAGGAGTGAATTTATTATTTATTTATTAAAGGCAGAGAGATGTTCACACTGCCACGGCTCATAACATAATGAATCAGTCTCAGCTGCCCCAGAGGGGTTTGTCATTTTAATGTTTGCCAGATATTTATTTATTTTAATTATTTATTTAGTAATGGACACATGAGATGTTCCCAGTGCCACGACTCAATGATGCTCAGCCAGAAGAGCGTGGTAGAGACAGCCATTACCAGCCAGTTGGGAGCGCCACCAGCTACTAGCGGCTGGAATGATGGCACATCAAAAAGTTTACACGCAATTATCCAAAAGAATTAAGTAAAACCCCAATACATTATTTTTTTGTATTTAGACGCAAAACGAATCCCAATTATTTAGTCGAAAATAAATATATAATCAATAATAATAATGACATAAGAAACCCAAATACACAGGTTAAACGAGTAATAAATATATATATATATATATATATATATATAATATATATATATATACTGTATATACTCAAAAAATAATATAAGAATTCAAAATACACACTTTAAACGAGGAATATATATATATATATATATATAAATATATATATATATATATATATATATATATAAATATATTTTACAGGTGCTTCAGGAGTAAAGGTCAATACTTCGGGAGGTGATAGTATCGGTCATTGTGAGAAAAAAGTTCATATGAAAATGTGTCTAATTCTGAATGGTTACGGAGATAGAGCTGTTTGAATCTAATGCGCGCGCAGCTCTTCCTCCCCTTTCCCTCCCCTATAACCTTGAACCATGTAAGCTGTAATGTAAGCATGTAGCATAAGCCAATCGACAGCTGACTGTTGTGAGTGACATTGTTTGGTGTTTGAAGCAGTGTTAAGAATGCCACACACCTTCACATATGCCAAATATGCAGATATGGTGTATGTCTACGGTTTTTGCGATGGAAGTGCAACAGCTGCTGTTGCAGAATACCGTCGACGGTTTCCGAACCGCAGAATTCTGGATCGAAGAGTGTTTACCACGGTTTTCAACACATTGCGTGAGATTGGTACATTTCTCAGCGCTCATGTTTCATCTGAACGTGAAGGTCAACAAGATGTGGATGGAGTGGAAAACATTCTTCAGTTGGTAGAGCGTAGTCCTACTATTAGCTCACGAAGATTTTCTACATGTCTCGGTGTACCACACACAAGAGTATGGCGAACATTCCGTGAGGAACGCTTGCACCCATATCATGTACAGCGTGTACAACACCTTCAACCAGGAGACGCTCTCATGCGACTGGAATTTTGTCATTAGGTAAATGTTAATCGCCGATTGCTTCGATTAATACTGTTCACCGATGAAGCTACTTTCACCCGTGACGGTATCAACAACACTCGTAACTCTCATCGGTGGTCAGACGAAAATCCAAATGCCACAGTGGAAACAAATTTTCAACATCGCTTCTCTGTCAATGTGTGGTGCGATATCATCGATGATCAGCTGATTGGCCCTGTTACTTTAGAGAATCGTCTTACAGGACAAAGTTACCTAGAATTTCTGCAAAATGAATTGCCAGGAATATTGGAGGATGTTCCTTTGGCTACACGCGCTGGTATGTACTTTCAGCATGACGGAGCTCCTCCACATTCTACCCGTCTGGTGATGCAATACATAAATCAAACTTTCCCTGGTCGATGGATCGGCCGCGGTGGTCCCATTCAATGGCCACCAAGGTCTCCAGACCTCTCTCCGTTAGAATATTGTTTGTTGGGGTGGATAAAAGGTCAAGTTTACAAAAGAAAGGTGGATACACAAGACGAATTGCTCGCGCGCATTTTGAATGCTGCTGCCCGCATAAAGGAACGTCAAGATCAACTCAGACGAACAACACGCGATCTTCGCACACGAGTTGCAAAGTGCATTGAGGTTGACGGTGGGATTTTCGAAAATGTATTGTAAACTGTAACAAATTTGTCATTTCTGTATCTGATACCATTCAAAATGCCAATGTTTGAATCAGGGCTGTGGACTCGAACTCGAACTTGAACTCGATTGAACTCGATTGTTTTCGTAAACTCGAACTCGAACTCGAAATAAATTATCGAGTTATCGAGTTCAGAGGTGAAAAAAGTTACAATCTCGCCCTACAAAGTTTGTATAAATATTACAAAATAATACATGCTACTGATAAAAAAATCAGAGACAAACAGAAGTCAGAACTAAAGTAAAATACAAACAATAATTTTAAAATTGATATACCAAATATATATCAGATTTTATTTAAATTACGGAAAATGTGTAATTTAATTTATCTAAATATTACGGTGGCGTCCTAATAAATCTATCTGGCAACTCCAGTCTTAGCAGTTAACACTGGGCCAAATAAACGGACGAGAAGCGTGTCATGACCGTTGGCGTGGAATATTTACCCCTCACTTCTTATCTTATTTGGTGGCTATTTGGACTTTGTACTTTGTAGGACAACTTAATTTATTTTAAATCTTATGAAGTAATTACCCTGGTAAGAGTCGTAAAATTTATTAACTGTATTTTTCATTATACTATGTGTATAAGCAGCTTTACGAATACGAACCGTTATGTTATATTCATTTCCTAATCCTATGCTATATTTAAAATTTTAAATATCAATAACATTGTTGCTAACGTTGTTGCTTTTATGTTTGAAATTTGAATTACGGAAATGTATGTTACGTAATTACGTAAAACTAATAAATATTCTTAAGTTTGCATAAGTGTTTTAGGTTATTTATATTTTATATATAAAAGTAATAAGAAAAGCCCCTGTTCTAGCCTTCTAGGGATTTACCATTTTTTCTACAATTATTTTTGGTTATTTTAGTTATCCTTGAAGCATTTTTTATCACTAGAAAGAATAGAAAGATAACGATGGAGTTTACGAGTAACTTGTGAAAAATTGTGTGGTATGAAAAATACCTAACCTATGGCAATGCCGATATATATATATATATATATATTTTTTTTCAGGTTCTTTGTTGAAAATGCCTAGAAGTCAGAGCAGTCGGGTCTACGAGTTTTTCTACCTTGATAAGAAGAACGTGTACAAATGTTCTCTGGAGAATGAGAATAGCGAAGCATGTGGCACTGAAGTGAAAGCTGCGGCAAACTAGAATGTATGTGCTAATCTGAAGTGGCACTTACAGAGAAGTCATCAAGACAAATGGAAGCTGGTCAAAATGTCGGATGAGCAGGGATCTTCTGCAACAAAGAAGCAGAAACTGGAAAAACCGAAGCAGTCGTCTATCGTGGCTCACTTCAAGCCGATGTCGGTGACGGTAAGTCTGACAAAAGAGACATTCAAAATGGGGCTTGTGCAGATAGCTATGACCGGTGCGGCGCTGAGTATATTTGAAAGTCGTGGATTCGTAACATTAAATGGTGAAATGGCTCGTAAGCTTGGAGTAAGCCTTTCCCGCGACTCTGTTCGTGGTTACATTCTGGAAGAAGCGAGGAGTGTAGAGTAAAAACTTAAAGCTGACTTCAGTGGTAAACTCGTCTACATAAAAACCGATGCCGCTACACGTCAAATGCGAAATTTCCTCGGCGTAAATGTACAGTACTATGACGAGATTGAGGGGAGAGGCATAGTTAAACCTTTAGCTCTCGTTGATACAGAAAATAAGCACACCAGCCAACACATTTGCAAGTTGGTGGACTTAACTCTGCAGAAATTTTCCATCCCGAAGAAAAACGTGCTTTGTTTGGTCGTTGACAACGCGAGCAATATGACCAAAACTGTTGAACGACTAAATGAACCAGTGAAAGCGCAAACAGATGATGAAGACGACGCCAGTGATAGTGAACTTAATGCTGGACACGGAAGCAGTGATAGCGAAGATGAAGAAGTAATGGCCATAATGGGCATTCCATATTCACCACATGAGATGCGCAGTGCATACCCTTCAATTGGCCATCAAAGATGGACTCCGACAACCTCAATGCACGAAGCTACTAACCAAAATTCGTTTTGTGACGCACAAACTACGGGCGCAAAATCTCCTGTCTGTGGTTGAAAAACGGTCAAAGAAACGTCCGATTCTGGACATGACCACGAGGTGGGGTTCCACTTTCAAAATGATTAAGCGTTTTTTGGAACTTCAAGAAGTGATTCAGGATCGTGGGGTAGTGTCTCCAGATCTGCATCTCTCAGATGCTCTATGGGTGGAGTTGCAGCAACTGAAGGATTTGCTAGAAGCCCCATACTTCACTACGATCGGCCTTCAGGAAGAAGCTTTGACTCCTGGGACCTTCATGAAGGAATGGTGCGCCCTCAAACGATCGTTGCGGCCAATCGGCTGTCGTATCGAGGAAGAAATAGATGAATCAATGGAGAAGCGTGAGGGGTCTCTGCTGGGAAATAAGATCTTCCTCGCTGCGGTGTTTGTGGATCCCCGTTACAGGATATTGCTTTCCCCACAGCAAACATTTCTGGCGAAGAAAGGGATTCGAGAAGTTGCAACGAAATTGCAGTTTTCCTCATCCTCACTACAGATAGATGAGGACTCACCTCAGTCACCTGATTCAGAATGTCTTCAGACGACTGAGGAGAACGCAATCGTCGAAGAAGATGAGTTTGAGAAAGAGCTTGATCAGTTAGAAATGAAGAAATCTCCCACTAGAAGGCGGCGTGCGACCGCAGTGGAAAAGTTAACGACAGATTTGGAGCATAGTATCGAGAAGATGATTGAGAAGGGAAGGTTAAAGAGTCCGACCGTATGGCCCCTGTTAGATTTATTTGAAGAGCCCGTACGAGGGGCATCAAAAATTTTAAGTGCAATGCCTGTAACACAAGTGTCAGTAGAGCGTTTGTTTTCTTCAATGCGCTTCATCCTTAGTGACGTAAGATCATCCATAAAACAGGATCTGTTGGAAGCATTACTATTTTTACGTACAAACAACAAATACTAAGTACTAACATTCTCTATAATTTTGTATGATATATTAAGAACAACCTAGTTTTGAGGTAACTTTTTTCAAAATAAATGTATGCAATTGGTTCTATTTTCATTTTAATGCCTATAAATAGCACATATCATTCCAAATTTACAGCAATAACTGAACTCGAACTCGAACTTGAACTCGAACTCGAAAAGATGACTGAACTCGAACTCGAACTCGAAAAAAATTCTACCGAGTTCGCACCCCTGCTTTAAATATTAAATGTTAGAAACAGTAATTGGTTTCTCTTTCTTGATTACCATTAACAATGCTTTTGTGTTTGTAGATTCAAACAGCTCTATCTCCGTAACCATTCAGAATTAGACACATATTCATATGAACTTTTTTCTCACAATGACCGATACCAGTGGCGACTCGTGGTATAAATGTATTGGGGTGCGATTTCATAAAATTGTACGACAACACAGACTCACAATAGGCTAGCGCGAATCCAACTGCCGCTCACAAGAGTACTTGTATTAACATATGCGGCTATGCCAGACGTACAATTCTAGTTAATTACAAATAAGTAATAATTTCAATAAAATACATATAAATGGCTTATATCATTATTACTGAAGTAACTATTAGTAAAAATAAAGTTGTTATTATAAAAAAAATTCGCGATTGTACTTATATTTTCATTACAACAGTAAAATATAATTTGTATTTACTTGAGCGAAAAATCTATCGCTCCATTCGGCTGCAATATTATTTTGTATTCAAACAGCGGTACGCTGTTTGAAGCTATGCTATAAGTTTAGAATATTATGTACTGTATGAAGGCTTACTCAAAATGCCTCATGAATCAAGATATGCCACATGAATTTTTAAAATATATTTCAAGAATATTTATTTTAATATCTTAAAATTAATATATTTTTTATCTGTTAAATTAATATTTATCGTTTCAAGCAAGGGGGAGCGACCGCTCCATCGCTCGTATACGCCAGTCGCCACTGACCGATACTATCACCTCCCGAAGTATTGACCTTTCCCCCTGAAACACCCTGTGTGTGTATATATATATATATATATACAATATATACACGCACACACACATATATATATATATATATATATATATATATATATATATATACACACACACACACATATATATATATATATATATATATATACAATCAAAAATAAAAATATAAGAATTCCAAATACACATACTGTACATAAAATAATAATACCGCAGAAGAATTCCAATATATATATATACACAGCGTTTAAATAAAATAGTAAGCTCACACGTAATCGAATCCACAGTTACATCCTCATTGCTTTGTCCTACACAATAAATACGATTTAACATTATTTCACCACTCAAAGTATGAGGAAGTCTATATTCTATATAAAGGGCTTTCAGCTCTTTTAACACTACTTTTGTGCCCACTTTACAGTTGGGCGGCAAGTTATCACTCTCTTTAAACGCGGATAGAATACACTCAAAAGCACGCACAAAGAGGTCATCGTTTGCCACAACATCCTTATTAAATTCAAGTTTATAAACACACCTCTCCAATCGCGGGTTTATTCTTTTCGATCCGAGCTTTTCAACCGTGAATTTTTCTTCACTGCGCGTAACGACAATTAAAATAATCTTCTAAATCGTGCCGGCAGATGACCATTATATAAAGAAATAGTTCTTCAGGGTGAACATTGTAGGTGAGTTCAGCCCTGTACTGTTCAAGTGCTTTGTACCAAAGCTCGTGATATTTCGCAGAGTCTAGGGCTCTAGGCCTTTTAAATACGTATCAAGCTCCAGTCCGTTCTCACTTTGGGCTTCCTTACACTCGGTGAAACCGTCGAGCAGAGCGGTGTACGTGTATTCGAGAACCGTATTAAAATAAAGCATATCGGTAACACTCGCGTCTAATATAGGTTTTAGTTTGCGGAAATCGACGACGTCAAATATTCTATCGAGAATGAAGCGGTTTCGCGTGGGGATAAGAACGTTATTGTCTTTTGCATCCTTCCACATCAGACGTATATCAATGCATGGCTGGTCACGTTTTACACACAACGTACAAATAACGACGTATGACGGTGTATCACTAACCTGCTCTTTTTTTGTACCTACACCTGCAGGTATTTTATAACCATCCTTCCCCCACTTCTCAACCAACACAAATATTCTGTATCCATCACATCGTTTGTTCCACGTAGTCCATTACATCGTTTGTGCCACGAAAGCCCACAATGCCCTCGACAGAATATCCATAGAGTATTTGAACCTCTTGCTCCTCACGCTTCGCACGGTTCAATGTAGCCTTTAAAGCCTCAAAGGAGGGAGGGCTAAGGATCCTTTCACTGTCCACCACATCTGTAGATTTTATCGAATACCACTTCATAAACGTCGAACACGCAATATCAAAGGTAGCCATCACTATTTATCCTCTAAGCGAGAGTTCTTCAAAATTCACGTCTGAGATCCAGAGCTTGTTGTGGCCAACTGAGCACGCAGGGGTAGAGATATGCCCAGGTAGTAGCAGGAGTCATGGGACCCTTTGATTGACCATACAGTGGGCGAGGCTTAAAATTTTTTCCTGTACACACACACACACAAAGGAGAAAATTAAATACTAATTGAAACGTGGTTTATTTAATAAACATATCATCAATAAGTGAATAATTCAAGGTGTGTGTGTGTGTGTGTGTGTGTGTGTGTATATATATTCAAATACACGTAATAAATAAATCATTCAAGAACCATAGTACTCAAAGGATACATTGCCGTGGGTGCTAGGCACCTAGTATTCGTTTCCTGTAGGTGTTACGACAGACCTTCGTGCCTCTAAGTTCCTTTACGCCCCCTAGTTTCTGTGCTCTGAAGTTATGAGTTCCCACAAACAGATGGAGGGGTTGGCCATCGTCTTCTAACCCCACTAGATCTTTGAGTGAATCAAAGTTAACGATCTGGCGGTTGGCGTGGTTAAGTGTGATACCGTTAGCCTTCACGATGTACTTGTACTCATCCCCCACCCTCACGCGTATACCGTAAGTTTTTGGCCTTGTTGAGACAAAAAAAATCGGCGTATGCGATGTCGGTATACTCATCCTTGATCTCATCAGTCAACTCCCCAAGGAATTCCCCAATAGGTGGCATATATTCACCTGCCCTCTCCGTGAATATCACACTATCTGTATCAGCGTACAGAAACGGTTGTCCGAGAGAATGCAGCAGATGCCACAGCTTGATACGTGCATAGGCTGTTGTGAAACTGGCTACAGGTATGTTTGTGACACGTGGTAGCGCTAAATATACGCCGATTTCTCATCTTCGGTCTCAACTCCTCGTGGGTATCCTGATGCTTCTACTTTATCCTTCAAAAAAGTACTAATATATGGTGTGAAAAGTTGGGGAGCTTCTGAACCCTCCACACCTCATATATCTTTAATATTCTGTACCTGTGACGGAGGGCTAGGGACAGTTCAGGACTTGTATATACCCCTCTGATTTTCCTCTGGTTGATCGTGTAATCACAATCCCCATTATTCTTCTCTGCGCACTTCACACAGAAGGAACATGAGCTTGTGGTCTACAACAATAGGTAAGATTGGCATCCATAAATCGCGAGGGGGGAGCACATCCATGAATGATAGTCCAAAGTAGGCTCTCACTCAAGTTGGCTGAAGACTCCCCGATGGTAGGCATGGATGGACTCACAAGTTTTTCAGGCGCGCCTACGGGGTACGAATTGTTCTTCATCAAGTAAGGGTATAATGAGCATAAGTCATAGTAGTGAAGCTTCACCCCGTCCGTAGGCGGAAAGTAAAGATTAAAGGGGTTTGTACGTCCTCCAGTCAAGCTGTCACCGCATTTGAGGGGGTCCACCACCATTATGCGTTTGATGGCTATTTCTTCACGATACTGCTCATCGGTTTCCAGCCAGTCGTCATATTCATGCTCCCACAAAACCTTGTAAGTGAACTGTGGACTTATAAGTTGGTCGCGGGTACGGATCCATGCGAGGCTGTCGGCGGGGGATCTTCCATGGAGGTCCCCTGTGAAGGC
Source organism: Bathynomus jamesi (assembly GCA_023014485.1). Taxonomy (NCBI): domain Eukaryota; kingdom Metazoa; phylum Arthropoda; class Malacostraca; order Isopoda; family Cirolanidae; genus Bathynomus; species Bathynomus jamesi. The sequence continues at coordinate 1,065,564 of JAJOZX010000014.1, read as the reverse complement.
ACACTCAGGGCGTGGACAGCCATGCCAGCAGCAACCGTTAAAGGAGTACACCGTCTTCTCACCAGTGACTGGATCCTCATTTAAGCCGTCCACCCAAAAAACACGGCCATTGATATTACTGACTACTTCCCCCGTGTGGCGAATGTTTTATATATATACACCTGTCTGCTATTGAATGTTTGTGAGTCAGTAAATGGCCTTATACCCATAACTGCGCTGGGCGTTTCGAGGAATAACGGCCAACGTATCTTTAGGCATGAAGTTGTTCTTGAATACCTCAAAACATGAGGCGATCGTGGTTGCGGCATGTAGTGGATCACAGTTGAAACGGGTTATATACACACTTCTAAAGGCTTGAGAGCATACTCTAAGTACACGCACGTCAGTCACATAATAACGTTCACACTCATACGCTATATTGTAAGGGCTATCTTCATTAAAGCTGCTGCAGTAGCGGTCAAAAACTTCACGTTCACCTGTACTCATACATTCACAGTTAAAACAATGTTTGGGGGGTGGCGGTCCGACATAATTTAAAGTGTCTTGAGTGAGGAATGTGTAAAGGAAGTACCTTTTGATACTTCTGCGCCTACACTCATCACCTTGGGTAGCTTGGCTAATTCACAAGGTGTGAACAGCAGGGTGTCTTTAAACTGTAAAGTGTCTTTAAACTGTACATTACCTCTTATCTGCATCTGTATAAGCTTGTTTCCTCTTTTCAAGGGGTCACCCGTGAATATCTCTGATGATTCGTGCTTAAGCAACTCCTTATAAAGGAACTGTGTGTCAAATTGTGCGGCGTTGTGAGCAAGAATATACACAGTCATTTTTTTAACTGATCCTGCAGACACCTTAAAAATGTTTGTCCGCTTACCGCATTTCTTACAATCATCCCATTCAATGTTCAAGCATTCGGCGCAAATAGTCTGACTTACGAGTGAATGTGGAATAACTTCTTTTGTTTCAGGGTTTGTGTAAGTCTCTATATCGTGGTACACAGTTATACAAGGTCTACTTTTAGGCTTAGCATCTTTCATATAACATACATGCTTTACTGCATCCGCCTTATATTTCTCATGACATGTAGAACAGTGAATTTCATCACATTTATGTGTGAATTTCACCCCGTTATCCATCATATGAAACATACCACATTAACAAAACCTTACATACATTACAGTCGCGCTTCTCAGCTTCAACTACACGACAATCACATTTGGAGCTTTTACACTGTTCACATACCATGTGGCATGCCTTACAATGTTTCACTATATCATCCGCAAACTCGAGACAGCCCTTACACAAATCATGTTGCCTTCCATATTTTCGACTTTTATCATAACTAGAGTAGAGAGTCCTGATATTACGGATGGGTAGATACGTTGACCCAGACAAGCCTAAAATAAGTAGGGTCTCTCACACAGCTTTTAAAAATATACACAGTCCTACGACGATCATCCATTCCAAATACAAATATACGAACATTCATTTTCTGCTCTACCCTTCTCAACTCTTGAAGACCCATGTTACAGTTAAAATCAAGTTTACAGTCCACAACCAGTTTACGGGCACGCTGCATAACCGTCCGCAACCAAATTTGCCAGGCCCTCGTCTGTAAATAGCTTGAGAATTGAAGTTAAGGGTAAAAGGCGTTGCGTTGTGGCCTTCAGGTCTGTAGACATGGTCTATATCAATCGTAAAATTCTGCAAATTAAGCTCAGTACCGCTTTGTGCGGCTTGCATTATACACCCCAAGATATACTGTACTTCTACATCAGCTAGATGCCTGTAGGGTATTAGTGCCCCAAAATCGTCTTTATCGGAATCAGCTAACCCGAACCCGAGCGCCAGACGCGTCCTGACTTCACACCCCTCACTGCTCTGAAGAGCAAACTCCACAATACGTTAAATCATGCGCGTTAGTCCGTGTTCATAGCCACCACTATACACGACTCGGGGTTCGATCCTGACTATGTATCGGTTTCTAGTCAGGGCTGGGGTGGCGGTAACGTTGCGTAGCAGTTCGAGTGATATACCGGTGGCTGATGAGGTGGAAGGCTCGGACGAATGGGAGTAAGTGGGTACAACTTTATTGTTTTTAGATGGTGCTACTGAGGGAGGCGTGTCGTAAGACGTGGAGGGTTGCGGCTCTATTACTGATGACTTTAAGCGCTTTGCCGGGGAAGATGTTTCATGCACACACTTTCTTTTTCTGGTGTTGACGACTGGGGATGCTGCTGCTGAGTTTGCTATATCTTTTGGGGCGTTGAGGGGGTCTGTAACCACACCATCGTCGTCAGCAGTATCGATAGTAGGGACATGCTGCTGTAACTAGTCATTCACGGTTCTGGAGAAGAAAAACAAGAATATGAGGAGCAACACTTAAAATTTTGTTATATCCTGTAAAGGCTACACTTAGGAGTGTGTCGTGTTAGAGATGGAATCTGTAGAAAAATTTAGGTTCAGAAGTCCTTCTGCATGCATTATTTCCCGTCCTACAGCCTGTGACAAAACTGTGTTTATGTTGAAAATCATTAAAGATAAGGACGAATTTTGTGCACAAAGTCATATGTGTTATTCGACATACCAAGCCGTATTCAATGAGTACCAAGATGTCATCTTGTTCCACAAAGGTGTTTACGATGTTAGTTCTATAAAGGGTGATGAACACACGGTTATTTTAATTGACAATCTTATGTTAGAAATGGATAAAACGTTTGCCGAGACATTTACAGTATTCTCCCATCATCTTAATATAAGCGTGTTCTTCATCAATCGAAACCTGTTTTTCAAGAATAGATACATGCGTGATGTATCGCTAAATACATAATATCTAATCTTATTCGCCCAGCGTAGAGATGTGGCACAAATTGGGGCATTACCCAGTCAAATGTTCCCGAATCAGCGTAAGGAGTTTTTGGAAGTTTATAAAGAAGTTACAAGTCAACGTTACGGCTATTTGGTTTGTGACCTTCACCCGCGAAACACGTTTAGGGTTCTTCTAAGAACGAATATATTCCCGGACAAGGCTGAAACGGTATACATCCCAGAATGAGAAGGTAGTTAAAGAAATATCGTGAATTAATAAAGATCTACCAACGATTACCACGCACTGTACAGCGACTGTTTGTTAAAAATATTGACTCAGACTTTTTAAAATGCGTCTGTGAAATCTGCCTTAACGTTATAAAATGCAATGTACCGATGAAACCCCCTCAGAAGGCGCGCTTACGTCGTTACAAGAGCATAATACGTTCACTCGCTCGTAGAAAGAGAAGTATGGGAAAGAAAAACGAATCATTGTGCAAAGAAGTGGCTCATTCCTCCCCCATCTTGTTTTCAGTTTTGGCTCCTTTATTGTCTAGTATAATATCATGAAAAAAGTGCTCGTGCTTCCACGCGAGGTGCATGCCTCGTTACAAAATACAAAGGATTCACCACTAGATCCAGGGAAAAATAGGCTTCAAAGAATGGAGAATGAATTGATGAATCTATGAAGCAGCGAGAAGCCCCCCGACGAGAAAAGAATTTTATATCAAGAAACTCTACATAAATTTCTTCAAGCGCTCGAAGGTTATAAGAAACTGGCCGAGGTGCCCATAGTTATCAGACATGGCACCGATGCTGTCGGATCTGAGGCCAAGGTTAGAGACGAGCAACCAAAGAACAACGGATCGCAACACATCGAGCATGTATTAAAAAGTAGTCTACCTCATACGTTGAGGAATAAGGGTATAAGTCTCTACAATCTATTGAGTGAAAACCCTATTATACATTGGTCCGATACAGGCGAGGTTGTTGTTGGATGGTCAAAGGTACAGGGTTCGAACATCATTGATATCGTGCATGATTTGGTGAGAAAGTGGGATAAGCCTTCACCAACCGGTGGGAGCCTATTAAAGCTAGGCTACAGCAGATAAACTTTCCAAAAATGTTGATAGGTAACCAAAACAGGTTAAAAGACGGAGGAAGCATCGCAGGTACCACAACTGAACTCACCTTCACCTCCATCATTAGCATCTCGGAAGAAGAGGAGACCATTCGCCAACGGACAACCCTATCCGAGCGCCTCTAAAATACGTAAATGGCTATCATGACATTTCTAATCCAGCATCCTACGGTGGTGTTAATAGATTGTACAAGAGGGTATATGATGAGGGTGTAGAGAGAAAAGATGTTGAGAGGTTTTTGCGTGAACAGGATGCCTATACACTACATAAACCAGTGAGAAGAAGGTTTAAGACTGCCAAGACTTTAGCAGCCGCGGTTGATTCTATTGGGCAGGCGGATTTAACAGACATGCAGAGGTATTCAGTGTATAATGAAGGGTATAGATATATTTTGTTTATAATAGATATGTTCTCTAGTCCCACTTAAGAATAAATCGACTGAATCAGTGGTTAAAGCGACCAAAGCGCTGATGTTAAAAGAAAGCAGGATTCCTGGTTATTTCTCTACAGATTTGGGTAAAGAGTTTATGGGCCGAGCTTTCCAGAACATGTTGGAGTTTAATATCAGTTATTACACCTCCGATTCTATACATAAGGCATCTCTAGCCGAAAGAGTTCAGCGTACCATAAAGGAGCGTATGCATCATTATTTCACACATAAAAATACATGCAGATATATAGACATTCTGGAGCCTCTGGCTTTATCCTACAATCGGTCACGGCATCGCATGATTGGCACATCTCCGAATGAGAGTTTAAAGAGAGACCACCATATAGAGCCTGATAGCTGTAGAGCACCGCCACGTCCTGCTCGTTTCAAAATCAATGACTATGTAAGGCTGTCACGAGCGGGAAATAAGTTCGTGAAAGGTTTTGATCAAGGGTGGACTCAGGAGATTTATAAAGTTAGATCTATGACGCCTAAAAACGAAGTGATGCTGTATTACGTTGAAGATTTGAATGGCGAAGAAGTTAAGGGAGGCCTCTATATAAGGCGAGGAGATGCAGAAAGTGGTATTTAATTTAGTTAAAAATGCGTTTAAAATTGAGGAAATTTTAGGCAGTAAGGGTACAGGGAAGAGAAAGATGTGTCTGATGAAGTGGCTAGGGTACCCTGAAAGCTTCAACTTCTGTATAAAAGCTCAAGCAATAATGAAACTTGACTAGTCTACAAGATGACGCCTAACCACTTCTACGTCAAGCTCCCTTCTTCTGCCTCTTTGGACGTGCATCCTGACAACACCCTGTCCAGCTTTATAACATAATTGCATGGACCTATCGAATTGGGGGGGTGGATCATATGAGGTCAATCTGTGCGAATTTCAGTTGGACACCAAGTTTTTAACCGTTGAAAAGAATGAGGTTGTTTTTCTGGTTGTTAGAAGAGCCGATGAGTGTGACAAAATAGGCTTAAGTTTAGATGATACTATGCGTTCAGTCTGGGCTGGAGAGACACAGTACTATAGCAAAAAAGTATCACTAGCCCTTGGTCAATATGACACAGCCTCAGTTATTGTAAGGGCTTTAAATAAGAGTTTTGAAAGGTCATACCTCACCACTGATTTACTTTTTGAAGTCGTAAACATAGACACCCCGTCCCATCCTTTGATGCTAAAATCAACGATTAATAGAAATAATAAGGATAATGAACTGTTCCACATTATACCCACGGACAGGTACGGTGGGACCTTCCAAAGAGACACGATTTACAGCACGAATACCCGTGCTTATTGTACCAACTAAATTTGTCGAAATTAGCCTCTGGACCCCCTCCCCCAAGCATGTGCTTTGTTTAGGGTGATATCGTGAACCACCAATTTCTTGCGGATACCCAGGCGCGCTTGTTACGCATTGTACACATCCCTGATCATAGAGGCAGGAGCCTAAGCATCCCATATGATAAGCCTCATTATGTCCAAGTTGCACCTAACCTATTAACCAGCATCTCAATATACTGTATATAAGAACGATTGAGGGGAAAAAGTTTCCATTCGGCTACGGGAGCTTAACTGTGAAGCTACACTTCCGGAGTGTTGTGACACAATGACACAGAGACCATTTACCGTCTACCGTGGGGTGGGATACCAACGTGGAAGTGGGATCGGGTCAAATTTTTCGGCTGCTATGTTACGTACTGCAGTGCCCTTATTGAAAAGTGGTGCCAAATATCTTGGAAAGAAGGCCCTACAATCAGGACTTAACACATTTGAAGATATAATGGCTGGTAGTAAACCTAAAGAATCTCTCATAAAACACTTACGATGTACACGAGATGAGATCGTGGAAGATGTCAAGAGAAATATGTGCGGTGGAGGGAAGAAAAAAGAAAAAAGTATCTAAAAGAGGAAGAAAACGTACTGCACGGCGAGGGAAAAAAGGAAAGCTAAGCATCCAAACTGTCGTGTAAAGCGGAGAAAGACTTCAAAGAGATTTACCAAGCGTTTGAAACCGGTCGTGGATTTATTTTTAAAAACTAATATAAGGTAAATCTGTTACAGGGGCCTCTCATAACTAATTGTACAACTGACGTGGAAGGGTGCACTAACGGATACTATGACTCATTTTATCCATCCTCACAGTTTGGAATGCTGCAAATCCGAGTTGAATCTCTTTGACGTGCCACCGACACAGACGAGTATTGTGGGGACCGAATTCGTTACAATTCAGGTAGTAATTTTTTCGACCCATCCGACGTATTTCTTTACAAATTAAGAATTGCGCAGTCGGACGGCACAGATTGTGAAGAGGGTTACGCTGTATACCCTGACAACAACTTCCTACACACACCGATAAGCCAGTGTGATGTGTACCTGAATCAAACTAACGTATCGCCTGGAGCTAGCCATCATCATTATAGAGCCTATTTAGAAACTGTCTTAAACTTTACGAGAGATGCAAAAGAGACACATTTGACTGTTCAGGGGTATTACACCCCCTAATTGATAACCAGCGTAAAAAATAAATTTAAAAATTCTAAAAACAAAATATACGATTGCTTTGCGCGACTCCATTCGGATTTTTTTCCCAAGATAAGCTGCTTTTGAATGGCGTTGAAATGCGGATTAAAATTATACGTACAGCCTCCGAGATATGTTTAAATCTGGGTGAGGGTACCGAACAATCTGTCAAACCGGTTGTTGTACACATTTTAGACACGTATCTTAGAGTTCGTAGCGTGAAGCTATCTGCTAGGAGGCAGATGCAAATTGAAAAGCGTTTGTTGAAAGATACAGCTAAATACCCGATGAGGGGGGTGATTTTAAAAACGCATACCGTCACGGCAGGTGTAACTACCAAGCAGATAGAAAATGTAGCCTTGGGGATTCTCCCACAGTGTGTTCTTATTGGCTTGCTCGACCATAAGTCCATCGTAGGTGATTATAAGAAACCCATCTTCAAATTCCAAAATTTCGGGTTGAAGAGCATAAATTTACATATTAACGGTGCACCCGTTGATAGTGGTTTGGAGGTGAGATATTCTACAGATTCAGTTTTTTATGTTCACGCGCGTACCACAATCTATCCCGCGATATTAATGGTTGTGATGTTTTTGGGTCGGGGGTCTCTATAGATGAGTTTATAAATGGAAGCTCATTGTATATTTTTGGTCTGTCCGCCGATCAGTGTGCGAGCGCGAACACCCATCTGAATCCACAACACAGGTACACGGTAGTCTCGGGATAAGATTCGAGTCTGGTGAGGCATTAACCACCCCTATAAGTGTATTTTTTACTTAGAAAATCAGAGCGTCATCGAGAGGGATCACTTCAGAAACGTATCTGGCGATTTTTAAAATAATGGATGAAATGACTATACGAGCAGTTATGAAGGGTGACTGTTTCACACGGGACATATTCATCGGTACTTATGCGAAAAATGAAAAATCGAAACAACCGATTAAGAAAAATGCTGCATTTATAGTAAACACGGACCCACTGGGTAGCCTGGGTACTTATTGGTTCGCTATATTTGTTAGAAATAGAGAATGTGTCAAATATTATGATTCTCTACCAATGCAATTGTTGCTTGACCCCATAATTATGGATTTTATAAAAAAGCTGCGTGTACAAAGAGTTGTATGGAATCCGCAAAGATATCAATCGCTTTTCTCAAATATGTGTGGACCCTATTGCCTCTGCTTTACTTCATTTCTATCACGCGGTAGAAAGCTAATATTATGTAAAAATGGAATTATGTGTTAATTTGATATTTTTCTCCGTTTTTTATGATAATAAAATAGAATTATGTATTAAAATAATAAAGTGTTGGAAGTATTTTGTATTATTCTTACCCACACACAAGAAAAAAGAATAAAAAAATTCACGACAGCTCAATGACAATCTGACATTCGGGATGTTCCTCCCTAAAAACAAAAAAAATAACATACAGTCGACGCAATCCTAAAATAATATTGGGAGAGTATAAATGAAGTTTATTAGAGTTTATTGTTCAAAAGAGTTTTCGAATTCTCACCCGGTTAGGTCAATAGTTTGGGGAGGCAATGTTGCTTTTTCGTACTACAATACACTCCTGAGAAGGTCCGTGTTAGAGCTTTTAAAAAATACATTAAATATCTTAATGTATTTAATTTTCCCAGAAGAGTTCCTTGTTCCATGCACGGTCTGTGTTTAACATATATATATATATATATACACTCTATTACATGAAACTGTGAGGTATACGCTAAATAAAATTCATAAGCCACTCAAACTGCATCATTAAATACAGCACACAAGAATAAAATCTTACATTGTAGCTCCTATAATTTCACATTCGAGATGGTCCTCCCTAAAAACAGAAAAAATAACATTCAGTTGGCGCATTCCTAAAATAGTATTGGTAGAGTATAAACGAAGTTTATTAGAGCTCATTATTCAAAAGAGGTTTTGAATTCTCATCCGGTGAGGTCAATAGTTTGGGGAGGCAATGTTGCTCTTTCGTACTCCAATACACTCCTGAGAAGGTCCGTGTCAGAGCTTTAAAAAAAAAATAGTGGATACGTTAAATATCTTAAAACAATATATATATATATATTATATATATATATATATATATGCTGCAAACCCACAAGGAAAAAGAAAAACGATTCCAAGGTCTTTCGTGTACTCAGAGCTACACCTCGTCATGAAACTGTGAGGTATACGCAAAATGAAATTCATAAGCCACTCAAATTGCATCAAATACATCGATACAGAAAAACATCATTAAATACAGCACACAAGAATATAATCTTACATTGTAGCTCCTATAATTTCACATTAGGTATAGTCGTCCCTAGAAACAGAAAAAATAACATTTAGTTGGAGCATTCCTAAAACAATATTAAGGATCTTTTTAAAAGAGGTTTTATGTAAGGGGGAGCTTTTTGATAACCTTGTAATCTTGTTTCTTGTTAATCTTCACACGAAGGTCAAGCTGGTGGCCCCGCCTCTAGTCCTGGCTTGGTGGAGGAGCGAGTTGTTCTCTTGCGCTCTCCACCGTACATAGCCAGGTACACCCGGCTCATCTGGTACCGTCCTGATCCAGGCAACTAGTCTTCTCTTGAAAACTTCAACTTTGACCCCTGTAATGTTTCTGAGGTCCTTTGGAAGCTGGTTGAAAATTCTTGGCCCCGTGACAACAAAGCTATTTTCCTTCAGAGTTGAGGAGGTCTCTTGTCGGGCCTTTAATTTGGGAACACTACACATTCTGCCTTTCCTATTTTCCAATGTTGTCTGGATGGTAATTGGGTTTAGTTTGAGATTTGGTACCAGTTTTTCGTCATTTTCCATATATAGATTATGGTATACCTCTCTCTTCTTCGTTCCATGGAGGGAATAAGCTGAATTACTTACAAAGTATAATCGGTGCCGCTCGAACCGGGGTTACTCTCGTAGAATGAACCTTGTAACACCTCTTGCTCTATGGTTTGGCTCGAGAATGTGTGTCCAGCATCTACTAGTCTCATAAAATGGACACACGCGTCACCACTGCAAAAATAACGACACATACATAGAGAATGGATATATATATATATATATATATATATATATATATATATATATATATATATATATATAGATAGATAAAAATAGCTACTCACATTGAATCACAACATAGGAACATCTCAGGTGTTGTAAATTCTCCTAGACACCTGTGAATGGAAAACTCCAACCTTTCAAATAAAAATAATAATAGATTAAAATTGTGCACTCAAAAAGAACTCCCTCCTACACAAAATAGCTACACAATAGATTCCATATACTTCACTAAGAACGTTTATTCGCATAAGACACTCGTCCGACGGCATTTTCTTTGAATTTATATGCACGGTTTGAAAACTTAATTAAGCTGATTTGTATATGGCTCTGTCACGCGTTTTATAGGCGCGGGGAGAGCACGCTCCCCTAGAATGGGGCATGATGAAGAAAAGTCTTCCTCCCTCCCCTACACTTTCAGAAATCCGAACGCTTATTTGGTGCTTGTGTTTTAGTGGGAGGTTACTAAACGGTACTTATTGGCGGGTCTTAAGTGTTTGCCTGAGAGAGAAAAGGGGGCGAGAGAGAGTGAAAGTTTATAATTCAAAACATGGTATTTCTTTTTATATTCGGATAGATTATAAATAAACGTGATGCTGAAAATTAATATTTAATTTCTATCCTAAAATGCAATGTTAAAACGTTCCCTCAAAAAATGACGCGGGGCTGATAAAAGTATTACATAAGCTGCGCTTCAATACCTTTCAACTGAGTGTAATCAGTTTGATTCTTTAATGCACTGTAAAGGAGAAAAATGGTTAAAGTAAGCCTTAAATTTGATTTTTTTTTTCCTAAAATATGTATAGAAAACGTTATTTACTTAGGTAAACTCTACTAAAATGAAGCAAGTATATAATAATCTGGGAAGATATTGAATTTATAATATTACGAAAAAGGAATTTAATAATATTACGAGAAAGGAAACGAAAGATATTTTGTTCGAGTTAATACGAATATTATTAGGAGAATAGAATTTAATTGAAAAATATTAAGAGAAACGCTTGGAATGAACGATATTAAGAGAAAGGAAACGAAAGGTTTGGGGAAAATATCATGTTTAATTCAAGTTGTTTTATTATTTCGTTCAAAGGGTTTCTTTACAAACATTTGAATCATGTTTTTAAACGTTCTTTATTATTTGACCAAAATGTGATATTTTGCTTGGCTACTGTGTTGTGGAGAGATTTTTCGCACCAGCGAGATCTCCTAAAAGGTTACTTCGAAGTGATAGTACGGGTCAGATGTTCTTATAACCTCATTATTTAGGAAAAATAACACGGGTTCCTTATACAGGATGGTTTATATTCGGTTGTAAAATTATAGGAAAGCAGAGCGCCTTAAATTTTTCTCGAAATGAGATACTTTTATTTGTCCCAATAAATGTTTTTCTATGGCGATGTCTTAAAAGAAATGTGTCGTAGCTAAAATTGTCGCAGCTACAGTATGTCTCAGCTTTCGTTCTATATATTTAAGTAAATTGTCTCCAAATGCCCCCTTAATCAGGATGGAAGACCCCTTCGTTTAAATACACTATCGTTGGAATAAATAAACATTTCTTTTCATTCAAATAGTTTTGGGATGTTATGTGCAGTGAAATAAGTACTTGTTTGGTGTGCATATAATTATTGCGTTTTGCTTTTGAATTAAGCAAGAACTTTGAAGTGAGATTATTAAACATAATTAATTGCTTTTGCAGTGAAATTATATTTGATAAATTACATCGATGCAGGGACTTTGAAGTGAAATTATTGTGATTTATTAAATGAAGTGAACAGAATGATGTGGTAATTTAATTGATGGTGAAAATACATGGAAGCAAGGACTTTGAAATGTTTTGAATTATATTCTTTTGGTTATTTAACTGAAGGAAGGACTTTCGAGTGAAATTATGTGCTTTTGGATATTTAATTGAAGCAAGGACTTTGGAGTGAAATTATTGTGATTTATTAAATGAAATGCTTTGGATATTTAATTGATGGGGAAATTACATGGAAGCAAGGACTTTGAAATGTTTTGAATTATATTCTTTTAGTTATTTAATTGATGGGAAATTACATGGAAGCAAGTGAATCAAGTGGCTATTCAAGGTAAATTGACGCTACGCCATTTGGTTTGTATATTAATTGAAAGAGCAGGGGCTTAAATTTGTATATTAAGATTTGTTTTAATCAGGATGAAATAACTGAAGAGCAGGGGTGATGTGTATACTAAGATTTGTTTGAATGATACGTAAAGCCGGCATATAAATAAATGTCTGAGGCTGCTCGGGTAGTGTGAGCATTAATTATATCAATTAAATAACTATTCTTTTGATGGGTGTCATTGGGGAACATCTCCCTTTAATAATATACACTCCTTCAAGGGGAACATCTCTCCTTTAATTAATATCGGGCATCCTCTCCATATATATGTTTGTGTATATATAAACGTGCCATCATACTGGTAGCTGGTGGCGCTACCAGCTGTCATGGTCAAACCTGAACATTTCTAGTGTGGGTGATTGTACGGAGTATATAAACGACAGAAATAGGTTAATTAAATAAATGATTGTACGGAATATATAAACGATACAAATTACAGGAGGTTGGGGCTATATAAATTGAATTTTTGTTATATAAGGGATAACTGAACATTTCCTCTCAATATGGCTCAAAGTTAGTTTTGGGGAAATTGAATTTTTGTTATATAAGGGATAACTGAACATTTTCACTCTTAATATGACTCAAAGTTAATAATATATACGGCTTCTAAGTCAGCTGTGATGCCGACCAGGGTATCTGAGGTGACTCTTCATCGGCAACATCTCCTTTCTCCATTATTTAATTCTTTTGGATAATGGGTGTCATTATTTTTGAAGCGCCATCATACCTGCCGCTGGTGGCGCTACCAACTCTCTGGCTCTCCTGGCTGAGTTTCATTGGGCTGTGGGAACGTCTCTTCTCTGGCATTAATAATATATATGTATACCAATTAAGTTAATGATATATAAATTGAATTACTCTCTTAATGTGGCGATGCCTTTAATAATATATCTGGCAACCAAGACAGCTGAGGCTGATTCATTATGCTTCGTGACGCGGCAGTGGGAACATCTCTTCTGTAATATGGGTCAATTAAATATCGGGCATCCTCTCCATATATATGTTTCATTCTTTTGGATGTATATAAACTTTTTGACACGCCCTTATTCCTGCCGCTGGTAGCTGGTGGCGTTACCAACTGGCCTGGATAATTCATTAAACCGTGAACATCTCTCTGCCATTAATAATATATATGTATACGCTCCTTCTAAGTCAGCTGAGTTTGGTTCATTATGCTTCGTGACGTGGCAGTGGAAACATCTCTCTCAGTATGGGTAAGTAAATAAGGTTTTGACGGAATATATAAACGATAAAAATAGGTTAATTAAATAAATGATTGTACGGTAGGGTGGATCGATTTTACATTTTTTTCGATTTCCATATTCTAATAGAGACAGAAACTTGCGCATGCATGATAAAAATAGGTTAATTAAATAAATGATTGTACGGTAGGGTGGATCGATTTTACATTTTTTTCGATTTCCATATTCTAATAGAGACAGAAACTTGCGCATGCAAGGTAATCGTCTTCTGCCCCCGGCAGAGCGATGAAAATCATATTTTAGTAGTCAAAAACGTATTTTTCTTATAATTTTTAAAATATTTCAATATGCATCAAAATTATTCCTAATAACTATAAAGTCGATGAAAAAGACCTCATATGATCGTTTTTCCAAGCGCGTTGTCCTACGTTAATATCTTTTGCCCCCGGCAACAACGTCAAATGTTGAAAAAATAGGTAATTTATATACATATTTTCAGATCGGCTCTTTGTCTTAAATAATGCATTTATATATTTCCCATAGCATTTATATCGTTGCTTAGGCATGAAATAACACACACGCAAAATTTTATGACCCTAGAGTAATATCTTCTGTCCCCGAGAAAAGTCTAAATGTGGATTATAATTACGTTAATGCGATGTTATAAGTACGATAAGTACTAAGTACAGCTCCTCGCTTCCTAATTTTATAAAATTAGCAACCCAGAACTCACCACGAGGAGGTGGCTGTACGTCGAGTTCCACCCTATCCAGCCCCAACCACCCTTCCTTTGGCTGTATGTCGATTTACATACGGTAATCTTTCTTAGAATCAAATCGTGGAATTTTTGTTCGGGAGTGAAGGCGGGAGCGGATGAATCCGTCCCTCTCTTCTATTCCACTTACACTGGCAGAGGCTTCGGTTACTAATTTGATGAGTCTCTCGACCGCTTGAGTATGACAAGGGAATAGTGGGATCAGTCCATCAGGCTGGTCTCTCGTCTCAACAAACTCTTTTATTCGGGTATCAGGTATTGTTTTTGTAACGGGGGGTTCGGTCACCTCAGCCGTTTGCCAGTTGATCATTTCGTAATAGTTTGGCTATCGTAGAGCAGCTCAGGCATGGCGAAGGCTCGAATTTCCCCCCTGGTGATTGTTTTGATCGTGCTTTTAATATTCTTCTCCATCCCAATTCTCTTATGTGTTGCTCATCGGCATGTAGCATGGAGATAAAAATATTTTCTGGGTGAGCAAAGAAAGAATTTCTACGGAGGACTTCGTTGGCGATTGTCTTAGATCTTTGAGGCATGGTCTGAGAGAGACGCATCATTTCGAAAAAATGTTTTGCGCCCTCAGTGAAACTGGAGTTTTTCTTTATCTTAAACCAAATTGGTGCGTAAACTGTCATAATGAATCGCACAATTTCGTTGAAGGTGCTGGAGGGTTCACTGGTTGAAACATAGAGGCGCAGAAATCTATTTGCTGTTGTCAGCCACCTGGAATGCGCCATCTTACCTGGATTTCGAGCCGCGAGAGCTGAAGAGCAGCTACCGCTCGACACTGCTCTGTAGATGCCTAACAAATATTTTTGGTCAGTGCTCAACTCGGCATCATCTATGTCAATGTCGGGAGATGGAATGGCATCGAATTCTTTAATTGGAAGTTTTTCGCAGTCGTTCAGTTGTTTTCCAACTGGTCCAGTAAAGCCCATTGGCCCAGTTGTTTTGCCGTCCAAGTCTTGAATGAGGTGTCGCAGTGATAATTCATTACCGTGTAATAGGCATATGATCCACTGAACTGGCCTTTGTAGTTTCATTTCAATCATACGAATGGCTCCACCCTTTCGACTGGCGCGTCAGTGGCAGCTGCTGCTGGCAGCACTCACCAGAGATGACCTTTAAACCCTAGCCTAGAGTCATAAAATTTTGCGTGTGTGTTATTTCATACCTAAGCAACGATATAAATGCTATGGGAAATATATAAATGCATTATTTAAGACAAAGAGCCGATCTGAAAATATGTATATAAATTACCTATTTTTTCAACATTTGACGTTGTTGCCGGGGGCAAAAGATATTAACGTAGGACAACGCGCTTGGACAAACGATCATATGAGGTCTTTTTCATCGACTTTATAGTTATTAGGAATAATTTTGATGCATATTGAAATATTTTAAAAATTATAAGAAAAATACGTTTTTGACTACTAAAATATGATTTTCATCGCTCTGCCGGGGGCAGAAGATGATTACCTATTAAGCTAAGATTTTGCAGAGGCTATTTTCACATACATGCGCAAGTTTTTGTCTCTATTAGAATATGGATATCGAAAAAAATGTAAAATCGATCCACCCTATTGTACGGATTATATAAACGACAGAAATAACTGTGAGGTTAATTTTGAGGTTATATAAATTGAATTACTCTCTTAATATGACCCTGCCAATATATATATATATACGCCTTCCAATTAAGTTTGATTCATTATGTTATAAACCGTGCTAGTGTGGACATCTCTCCATTAATATATAAATGATTAAAATAAATAAATATCTGGCAACCATTAAAATAAATATCTGCAGTGGGAGCATCTCCTCTCTGCCTTTAATATATAAAATAAATTGCGCTACCTGGCAACCATTAAAATGGCAAACCCCTTTAGGACAGCAGAGACTGATTCATTATGTTATGAGCCGTGGCAGTGTGAACATCTCCTCTCTGCCTTTACTAAGTAATTAAAATTAATTCGTTATCTAGCAACCCCCTCTAAGCCAAAGCCTGCCAACCTGATGAGGCTGGCTCATTATGTTTTGTGACATACCAGCGAGAATATCTCTTACTTTCTCTCTTAGGTTAGGTTAGATTAAGGTTTACCTTCTTCTTAGGTTAGTCTTTACATAGGCTAAGGTTTACCAAGGTTAGGGTTACCCCTTTGGGGGGAGGTCATCCTCCCTCTCCCCCAAAGCTCCCCCCTTCCTGCAGTTTGTTGGATTACCCCCACCCCCTTGCTGTATAACCCCCTATCCCCTCTCCTCCTTACACCACCTTGCAACATTGATCAACATTTCATTGCAATTTGTATTCTACCATTTTGCGGGCATACTACTGAAGGTGAAATCTTAAGTCAGGAAGGTAAACCAGAAATGCACATTTCACAGAGGAAATCGAAAAAGAAACCGGTATAAGTCGTAGTAGCATTAGAAATATTGTGAAACACGATTTGGGTTCAAAAGCTCATAAACGTATATCAGAGCAAAGTCTAACGGCCAGTGGTGGCGAACCTTTTTTGCTGGCGGGTCATTTTTGTTACTTTTGATTTTAAAAAAAACGAAATTGGGTCACAATAATTTATTTACTTACTATTTTCAGTGAGAAACTTGTTGGATTTTAGCTGCTAATGTTTTGATCCGAAGTTTATATTTAGTTGTCTTTAGTCTCATACATGCAGCACTCATATCTGTGCGAAGGCGATTCCTAGTGGTGGATATGACGAAATTCATGGAGGAAAACAACTGTTCACATGATAGCGGGCCGGCCAAAAATTGAAAAGTCCTCTAGAAAAAACTTAACGGCGTCTTTTGTTAATAGCAGGCACCCACCTTAGATAAGTAGTATTGAGGATGCCAAACAAGATGTGGGTGGATGCCACTCTCATTTTTGGGTTTGAAGGTCCCATACAAGGTTACAAAAGTCAAATTCTGAAAAATTCCGAATTTTTGCATTTCAGTGGTGGCTCTATGTAACAACGTGTTTAAAGGTGTATCATTAGCACATAAAGCATATTTTCATGATTTTATAGATAATAATTAGATGTAACTATGACTCTGGATGTCTTTATTTCCATTAAAGCTATATTTAGCATGCTGGGTGAGGTGCGCATTGCCTACTACTACCACAGTACAAGTAATAGCATACTTTCACATGTTGAATATTTTGAATGCACTGGTTGGCCAGACATTGGTTTGTTATATACAATTAAAAGAGTGCAGACAGTGCCAGCTGGTAAAATAATAATAATAATAATAATACTGCTAAAGGATAGGTATGTTTCGAATTGTTTCAATATATCTGTAGCTATTACATACTGCCATTCCCACTTGTCTTTGTAGATAGGGAGCTCATTAGCAATGGACTCTGTAGCTGTCATCAAGCGCAAGAGAAAACGTCAGGATGTCAGTGAGGATTGTTGCTTCTTCTGCCAAAGCAGCGCTGGTGACATGCGCACAGCATCAGCAGAAGGAAAAGCAAGAACTATGACTGTGGGCGATGAGAGAAAGAACCTGGGAGATACCTACTATCTTGATGTTTTACAAAGACTGGAAAGTCATTCCAAGGATGATTTCAATGCATTGGAACTCAAGTGGCATAAACCATGCTACTCTTTATTCACCTCTGAAGGCAAACTCAAAAGGCTGCGAAGTCAGCAGCAGACCATGGGTGCATCGGCGACCACAAAAAGTGCAGGCTCTCAGGCTTTTCCCCCAAAGCGTAGACGTTCAACACCAGTGACTGACTGGACCCTCTGCATGTTTTGCCAAAAGAAGACCACAAAGAAACTGCATAGGGTGGAGGCAATGGAGAAGTCAGATGACTTGATCCAGCGTACCAAACACGACCCTGTCATGAGCATACCGTTGTCAGCGATGAGTGATGTGATTGCAGTTGAAGGCTGCTATCATCTGGCATGTTTGGTGACATTTGAGAGACGTACTAGAAAACAAGCGGTGTCAGAGGAGAAGCAAGGGCCTGAAAATGAGTGCATGACGAAGCTGTGCAAAGACTTGACAGTAGGCCTGTCTCGTGGTCACGTATACGACATGGGAGACGTCTGGGACAGATACGAGAGTATGTGTAATGATACCGGCATCACCATGAAATACTCCAGGCGAACAACGTTCGACGAAGATGTTCAAAGGCTGCTTGGATCAAACGCCAGCTTTGTACGCCCATTGTCAAGGGGCCCGCTGCTGATTTACTCTGGAGAGAGCTCAGATTTCATCATCTCCAAAGCCACCATCGCTCAGAACATCCTGGAGAGGTATGCTGAGAATGGATGTCTACATCCCTGACACCATCGTCAAAGAGAGAATGATTCACTGCTCTTGTGACAACATAGATGTCTTGGAGTCAACCTTAGACGGAAAGAACACCTTCGACAGCACTCAACTGATGGTATGGCGGAGAGGCCCCCCTCCACAGCAAAGTCATGGCCAAAAGGGTGGAAAGCACAAGAGATCGAAATCTATCAAACCTGATGACCTACATGAGTTCCAAAGGCTGGACCAGGCTACCCTCCCATCTGGCAAGAGGCCATCTCCTCCTGGCTACGACACTGATACAGACGACTTGTCACATGAACCTGAGAGGGACCGGGCACGTGCCAAGGACTTGGCCTGGGTGGTGTCACGCATCCATGATGAAGCGATGTCCGTTCCAAGCTGGGGAGCATTCAATCAATCTGTCAGCACTGCGGATCCACCAGTAACGACCGCCGTGATGTTGCCAATCCTGCAGGCACCAGCAGATGACAATGACACCATGACCACCGTCATCAATCGCTTCATGGCCATTTCTGAATATGTCAGCCAGAAGTACACCATCATCACTGCTGATCAGCTTCTGTACAGCAGGGGTAAGGAACTAGTCTGGGCAAACTCGAAATTTGCCAACGTGGTCTTTCTCATGGGAGGCCTCCATATCTGCTTTAACTTTCTGAAAGCCATTGGTCAACACATGGAAAGTGTGGGACTTGACTTATGGACAGAAGCAGGTGTGTTACCGGCTAACACCACTGAGACAATGCTGGACGGCAAGGCCTCCTACCGAGCTATGAGAGGTCACCAGCTGACATATGAGGCACTGTGGCGTATCAAGTAGCAGGTGTTTGAGTCATGGCTGGCTGCAACTGGCAACAGAGATGAGAACGTCAAACAGCTTGCCCTCAATGTTGCTTTGCTTATCAAAGACAGAGCTGACATAGATGAGATGCGCGATGCTGTTGACAACTTCTGACATTTTGGCAGATGAGAAATTCCACAGTCTCATGGAGGAAGTCAATGACCAGCACTCTGAAAATCCCATCTTCATGCTGTGGTCATCCTACATGGAAATAGTAGAGATCCTACTGGCCTTCATCAGAGCTCAGAGAGATGGCATGTGTAGTCTCCACATAGAATCCCCTGCTGAAATGATGCCTTGGCTAACTATCTATGACCACACAAACTATGCACGTTGGGGGCCGGTCTACTTGGCTGATATGAGAGGTCTTGAGAAGTCAGCACCAGAAGTTCATGCAGAGTTCTGTAATGGGAACTTTGTCGTCAAGAGGACGGCGAAGCGCTTCAACCAAGTTCCAGCTGATCAGGCAACCGAATGGATAAATCGTACATGCAAGATGTACAATGGTATCATCGGCATCACAAAGAATGACCAAGCAAGAGACAGGTTCTGCATCACATGGTCAGAGCGGTCACGCATCTCTCAAGACAAAAGATGCCTCTTCAATCTTCAAGATGGTGATAAGGAAGCCACCTTCGCTCGGGTTGACAGTCTGCCTTCTCGCACTAGGCGTGACGCTCATGATGTCATGAAGCTAGTTCAGCAGTTGAAGCAGTTTGACGTCTTCAGAGTTCACGTGAGTGAAGCAGGAGATACAGATGCCGCTACTAACATCCCACTTGTTTCACTGGCAACCAAAGACACTGCTTCCACAGATGTTGTGGAGAACTTGCTGACAGCTCAGGATCGAGTAAAACAGCATGTAATCGGCTTCATGAAGGAACATCGGTCAAAAACCTTCGCTGATGTGTACAAAGCTACAGTTTCCACCAAGCAGACCATGCAGAAGACCATCAAAGCTGACAGAAAGCTACTACAGCGGCTCCTGAATGCCGCGAACGCAGGTCGCATGGTGGTGATGGTCAACGTCTTGAAGCATGAACTGTCCCCAGTCCCATTTAGTCTGGCGAAGGCAGGAGGAGAGATGAATTCGACATCGAAGTCTGAGCTGATGAACATCCTAATGGTTCAGCAGACCATAAGCTCAGAGGTTCCAACCTCTGATCTGAAGACCTGAGTGATGATAGATGGCCATGCACTCATCCAAGCTCTTGGCAAGCCTGGCGGCTGTCGAACATTCAGAGACTATGCTGAAGTGTTCTTCAAGGCCGTGACGAGTTATTTCAATGAACACACAACAAGAGTTGATGTCATCTTTGATCGGTATGCAGGGGAAGGATCGATCAAAGCAGTTACCAGTACAAAGCGTGCAAGCAAGAAGAAACCGATTCGGAAAGTCATTGATGGCCCACAAATTCCACTGCTTGAAGTGTGGAAAAACTTCTTGACCCTCGATACAAACAAGGCTGACCTAGCCTTGTTTCTGTCTAACGTCATCACTGAGAAAGGCAGAGACCTTCAAGAAAGATGTCAGCTGGTGACAGGGGGTGGTTTCTCTGAAGCCACTGAAGTACGATCAACCAGGCGACATGACGTTCCACTGCATAGCAACCATAAAGAGGCGGACAACAGGCTCATCCTTCACTCATGTGATGCAGCGTCCCAGGGCTATGAACGAATACTGGTAGTGTGCAGAGATACTGATGTAATGGCGCTGCTGATTCACTTCGTTTGCACCAAGGTCGCTGAAGTGTGGATGCTGTGCGGAACGGCCAAGAACCGAAAATGCTACCTATTCAAGAGTTTGTCGCCCCCAGTCAGGGACAACCTGGTCAGCTTCCATGCTTTGACCGGGCGTGATACAGTCTCTTCCTTCAGTGGTCATGGAAAAAAGAAGTGTTGGAAAGTGTTCAGTGACCACCCACTACTGCTGCACGCCATTGGTCGAGATGGGGATATCGCAGATGTTGAGAAGTTTGTGTGTCATTTGTATGGCACCCCGGAACAACACAAAGTTGATGACGCCAGAGTTCACCTTTTCGGGAAGGCCCAGAAGACTCTGGAAATGCTCCCACCGACAAAGGATGCCCTGGAGCTTCACGCCAAACGGGCAAACTATCAGGCCAAACTATGGCTCCAGGCTGACAGAGCACGTAGATGTTCAAGATCCGGTGGACACTTCAGCCTGGAAGTTGGAAAATGGGAGCCTCCTACCAGTGTGGACGAGACTTCCTCCAATCCCTGAAGCCTGCCTAGAGCTTGTTGCTTGTGGTTGCAAGAAAAAGTGCAAGACAGCTAGATGCAACTGCTTCAGGAAAAGGATGAAGTGTACTACAGCTTGTGGTTGTGACGACAGCGGTTGCTGTAACCCAGCTGGACAGTAGATCTATGTCTCTCTTCCGGGCTGAAATCGAGAGAAGCTGGAATGTGCTGTAAGGAACTAATAACTCTGTTCTTAAGTGATTGCAATCCACACAACTGTGACTGTCAGTGCAGCATTTCGGTGCTGCAGCTGTTCATCAAGAAACGTGAACTTGTAGATGTTATTAATGTGTAAACTGTATAGTTATGGGGCAATATTTACTGCTTTGTGATTTAGTTGTGATAATTCTGTTACTCTGAGTACTTAATTCATGCCATCAAACTTATTATGCACTAATCATGTTAAAATAAATTGTTTTGACAAACAGACTTGCTCAATGTTTTTCTTCGCCAATTAAAATAAAAATCACAAATTTTTAGCACAATTTCGGTCGTGATTAACTTGAACTTGACCTTGAGTTGGTAATTCGGATGGAATAAGCATGTCATCATACTTCTTTGCCACTAAGTATGGCAAAATGAAACATTTGGTGAAACCAATTGGCTCAGAATATTTTTTTTTAAATTAAAATTAGAAAATACAATTTTTTGCACAGGTTGACCTCGAAAATGACCTTCAAAGCCAAAAGCGAGAGTGGCATTCACCTGCATTTTATTCCTCACCCACAGGTACATTGATTTAGCATGGGTGCCAGCTATTAACAGAAAACGCCGTTCAAAGTCGATTTTTGAATTTTGGCCGGTTCACTATGAATAAGATGAACCAAACTATACGTTTAAAAACGTTTCAATATGTATCAGCTGTTTATTTCGATGGGAGAATAAAATAATTTTAAAACTGTAAGGCAGAAAATATTAAAAATTAAAGTCATATTTTATTTAAATAAGAGCTCGTGGGTCACTAGAAATTACCTCGTGGGTCAGTACTTGACCCGCGGGTCAGTGGTTCGCCATCACTGGACTCTAACCGATGCCAATAAGGTTAGGCGGATGACATCCACACAAAACCTGATAAACAGATTCCAGGGTAATTCAATTAGAAGATTGTGGTTCTCTGATGAGAAATTATTTAAAATTGTACCACCGATTAACCAACAAAATGATCGGATATACGCAAATGTTGCAAGAAAAAGTGATGTTGCACCCGAGCGGTTAATAGGGGAAACATCTAACTTTTCGCCTAGCATTATGGTGGGAGCTAAAACTAACGAAAATATCACGACTTATCCTAATCAATCGTCAAGGGCGTAAATTAACCTAACCGGGCATTTAATTAAACTAACCAGGCATTAATTTAATCTAATCGGGCATTCAGGTAACCTAACAGGGCTATATATATATATATATATATATATATATATATATATATATATAGCGTTCAACTTCCACCTGGGCAACGCCCGGTCTCTCCGCTAGTTACTGTATAAGACTAGCAAACTACATGGAGTTCAACGCTGTTCACAATCATATTAATTGTTTATCTTTATGAACACGGACATTACATTATACGAGGAACATTACATATGTGGGCAACTGTACATAGTTTGTGTTAGTTTCCAGAGTTTAGCCAGGCCTAGCCCTAATATATATATATATATATATATATATATATATATATAGTGGTTGGTAGATAAATGGGTAACCTAGGTGGCCTAGTGGTTAAGACACTGGGCTGCTGATGGGGCGTGGTTAGGATTCCACGTTAAACTGTAGGTCTAAGGTGGAGTGAAAAGCTTGACCTTCGTCAGAACAGAATGAACAATTCGGGCGGAAACTAACCAAAGGTTAACAAAAGGTTTATATATATATACAAGGTGTCCCATAAGTCCGGAATCATAGGAGAAATTCATATTTTTCTATTTCTACAAACCATAATTCATATTTTTCTCTTTCTACAGGCCATAATATCTGTGAGCAAGGAAGAACGAATCCAGATAATTCTACTCAGAGGAAATCGGAATCAAAGAGAGGCCGCTGCTGAATTTAACAGACTGCATCCAGACCGCGAGCCAATAACACAGAGTTGTGTTAGCAGACTTATTGCAAAGTTTAAGGAAACAGGATCCATAGAAGATAAACCACGCAGTGGACCTTCAAGGAGGTCCACTGACGATGATACAGCGACTGTTATCCTGGCTCATTTTAACAGAAGTCCCAATAAGCCTCTTCGGCGATTGTCCGCTGAGAGAGGAGTGTCGAAAAGTAGCATCCATCGCATTCTTCAGGCTCACAAATGGCATCCATATAAACTTCAGATCCTACAGAAATTAAGCGAAGATGATCCCGACCGGCGGATGAAATTTTGTGAATGGGCTACGGAACAATATGCTCGGGATGCCAATTTCCCGTCCACCATTCTGTTCCCAACATGGTTCCAGCAAGACGGCGCTCCTGCACATTACAGCACCCAAGTAAAGGAATACCTGTACCAACAATGCCCTGGTCATTGGATAGGACGTCGAGGGCCTGTGGAATGGCCAGCTAGAAGTCCGGATCTCACGCCACTAGATTTTTATCTCTGGGGCCACTTGAAAGCGCTGGTATACGCAGAGAAAATTAGGAGTGTTGAACATTTGCGGCAGCGCATTATTGGGGCATGTAACACCATTACTCCTGACATCATTCACCGTGTGCTTGCTGACTGGGTATCACGTCTGAATTTGTGTATTGAAAACAATGGTATTGAGCACGTTCTGTAAATAAAAGCTTTTGTTTTGCCTTTTTTTATTATTTTTTCTATGATGCCGGACTTATGGGACACCCTGTATATATATATGTTAACCCCTCCGTCTATGGCCCTGGGTTGGTTCGAAGTCGACGGGGGTTCTGGTTAGGAGGCAGCAACGGACCTGATACTTGCAGTAGTTTCTTCTATATTACTCTCCGAGTTCTTCTTTAGTGGCTCGGAGGATTCTGAGAGGCTTATTAAATTTTTTTGAGGTTTCTCCCCGATTCTTCTTGTAACTTACCGGGGGATTCTAATTACTAAGTTTTCTGAAGAGAGCACGGCTCGAAGGAGAAGATAAAGACTTTTTCTTACTGTGTTTTACTCCTAAACTGTTACAGGTAATGCTCAGCCTCGTAGTTGGAATCAGAATGAACATGGAAGAAATTGGTGGGGTTTATATACCCCGATTCTACTAACATCATCATTATTAAATGTTGAAGAGGCTGCATTATTTTTGCACAATATTTGAAAATAAAGTAAATCTTTTAGCTGTGTTAAGGTTTAAACGAATAAACAAGATATTTGAAGATGAAGCCATATTTTTATCTTAAATTGCATATTTTCAGATCTGATGTTATCATGATCTGCCAAGTTAACTAAAAGTGGAAATTGAACTATGCATCTTTACACTAAAATATGCATATGAGTAAAAATTAAAGGTTTAAGATTTACAATTAAATGCTTAGGCAAGACATGACTTCATCTTTTATAACGAAGAAAGAATGTATACAAAACATAACATGGCAAAAGTTACTCAGGATTCATTATTAAGCTAAATCTAAAAAAATGATTATGAGATTTTAAAAAACAACAGGTCATCAATTATTTGGCAAAGTAGAAAGCACATCAAAATTTATTCCAACGGAAAAATAATAATAAAAAAAATAACAACAGTATCGCCGATTCTACATTCCTTATGGCGACATAATGTCGGGTCGGACATTGAGTACATTGTAATTTTGGTCTACTGTAACTAAGATTATAATTACCAATTAATTCATTTATTATCGTTAACTACAGTTCCATTAAAGTACATTGACTACGTCATTTAGTACATTACATCATTAAGTACAGTTTCATTAAAGTACATTACGTCGTTTACCATTCTTACAGTGTTTTTATATTTATATATGGTTATAATATATGGTTATAATATATGGTTATTATATATGGTTATTATATATGGTTATTATATATGGTTATACTATATGGCTATAATATATGGTTATTAGTACAACACAAGTACATGGGCACATACGAGATAATTTATATACGACATAATATGTTATAATATGTTATACCTAACATGTTATAAATTTGAAATCAGAGGGACAAGAGGTTTCACGTTTTCAGATGTTTGATTTATGCTGATTTGCGAATTGCGTACACTTACATAAGCATTGATGAATATCTTGCGAGGGGTGAACGCACTTGAAAAAAAATAATAAAAAAAACAATACGAGAACGTATTTGAGCGTTTTCGAACGAATGCAAAAAGTTTTGCATTTCACGAGCAAAATGAATATTTAATAAAATTGACATACGATAATGGTCAAGATAAGATATGGACGTATGGGGGCGGGGGATATGGTCGAATAATAGTTATATTTATACTACATAACATATAAATAATGACTTCTATAGAGTGTACAGTTTTTATTATGATGATAAAGAATTTTCATACATTGCATACTAGAGATATAATGAAGGGAAATTAATGACGGGAAAATGTGACGTCATAGTTATTGAATTTGTACGTATAGTACAAATCATTATTAGGAAGATTTTACAAGAACGAATTAGAGACAAAGAGTGGGTATTAATGACTAAGAAGTACAACTACGGGTTCCAATCCTGTTATATGCAATGTGTATGCATAATCTAGGGACGAGGGTGAGATGCAAGACAATTCATAATTAATTATAATAACTTCTATAACAAATGGAAAATGGATACGACTAAACCATAGATATGGTAGATCGTAGGGTTGTGACACGAACAAAAATAGGAAGCTAGAAGTAAAATTATTATCCAAACTCGCTTAGGCAATTTTGGTTTCTTATGTAAAAATGAATATGGATTATTCATTGTTCATTTTTACAGTGTTTCCCCCTCTAAAATGGTATTAATACAATAATATAATACAATTAATACAATATAATAGAATTGAGAAAATAACATCCAACGAATTCATATTAGATGATGACATTCTTTTTTACAATACAAGTTTTATACAGAACGAGTTCGGGTAGTTGAGTACAATGCAGAGTATGAAATCTTTAAAATTCAAAGATTAAAACTTTAATTTTAGACAAACAATTAAGTTAGACAAACAATGATATGGTTAAAATTTTTACAAAATTTTATTTTTCTGTGGGAAAAATTACGTACATAATGAATAGAGTAGATAAAAGGGAAAAACGTAAATCTTACAATCTATAAACTAATTTTTATTGACTAGCGTTGGTAAAAATAGAATTACGTAATGGATGATGTATAGACATGTGGTCAAGTGTGTATTTATGTGTACTAGGTACAAAGTGTGTATCTTACAATTTTGAGGGACAGATTAGCCGAGAGGATTGTTCAATTAACTGAATAAATGCATGAGCAAGATATATTAGAAAGCAAAAATGATTAAGATTAAATTACATAGTTAGCACTTACGCGCAATGAAATAGTTTATTGTGATATCCAATGATTTTAGCATAAGGTTTGTATATATAGTATATATAGTGTGCATACATGCATTTTTATTGACTGTTGTAGGTACAAATCGAATTACGTAGTGGATGATGTATAGACCTGTGGTCAAATGTGTATTTATGTTTATTGGGTACAGATTGTAGTGGTTGGTGATACGTTCAAAAGGAGAAAGGGGATTTATAGTTGAATAGTTGAAATTATACGTCAGTGTGCAGATGTATCTATAAATATTGGTAAGAAGCATCTGTAGATGAGTGAGTCGGTACAATAGTATGTAGAATATGAGAGTAATTTGTTCATCCCTTGAAGAACTAGATCATTTTAGGGGTCATTGGTGGATAGGATTATATATACACATATATATATATATACTATATATATATATATATATATATATATATATACATATATATATATATATATATATACTGTATATATATACTTTAAGGAACAGATAAAATAACTTAATAAATGCATGAGCGAGAATTTATATATACGTAGTAAGCAATAATTATGATGTATTATAATGATGATGTTTGCATACGAGTTTTAATGCAAAAGTGACTGGAGGGACGGAACGTAAATGAATTCGAATATGTGTCAAAAGTAATAAAATTCAATTAGGATTATAGATTTTACATAATTAATCAGTTACACGTATAAGGTAATTAAAAAAAACGTACTTAGAAGAACTTACAATTAATGAAAGTAAATCTCACGGTTTTAAAATTGAATTTTGAAGATGGAATTAAATTCGACTAGTAACATTCCTAGCTATATATGAACTATATAACCATTAACATTAACCAGAAGTATCGGTACGATAATTGAATTAAGAAAATTAAGAATACAGATTAAAAATAGAAATCAATTATGCATTTCAACGAGCTAAACATAATTTTATAATATTTAAAAAAAAAAAGTAAATCGAGCCATAGATGAATTTCGACCAAGAATAAAAAAGTTATTGAAATGGAAGGAAAGCATTTCGAACAATCTTTTCTTTTAATAATTTCAGGTAAATTTTACATTAAAAATTATTTTTATATAATAAAAAAAAATATTAAAAAGGTTTTAATAATTTTTGCATGTTAAATAGAAAAATCATACTTTTTCGTTAAATGTTGATAGAATTTGAATTATTTGATATTTTAGTCTGAAATTGACAATTACGTTTTTTTTTTTGTTTTTTTTAAAGGAAAGAGATTGCTTGTCACACTACTTAGAACAAAAATTAAAAGAGTTCAACAAACGGAGGGACGGCATGTTCCTCATATACATTACAATAATTACCAAAATCGTTACAACCTTTGTAAAAACGGTTTTGTTACAAACATTAAAATACATAAGTATATATTTATATACGCAACAATGGCATGAAAAGAAAAGACAAATGGGTCAATTTCCTTCTTACAAAAAAAAAAAAAGGTTAAACTAAAGACGCAAACCGGTCAATTCTGGTAGAATTTAATTCTCTTTTACAAAAAAAAAAGGTTGAATTAAATTCCCTTAAATTACATTTTCTTAAATTAAATTCTCTTAAATTACAAAGGAAAAGTTGAATTCAATTGACGGCATTGAAAACTGACTTGGGACTCGGAATACTTGGGACTCGGAATACTTGGGACTCGGAATACTTGGGACTCGGAATACTTGGGACTCGGAATACTTGGGACTCGGAATACTTGAAATAAAAATGACTTGGAATAAAACTGTCTGACTTGAACTCTATCAAGTATTCTGAAACTAACTTGAACTCTATCAAGTATTCTGAAACTAACTTGAACTCTATCAAGTATTCTGAAACTAACTTGAACTCTATCAAGTATTCTGAAACTAACTTGAACTCTATCAAGTATGCTTGAAACTAACTTGAACTCTGTCAAGTATTCTTGAAACTAACTTGAACTCTATCAAGTATTCTTGAAACTAACTTGAACTCTATCAAGTATTCTTGAAAACTAACTTGAAACTGTTTTCAAGTATCTCTATAACTCTCTGTAAACTCTCTCTTTCTTAATTTGCAAGTCAATTCAATTCAATAATTTGAAAAAATTTGCAAACAAAAATAAAAAAATATAAACAATATTTCACTCCGGTACTATTATGTTTGGTACATAAAATAAAATTATTCTATACTGAATATAATAGTGAAAATAACTGAAATTAACTCTGAAATTAACTCTCGGAAATTAACTCTCTGAAATTAACTCTCTGAAATTAACTCTGTTACATTTAACTTCTCTTACATTTAACTTCTCTCACATTTAACTTCTCTTACATTTAACTTCTGTGAAAATTACGGTTTCACTAAAAAAAATGTATCACTGGTGTCTGAAGTGTTCACTGTGTTTTGTGTTAATTCTGGCTCAATATTAAATATTAACTGTTATAATTACTGACTTTTCAAATGTTTTAGAGATTATTTATAAGAAGAGTTTTGTACTTAACAAGATTCCTACGGCGAAATCCTTAGAGACGTGTCCTGAAGACGTGTCTTGCTGGCTACTTCTTCTTGGATGAAAACTAGGCGTGGAGAACTTGGAGTCGTGACACACCGGTTCAAGGGTGGATGTTACGAACTGGAAGTCGTGACACGCCGGTCAAATGGTGGGTCGCCACTTGTTAAACTCTTGGCTACAGACTCGCCAGACTGTTATGCCAATATCTTCTATGTGCTTGGGTCGTCTTGATTTTTATCCTGATGCAGGGTCGCCAGCAGACTGTTATCTTCCTTCTTATATGTGCTTATGGGGTGCTTCGAGTCGACGAGGCGTTCTGGTTAGGAGGCAGCAACGGACCTGATACTTGCAGTAGTTTCTTCTATACTACTCTCCGAGTTCTTCTTTAGTGGCTCGGAGGATTCTGAGAGGCTTATTAAATTTTTTGAGGTTTCTCCCCGATTCTTCTTGTAACTTATCGGGGGATTCTAATTACTAAGTTTTCTGAAGAGAGCACGGCTCGAAGGAGAAGATAAAGACTTTTTCTTACCGTGTTTTACTCCTAAACTGTTACAGGTAATGCTCAGCCTCGTAGTTGGAATCAGAATGAACATGGAAGAAATTGGTGGGGTTTATATACCCCGATTCTACTAACATCATCATTATTAAATGTTGAAGAGGCTGCATTATTTTTGCACAATATTTGAAAATAAAGTAAATCTTTTAGTTGTGTTAAGGTTTAAACGAATAAACAAGATATTTGAAGATGAAGCCATATTTTTATCTTAAATTGCATATTTTCAGATCTGATGTTATCATGATCTGCCAAGTTAACTAAAAGTGGAAATTGAACTATGCATCTTTACACTAAAATATGCATATGAGTAAAAATTAAAGGTTTAAGATTTACAATTAAATGCTTAGGAAGACATGACTTCATCTTTATAACGAAGAAAGAATGTATACAAAACATAACATGGCAAAAGTTACTCAGGATTCATTAAGCTAAATCTAAAAAAATGATTATGAGATTTTAAAAAACAACAGGTCATCAATTATTTGGCAAAGTAGAAAGCACATCAAAATTTATTCCAACGGAAAAATAATAATAAAAAAAATAACAACAGTATCGCCGATTCTACATTCCTTATGGCGACATAATGTCGGGTCGGACATTGAGTACATTGTAATTTTGGTCTACTGTAACTATGATTATAATTACCAATTAATTCATTTATTATCGTTAACTACAATTCCATTAAAGTACATTGACTACGTCATTTAGTACATTACATCATTAAGTACAGTTTCATTAAAGTACATTACGTCGTTTACCATTCTTACAGTGTTTTTATATTTATATATGGTTATAATATATGGTTATAATATATGGTTATTATATATGGTTATTATATATGGTTATTATATATGGTTATACTATATGGCTATAATATATGGTTATTAGTACAACACAAGTACAGGGCACATACGAGATAATTATATACGACATAATATGCTATAATATGTTATACCTAACATGTTATAATTTGAAATCAGAGGGACAAGAGGTTTCACGTTTTCAGATGTTGATTTATGCTGATTTGCGAATTGCGTACACTTACATAAGCATTGATGAATATCTTGCGAGGGGTGAACGCACTTGAAAAAAAATAATAAAAAAAACAATACGAGAACGTATTTGAGCGTTTTCGAACGAATGCAAAAAGTTTTGCATTTCACGAGCAAAATGAATATTTAATAAAATTGACATACGATAATGGTCAAGATAAGATATGGACGTATGGGGGCGGGGATATGGTCGAATAATAGTTATATTTATACTACATAACATATAAATAATGACTTCTATAGAGTGTACAGTTTTTTTATGATGATAAAGAATTTTCATACATTGCATACTAGAGATATAATGAAGGGAAATTAATGACGGGAAAATGTGACGTCATAGTTATTGAATTTGTACGTATAGTACAAATCATTATTAGGAAGATTTTACAAGAACGAATTAGAGACAAAGAGTGGGTATTAATGACTAAGAAGTACAACTACGGGTTCCAATCCTGTTATATGCAATGTGTATGCATAATCTAGGGACGAGGGTGAGATGCAAGACAATTCATAATTAATTATAATAACTTCTATAACAAATGGAAAATGGATACGACTAAACCATAGATATGGTAGATCGTAGGGTTGTGACACGAACAAAAATAGGAAGCTAGAAGTAAAATTATTATCCAAACTCGCTTAGGCAATTTTGGTTTCTTATGTAAAAATGAATATGGATTATTCATTGTTCATTTTTACAGTTTCCCCCTCTAAAATGGTATTAATACAATAATATAATACAATTAATACAATATAATAGAATTGAGAAAATAACATCCAACGAATTCATATTAGATGATGACATTCTTTTTTACAATACAAGTTTTATACAGAACGAGTTCGGGTAGTTGAGTACAATGCAGAGTATCAATCTTTAAAATTCTTAAAATAAAAAATTCAAAGATTAAAACTTTAATTTTAGACAAACAATTAAGTTAGACAAACAATGATATGGTTAAAATTTTTACAAAATTTTATTTTTCTGTGGGAAAAATTACGTACATAATGAATAGAGTAGATAAAAGGGAAAAACGTAAATCTTACAATCTATAAACTAATTTTTATTGACTAGCGTTGGTAAAAATAGAATTACGTAATGGATGATGTATAGACCTGTGGTCAAGTGTGTATTTATGTGTACTAGGTACAAAGTGTGTATCTTACAATTTTGAGGACAGATTAGCGAGAGGATTGTTCAATTAACTGAATAAATGCATGAGCAAGATATATTAGAAAGCAAAAATGATTAAGATTAAATTACATAGTTAGCACTACGCGCAATGAAATAGTTTATGTGATATCCAATGATTTTAGCATAAGGTTTGTATATATAGTATATATAGTGTGCATACATGCATTTTTATTGACTGTTGTAGGTACAAATCGAATTACGTAGTGGATGATGTATAGACCTGTGGTCAAATGTGTATTTATGTTTATTGGGTACAGATTGTAGTGGTTGGTGATACGTTCAAAAGGAGAAAGGGGATTTATAGTTGAATAGTTGAAATTTACGTCAGTGTGCAGATGTATCTATAAATATTGGTAAGAAGCATCTGTAGATGAGTGAGTCGGTACAATAGTATGTAGAATATGAGAGTAATTTGTTCATCCCTTGAAGAACTAGATCATTTTAGGGGTCATTGGTGGATAGGATTATATATATATATATATATATACATATATATATATATATATATTATATATTATATATATATTATATATATATATATATACTTTAAGGAACAGATAAAATAACTTAATAAATGCATGAGCGAGAATTTATATATAGTAAGCAATAATTATGATGTATTATAATGATGATGTTTGCATACGAGTTTTAATGCAAAAGTGACTGGAGGGACGGAACGTAAATGAATTCGAATATGTGTCAAAAGTAATAAAATTCAATTAGGATTATAGATTTTACATAATTAATCAGTTACACGTATAAGGTAATTAAAAAAAACGTACTTAGAAGAACTTACAATTAATGAAAGTAAATCTCACGGTTTTAAAATTGAATTTTGAAGATGGAATTAAATTCGACTAGTAACATTCCTAGCTATATATGAACTATATAACCATTAACATTAACCAGAAGTATCGGTACGATAATTGAATTAAGAAAATTAAGATACAGATTAAAAATAGAAATCAATTATGCATTTCAACGAGCTAAATAATTTATAATATTAAAAAAAAAATAAATCGAGCCATAGATGAATTTCGACCAAGAATAAAAAGTTATTGAAATGGAAGGAAAGCATTTCGAACAATCTTTTCTTTTAATAATTTCAGGTAAATTTTACATTAAAAATTATTTTTATATAATAAAAAAAAATATTAAAAAGGTTTTAATAATTTTTGCATGTTAAATAGAAAAATCATACTTTTTCGTTAAATGTTGATAGAATTTGAATTATTTGATATTTTAGTCTGAAATTGACAATTACGTTTTTTTTTGTTTTTTTTAAAGGAAAGAGATTGCTTGTCACACTACTTAGAACAAAAATTAAAAGAGTTCAACAAACGGAGGGACGGCATGTTCCTCATATACATTACAATAATTACCAAAATCGTTACAACCTTTGTAAAAACGGTTTTGTTACAAACATTAAAATACATAAGTATATATTTATATACGCAACAATGGCATGAAAAGAAAAGACAAATGGGTCAATTTCCTTCTTACAAAAAAAAAAAAAAGGTTAAACTAAAGACGCAAACCGGTCAATTCTGGTAGAATTTAATTCTCTTTTACAAAAAAAAAGGTTGAATTAAATTCCCTTAAATTACATTTTCTTAAATTAAATTCTCTTAAATTACAAAGGAAAAGTTGAATTCAATTGACGGCATTGAAAACTGACTTGGGACTCGGAATACTTGGGACTCGGAATACTTGGGACTCGGAATACTTGGGACTCGGAATACTTGAAATAAAAATGACTTTGGAATAAAACTGTCTGACTTGAACTCTATCAAGTATTCTGAAACTAACTTGAACTCTATCAAGTATTCTGAAACTAACTTGAACTCTATCAAGTATTCTGAAACTAACTTGAACTCTATCAAGTTCTTGAAACTAACTTGAACTCTATCAAGTATTCTTGAAACTAACTTGAACTCTATCAAGTATTCTTGAAACTAACTTGAACTCTATCAAGTATTCTTGAAACTAACTTGAACTCTATCAAGTATTCTTGAAACTAACTTGAACTGTTTTCAAGTATCTCTATAACTTCTGTAAACTCTCTCTTTCTTAATTTGCAAGTCAATTCAATTCAATAATTTGAAAAAATTTGCAAACAAAAATAAAAAAATATAAACAATATTTCACTCCGGTACTATTATGTTTGGTACATAAAATAAAATTATTCTATACTGAATATAATAGTGAAAATAACTGAAATTAACTCTGAAATTAACTCTCGAAATTAACTCTCTGAAATTAACTCTCTGAAATTAACTCTGAAATTAACTCTGTTACATTTAACTTCTCTTACATTTAACTTCTCTTACATTTAACTTCTCTTACATTTAACTTCTGTGAAAATTACGTTTCACTAAAAAAAATGTATCACTGGTGTCTGAAGTGTTCACTGTGTTTTGTGTTAATTCTGGCTCAATATTAAATATTAACTGTTAATAATTACTGACTTTTCAAATGTTTTAGAGATTATTTAAAGAAGAGTTTTGTACTTAACAAGATTCCTACGGCGAAATCCTTAGGACGTGTCCTGAAGACGTGTCTTGCTGGCTACTTCTTCTTGGATGAAAACTAGGCGTGGAGAACTTGGAGTCGTGACACACCGGTTCAAGGGTGGATGTTACGAACTGGAAGTCGTGACACGCCGGTCAAATGGTGGGTCGCCACTTGTTAAACTCTTGGCTACAGACTCGCCAGACTGTTATGCCAATATCTTCTATGTGCTTGGGTCGTCTTGATTTTTATCCTGATGCAGGGTCGCCAGACTGTTATCTTCCTTCTTATATGTGCTTATGGGGTGCTTCGAGTCGACGAGGCGTTCTGGTTAGGAGGCAGCAACGGACCTGATACTTGCAGTAGTTTCTTCTATACTACTCTCCGAGTTCTTCTTTAGTGGCTCGGAGGATTCTGAGAGGCTTATTAAATTTTTTTGAGGTTTCTCCCCGATTCTTCTTGTAACTTATCGGGGGATTCTAATTACTAAGTTTTCTGAAGAGAGCACGGCTCGAAGGAGAAGATAAAGACTTTTTCTTACCGTGTTTTACTCCTAAACTGTTACAGGTAATGCTCAGCCTCGTAGTTGGAATCAGAATGAACATGGAAGAAATTGGTGGGGTTTATATACCCCGATTCTACTAACATCATCATTATTAAATGTTGAAGAGGCTGCATTATTTTTGCACAATATTTGAAAATAAAGTAAATCTTTTAGTTGTGTTAAGGTTTAAACGAATAAACAAGATATTTGAAGATGAAGCCATATTTTTATCTTAAATTGCATATTTTCAGATCTGATGTTATCATGATCTGCCAAGTTAACTAAAAGTGGAAATTGAACTATGCATCTTTACACTAAAATATGCATATGAGTAAAAATTAAAGGTTTAAGATTTACAATTAAATGCTTAGGCAAGACATGACTTCATCTTTTATAACGAAGAAAGAATGTATACAAAACATAACATG
The DNA here is from genome assembly GCA_023014485.1 of Bathynomus jamesi. Classification (NCBI taxonomy): domain Eukaryota; kingdom Metazoa; phylum Arthropoda; class Malacostraca; order Isopoda; family Cirolanidae; genus Bathynomus; species Bathynomus jamesi. Next base: position 1,029,856 of record JAJOZX010000014.1, on the reverse strand, counting down.
GCAAAAGTTACTCAGGATTCATTATTAAGCTAAATCTAAAAAAATGATTATGAGATTTTAAAAAACAACAGGTCATCAATTATTTGGCAAAGTAGAAAGCACATCAAAATTTATTCCAACGGAAAAATAATAATAAAAAAAATAACAACAGTATCGCCGATTCTACATTCCTTATGGCGACATAATGTCGGGTCGGACATTGAGTACATTGTAATTTTGGTCTACTGTAACTATGATTATAATTACCAATTAATTCATTTATTATCGTTAACTACAATTCCATTAAAGTACATTGACTACGTCATTTAGTACATTACATCATTAAGTACAGTTTCATTAAAGTACATTACGTCGTTTACCATTCTTACAGTGTTTTTATATTTATATATGGTTATAATATATGGTTATAATATATGGTTATTATATATGGTTATTATATATGGTTATTATATATGGTTATACTATATGGCTATAATATATGGTTATTAGTACAACACAAGTACACGGGCACATACGAGATAATTTATATACGACATAATATGCTATAATATGTTATACCTAACATGTTATAAATTTGAAATCAGAGGGACAAGAGGTTTCACGTTTTCAGATGTTTGATTTATGCTGATTTGCGAATTGCGTACACTTACATAAGCATTGATGAATATCTTGCGAGGGGTGAACGCACTTGAAAAAAAATAATAAAAAAACAATACGAGAACGTATTTGAGCGTTTTCGAACGAATGCAAAAAGTTTTGCATTTCACGAGCAAAATGAATATTTAATAAAATTGACATACGATAATGGTCAAGATAAGATATGACGTATGGGGGCGGGGGATATGGTCGAATAATAGTTATATTTATACTACATAACATATAAATAATGACTTCTATAGAGTGTACAGTTTTATTATGATGATAAAGAATTTTCATACATTGCATACTAGAGATATAATGAAGGGAAATTAATGACGGGAAAATGTGACGTCATAGTTATTGAATTTGTACGTATAGTACAAATCATTATTAGGAAGATTTTACAAGAACGAATTAGAGACAAAGAGTGGGTATTAATGACTAAGAAGTACAACTACGGGTTCCAATCCTGTTATATGCAATGTGTATGCATAATCTAGGGACGAGGGTGAGATGCAAGACAATTCATAATTAATTATAATAACTTCTATAACAAATGGAAAATGGATACGACTAAACCATAGATATGGTAGATCGTAGGGTTGTGACACGAACAAAAATAGGAAGCTAGAAGTAAAATTATTATCCAAACTCGCTTAGGCAATTTTGGTTTCTTATGTAAAAATGAATATGGATTATTCATTGTTCATTTTTACAGTTTCCCCCTCTAAAATTGTATTAATACAATAATATAATACAATTAATACAATATAATAGAATTGAGAAAATAACATCCAACGAATTCATATTAGATGATGACATTCTTTTTTACAATACAAGTTTTATACAGAACGAGTTCGGGTAGTTGAGTACAATGCAGAGTATCAAATCTTTAAAATGACACTTGCTTACAAAATATAAAAAATTCAAAGATTAAAACTTTAATTTTAGACAAACAATTAAGTTAGACAAACAATGATATGGTTAAAATTTTTACAAAATTTTATTTTTCTGTGGGAAAAATTACGTACATAATGAATAGAGTAGATAAAAGGGAAAAACGTAAATCTTACAATCTATAAACTAATTTTTATTGACTAGCGTTGGTAAAAATAGAATTACGTAATGGATGATGTATAGACCTGTGGTCAAGTGTGTATTTATGTGTACTAGGTACAAAGTGTGTATCTTACAATTTTGAGGGACAGATTAGCCGAGAGGATTGTTCAATTAACTGAATAAATGCATGAGCAAGATATATTAGAAAGCAAAAATGATTAAGATTAAATTACATAGTTAGCACTAACGCGCAATGAAATAGTTTATTGTGATATCCAATGATTTTAGCATAAGGTTTGTATATATAGTATATATAGTGTGCATACATGCATTTTTATTGACTGTTGTAGGTACAAATCGAATTACGTAGTGGATGATGTATAGACCTGTGGTCAAATGTGTATTTATGTTTATTGGGTACAGATTGTAGTGGTTGGTGATACGTTCAAAAGGAGAAAGGGGATTTATAGTTGAATAGTTGAAATTATACGTCAGTGTGCAGATGTATCTATAAATATTGGTAAGAAGCATCTGTAGATGAGTGAGTCGGTACAATAGTATGTAGAATATGAGAGTAATTTGTTCATCCCTTGAAGAACTAGATCATTTTAGGGGTCATTGGTGGATAGGATTATATATATATATATATATCATATATATATATATATATATATATACTGTATATATATATATATATATATATATATATACTTTAAGGAACAGATAAAATAACTTAATAAATGCATGAGCGAGAATTTATATATAGTAAGCAATAATTATGATGTATTATAATGATGATGTTTGCATACGAGTTTTAATGCAAAAGTGACTGGAGGGACGGAACGTAAATGAATTCGAATATGTGTCAAAAGTAATAAAATTCAATTAGGATTATAGATTTTACATAATTAATCAGTTACACGTATAAGGTAATTAAAAAAAACGTACTTAGAAGAACTTACAATTAATGAAAGTAAATCTCACGGTTTTAAAATTGAATTTTGAAGATGGAATTAAATTCGACTAGTAACATTCCTAGCTATATATGAACTATATAACCATTAACATTAACGAGAAGTATCGGTACGATAATTGAATTAAGAAAATTAAGAATACAGATTAAAAATAGAAATCAATTATGCATTTCAACGAGCTAAACATAATTTTATAATATTTAAAAAAAATAAAAGTAATCGAGCCATAGATGAATTTCGACCAAGAATAAAAAAGTTATTGAAATGGAAGGAAAGCATTTCGAACAATCTTTTCTTTTAATAATTTCAGGTAAATTTTACATTAAAAATTATTTTTATATAATAAAAAAAAATATTAAAAAGGTTTTAATAATTTTTGCATGTTAAATAGAAAAATCATACTTTTTCGTTAAATGTTGATAGAATTTGAATTATTTGATATTTTAGTCTGAAATTGACAATTACGTTTTTTTTTTTTGTTTTTTTAAAGGAAAGAGATTGCTTGTCACACTACTTAGAACAAAAATTAAAAGAGTTCAACAAACGGAGGGACGGCATGTTCCTCATATACATTACAATAATTACCAAAATCGTTACAACCTTTGTAAAAACGGTTTTGTTACAAACATTAAAATACATAAGTATATATTTATATACGCAACAATGGCATGAAAAGAAAAGACAAATGGGTCAATTTCCTTCTTACAAAAAAAAAAAAAAAGGTTAAACTAAAGACGCAAACCGGTCAATTCTGGTAGAATTTAATTCTCTTTTACAAAAAAAAAAGGTTGAATTAAATTCCCTTAAATTACATTTTCTTAAATTAAATTCTCTTAAATTACAAAGGAAAAGTTGAATTCAATTGACGGCATTGAAAACTGACTTGGGACTCGGAATACTTGGGACTCGGAATACTTGGGACTCGGAATACTTGGGACTCGGAATACTTGAAATAAAAATGACTTTGAATAAAACTGTCTGACTTGAACTCTATCAAGTATTCTGAAACTAACTTGAACTCTATCATGTATTCTGAAACTAACTTGAACTCTATCAAGTATTCTGAAACTAACTTGAACTCTATCAAGTGTTCTTGAAACTAACTTGAACTCTATCAAGTATTCTTGAAACTAACTTGAACTCTATCAAGTATTCTTGAAACTAACTTGAACTCTATCAAGTATTCTTGAAACTAACTTGAACTCTATCAAGTATTCTTGAAACTAACTTGAACTCTATCAAGTATTCTTGAAACTAACTTGAAACTGTTTTCAAGTATCTCTATAACTCTCTGTAAACTCTCTCTTTCTTAATTTGCAAGTCAATTCAATTCAATAATTTGAAAAAATTTGCAAACAAAAATAAAAAAATATAAACAATATTTCACTCCGGTACTATTATGTTTGGTACATAAAATAAAATTATTCTATACTGAATATAATAGTGAAAATAACTGAAATTAACTCTGAAATTAACTCTCTGAAATTAACTCTCTGAAATTAACTCTCTGAAATTAACTCTGAAATTAACTCTGTTACATTTAACTTCTCTTACATTTAACTTCTCTTACATTTAACTTCTCTTACATTTAACTTCTGTGAAAATTACTGTTTCACTAAAAAAATGTATCACTGGTGTCTGAAGTGTTCACTGTGTTTTGTGTTAATTCTGGCTCAATATTAAATATTAACTGTTAATAATTACTGACTTTTCAAATGTTTTAGAGATTATTTAAAGAAGAGTTTTGTACTTAACAAGATTCCTACGGCGAAATCCTTAGGGACGTGTCCTGAAGACGTGTCTTGCTGGCTACTTCTTCTTGGATGAAAACTAGGCGTGGAGAACTTGGAGTCGTGACACACCGGTTCAAGGGTGGATGTTACGAACTGGAAGTCGTGACACGCCGGTCAAATGGTGGGTCGCCACTTGTTAAACTCTTGGCTACAGACTCGCCAGACTGTTATGCCAATATCTTCTATGTGCTTGGGTCGTCTTGATTTTTATCCTGATGCAGGGTCGCCAGACTGTTATCTTCCTTCTTATATGTGCTTATGGGGTGCTTCGAGTCGACGAGGCGTTCTGGTTAGGAGGCAGCAACGGACCTGATACTTGCAGTAGTTTCTTCTATACTACTCTCCGAGTTCTTCTTTAGTGGCTCGGAGGATTCTGAGAGGCTTATTAAATTTTTTGAGGTTTCTCCCCGATTCTTCTTGTAACTTATCGGGGGATTCTAATTACTAAGTTTTCTGAAGAGAGCACGGCTCGAAGGAGAAGATAAAGACTTTTTCTTACCGTGTTTTACTCCTAAACTGTTACAGGTAATGCTCAGCCTCGTAGTTGGAATCAGAATGAACATGGAAGAAATTGGTGGGGTTTATATACCCCGATTCTACTAACATCATCATTATTAAATGTTGAAGAGGCTGCATTATTTTTGCACAATATTTGAAAATAAAGTAAATCTTTTAGCTGTGTTAAGGTTTAAACGAATAAACAAGATATTTGAAGATGAAGCCATATTTTTATCTTAAATTGCATATTTTCAGATCTGATGTTATCATGATCTGCCAAGTTAACTAAAAGTGGAAATTGAACTATGCATCTTTACACTAAAATATGCATATGAGTAAAAATTAAAGGTTTAAGATTTACAATTAAATGCTTAGGCAAGACATGACTTCATCTTTTATAACGAAGAAAGAATGTATACAAAACATAACATGGCAAAAGTTACTCAGGATTCATTATTAAGCTAAATCTAAAAAAATGATTATGAGATTTTAAAAAACAACAGGTCATCAATTATTTGGCAAAGTAGAAAGCACATCAAAATTTATTCCAACGGAAAAAAATAATAAAAAAAATAACAACAGTATCGCCGATTCTACATTCCTTATGGCGACATAATGTCGGGTCGGACATTGAGTACATTGTAATTTTGGTCTACTGTAACTATGATTATAATTACCAATTAATTCATTTATTATCGTTAACTACAATTCCATTAAAGTACATTGACTACGTCATTTAGTACATTACATCATTAAGTACAGTTTCATTAAAGTACATTACGTCGTTTACCATTCTTACAGTGTTTTTATATTTATATATGGTTATAATATATGGTTATAATATATGGTTATAATATATGGTTATTATATATGGTTATTATATGGTTATACTATATGGCTATAATATATGGTTATTAGTACAACACAAGTACATGGGCACATACGAGATAATTTATATACGACATAATATGTATAATATGTTATACCTAACATGTTATAAATTTGAAATCAGAGGGACAAGAGGTTTCACGTTTTCAGATGTTTGATTTATGCTGATTTGCGAATTGCGTACACTTACATAAGCATTGATGAATATCTTGCGAGGGGTGAACGCACTTGAAAAAAAATAATAAAAAAACAATACGAGAACGTATTTGAGCGTTTTCGAACGAATGCAAAAAGTTTTGCATTTCACGAGCAAAATGAATATTTAATAAAATTGACATACGATAATGGTCAAGATAAGATATGGACGTATGGGGGCGGGGATATGGTCGAATAATAGTTATATTTATACTACATAACATATAAATAATGACTTCTATAGAGTGTACAGTTTTTATGATGATAAAGAATTTTCATACATTGCATACTAGAGATATAATGAAGGGAAATTAATGACGGGAAAATGTGACGTCATAGTTATTGAATTTGTACGTATAGTACAAATCATTATTAGGAAGATTTTACAAGAACGAATTAGAGACAAAGAGTGGGTATTAATGACTAAGAAGTACAACTACGGGTTCCAATCCTGTTATATGCAATGTGTATGCATAATCTAGGGACGAGGGTGAGATGCAAGACAATTCATAATTAATTATAATAACTTCTATAACAAATGGAAAATGGATACGACTAAACCATAGATATGGTAGATCGTAGGGTTGTGACACGAACAAAAATAGGAAGCTAGAAGTAAAATTATTATCCAAACTCGCTTAGGCAATTTTGGTTTCTTATGTAAAAATGAATATGGATTATTCATTGTTCATTTTTACAGTGTTTCCCCCTCTAAAATTGTATTAATACAATAATATAATACAATTAATACAATATAATAGAATTGAGAAAATAACATCCAACGAATTCATATTAGATGATGACATTCTTTTTTACAATACAAGTTTTATACAGAACGAGTTCGGGTAGTTGAGTACAATGCAGAGTATGAAAATCTTTAAAATTCAAAGATTAAAACTTTAATTTTAGACAAACAATTAAGTTAGACAAACAATGATATGGTTAAAATTTTTACAAAATTTTATTTTTCTGTGGGAAAAATTACGTACATAATGAATAGAGTAGATAAAAGGGAAAAACGTAAATCTACAATCTATAAACTAATTTTTATTGACTAGCGTTGGTAAAAATAGAATTACGTAATGGATGATGTATAGACCTGTGGTCAAGTGTGTATTTATGTGTACTAGGTACAAAGTGTGTATCTTACAATTTTGAGGGACAGATTAGCCGAGAGGATTGTTCAATTAACTGAATAAATGCATGAGCAAGATATATTAGAAAGCAAAAATGATTAAGATTAAATTACATAGTTAGCACTTACGCGCAATGAAATAGTTTATTGTGATATCCAATGATTTTAGCATAAGGTTTGTATATATAGTATATATAGTGTGCATACATGCATTTTTATTGACTGTTGTAGGTACAAATCGAATTACGTAGTGGATGATGTATAGACCTGTGGTCAAATGTGTATTTATGTTATTGGGTACAGATTGTAGTGGTTGGTGATACGTTCAAAAGGAGAAAGGGGATTTATAGTTGAATAGTTGAAATTATACGTCAGTGTGCAGATGTATCTATAAATATTGGTAAGAAGCATCTGTAGATGAGTGAGTCGGTACAATAGTATGTAGAATATGAGAGTAATTTGTTCATCCCTTGAAGAACTAGATCATTTTAGGGGTCATTGGTGGATAGGATTATATACATATATATATATATATACATATATATATATATAATATATATATATATATATATATATATTATATATATATATCTGTATATATATACTTTAAGGAACAGATAAAATAACTTAATAAATGCATGAGCGAGAATTTATATATAGTAAGCAATAATTATGATGTATTATAATGATGATGTTTGCATACGAGTTTTAATGCAAAAGTGACTGGAGGGACGGAACGTAAATGAATTCGAATATGTGTCAAAAGTAATAAAATTCAATTAGGATTATAGATTTTACATAATTAATCAGTTACACGTATAAGGTAATTAAAAAAAACGTACTTAGAAGAACTTACAATTAATGAAAGTAAATCTCACGGTTTTAAAATTGAATTTTGAAGATGGAATTAAATTCGACTAGTAACATTCCTAGCTATATATGAACTATATAACCATTAACATTAACCAGAAGTATCGGTACGATAATTGAATTAAGAAAATTAAGAATACAGATTAAAAATAGAAATCAATTATGCATTTCAACGAGCTAAACATAATTTTATAATATTTAAAAAAAAAAAGTAAATCGAGCCATAGATGAATTTCGACCAAGAATAAAAAAGTTATTGAAATGGAAGGAAAGCATTTCGAACAATCTTTTCTTTTAATAATTTCAGGTAAATTTTACATTAAAAATTATTTTTATATAATAAAAAAAAATATTAAAAAGGTTTTAATAATTTTTGCATGTTAAATAGAAAAATCATACTTTTTCGTTAAATGTTGATAGAATTTGAATTATTTGATATTTTAGTCTGAAATTGACAATTACGTTTTTTTTTTTTGTTTTTTTTAAAGGAAAGAGATTGCTTGTCACACTACTTAGAACAAAAATTAAAAGAGTTCAACAAACGGAGGGACGGCATGTTCCTCATATACATTACAATAATTACCAAAATCGTTACAACCTTTGTAAAAACGGTTTTGTTACAAACATTAAAATACATAAGTATATATTTATATACGCAACAATGGCATGAAAAGAAAAGACAAATGGGTCAATTTCCTTCTTACAAAAAAAAAAAAAGGTTAAACTAAAGACGCAAACCGGTCAATTGGTAGAATTTAATTCTCTTTTACAAAAAAAAAAGGTTGAATTAAATTCCCTTAAATTACATTTTCTTAAATTAAATTCTCTTAAATTACAAAGGAAAAGTTGAATTCAATTGACGGCATTGAAAACTGACTTGGGACTCGGAATACTTGGGACTCGGAATACTTGGACTCGAATACTTGGGACTCGGAATACTTGGGACTCGGAATACTTGAAATAAAAATGACTTGAATAAAACTGTCTGACTTGAACTCTATCAAGTATTCTGAAACTAACTTGAACTCTATCATGTATTCTGAAACTAACTTGAACTCTATCAAGTATTCTGAAACTAACTTGAACTCTATCAAGTGTTCTTGAAACTAACTTGAACTCTATCAAGTATTCTTGAAACTAACTTGAACTCTATCAAGTATTCTTGAAACTAACTTGAACTCTATCAAGTATTCTTGAAACTAACTTGAACTCTATCAAGTATTCTTGAAACTAACTTGAACTCTATCAAGTATTCTTGAAACTAACTTGAAACTGTTTTCAAGTATCTCTATAACTCTCTGTAAACTCTCTCTTTCTTAATTTGCAAGTCAATTCAATTCAATAATTTGAAAAAATTTGCAAACAAAAATAAAAAAATATAACAATATTTCACTCCGGTACTATTATGTTTGGTACATAAAATAAAATTATTCTATACTGAATATAATAGTGAAAATAACTGAAATTAACTCTGAAATTAACTCTCTGAAATTAACTCTCTGAAATTAACTCTCTGAAATTAACTCTGAAATTAATCTGTTACATTTAACTTCTCTTACATTTAACTTCTCTTACATTTAACTTCTCTTACATTTAACTTCTGTGAAAATTACTGTTTCACTAAAAAAAATGTATCACTGGTGTCTGAAGTGTTCACTGTGTTTTGTGTTAATTCTGGCTCAATATTAAATATTAACTGTTAATAATTACTGACTTTTCAAATGTTTTAGAGATTATTTAAAGAAGAGTTTTGTACTTAACAAGATTCCTACGGCGAAATCCTTAGGGACGTGTCCTGAAGACGTGTCTTGCTGGCTACTTCTTCTTGGATGAAAACTAGGCGTGGAGAACTTGGAGTCGTGACACACCGGTTCAAGGGTGGATGTTACGAACTGGAAGTCGTGACACGCCGGTCAAATGGTGGGTCGCCACTTGTTAAACTCTTGGCTACAGACTCGCCAGACTGTTATGCCAATATCTTCTATGTGCTTGGGTCGTCTTGATTTTTATCCTGATGCAGGGTCGCCAGACTGTTATCTTCCTTCTTATATGTGCTTATGGGTGCTTCGAGTCGACGAGGCGTTCTGGTTAGGAGGCAGCAACGGACCTGATACTTGCAGTAGTTTCTTCTATACTACTCTCCGAGTTCTTCTTTAGTGGCTCGGAGGATTCTGAGAGGCTTATTAAATTTTTTTGAGGTTTCTCCCCGATTCTTCTTGTAACTTATCGGGGGATTCTAATTACTAAGTTTTCTGAAGAGAGCACGGCTCGAAGGAGAAGATAAAGACTTTTTCTTACCGTGTTTTACTCCTAAACTGTTACAGGTAATGCTCAGCCTCGTAGTTGGAATCAGAATGAACATGGAAGAAATTGGTGGGGTTTATATACCCCGATTCTACTAACATCATCATTATTAAATGTTGAAGAGGCTGCATTATTTTTGCACAATATTTGAAAATAAAGTAAATCTTTTAGCTGTGTTAAGGTTTAAACGAATAAACAAGATATTTGAAGATGAAGCCATATTTTTATCTTAAATTGCATATTTTCAGATCTGATGTTATCATGATCTGCCAAGTTAACTAAAAGTGGAAATTGAACTATGCATCTTTACACTAAAATATGCATATGAGTAAAAATTAAAGGTTTAAGATTTACAATTAAATGCTTAGGCAAGACATGACTTCATCTTTTATAACGAAGAAAGAATGTATACAAAACATAACATGGCAAAAGTTACTCAGGATTCATTATTAAGCTAAATCTAAAAAAATGATTATGAGATTTTAAAAAACAACAGGTCATCAATTATTTGGCAAAGTAGAAAGCACATCAAAATTTATTCCAACGGAAAAATAATAATAAAAAAAATAACAACAGTATCGCCGATTCTACATTCCTTATGGCGACATAATGTCGGGTCGGACATTGAGTACATTGTAATTTTGGTCTACTGTAACTATGATTATAATTACCAATTAATTCATTTATTATCGTTAACTACAATTCCATTAAAGTACATTGACTACGTCATTTAGTACATTACATCATTAAGTACAGTTTCATTAAAGTACATTACGTCGTTTACCATTCTTACAGTGTTTTTATATTTATATATGGTTATAATATATGGTTATAATATATGGTTATAATATATGGTTATTATATATGGTTATTATATATGGTTATACTATATGGCTATAATATATGGTTATTAGTACAACACAAGTACATGGGCACATACGAGATAATTTATATACGACATAATATGTTATATATGTTATACCTAACATGTTATAAATTTGAAATCAGAGGGACAAGAGGTTTCACGTTTTCAGATGTTTGATTTATGCTGATTTGCGAATTGCGTACACTTACATAAGCATTGATGAATATCTTGCGAGGGGTGAACGCACTTGAAAAAAAATAATAAAAAAACAATACGAGAACGTATTTGAGCGTTTTCGAACGAATGCAAAAAGTTTTGCATTTCACGAGCAAAATGAATATTTAATAAAATTGACATACGATAATGGTCAAGATAAGATATGGACGTATGGGGGCGGGGGATATGGTCGAATAATAGTTATATTTATACTACATAACATATAAATAATGACTTCTATAGAGTGTACAGTTTTTTTATGATGATAAAGAATTTTCATACATTGCATACTAGAGATATAATGAAGGGAAATTAATGACGGGAAAATGTGACGTCATAGTTATTGAATTTGTACGTATAGTACAAATCATTATTAGGAAGATTTTACAAGAACGAATTAGAGACAAAGAGTGGGTATTAATGACTAAGAAGTACAACTACGGGTTCCAATCCTGTTATATGCAATGTGTATGCATAATCTAGGGACGAGGGTGAGATGCAAGACAATTCATAATTAATTATAATAACTTCTATAACAAATGGAAAATGGATACGACTAAACCATAGATATGGTAGATCGTAGGGTTGTGACACGAACAAAAATAGGAAGCTAGAAGTAAAATTATTATCCAAACTCGCTTAGGCAATTTTGGTTTCTTTTGTAAAAATGAATATGGATTATTCATTGTTCATTTTTACAGTGTTTCCCCCTCTAAAATGGTATTAATACAATAATAATACAATTAATACAATATAATAGAATTGAGAAAATAACATCCAACGAATTCATATTAGATGATGACATTCTTTTTTACAATACAAGTTTTATACAGAACGAGTTCGGGTAGTTGAGTACAATGCAGAGTATGAAATCTTTAAAATTCAAAGATTAAAACTTTAATTTTAGACAAACAATTAAGTTAGACAAACAATGATATGGTTAAAATTTTTACAAAATTTTATTTTTCTGTGGGAAAAATTACGTACATAATGAATAGAGTAGATAAAAGGGAAAAACGTAAATCGTACAATCTATAAACTAATTTTTATTGACTAGCGTTGGTAAAAATAGAATTACGTAATGGATGATGTATAGACCTGTGGTCAAGTGTGTATTTATGTGTACTAGGTACAAAGTGTGTATCTTACAATTTTGAGGGACAGATTAGCCGAGAGGATTGTTCAATTAACTGAATAAATGCATGAGCAAGATATATTAGAAAGCAAAAATGATTAAGATTAAATTACATAGTTAGCACTTACGCGCAATGAAATAGTTTATTGTGATATCCAATGATTTTAGCATAAGGTTTGTATATATAGTATATATAGTGTGCATACATGCATTTTTATTGACTGTTGTAGGTACAAATCGAATTACGTAGTGGATGATGTATAGACCTGTGGTCAAATGTGTATTTATGTTTATTGGGTACAGATTGTAGTGGTTGGTGATACGTTCAAAAGGAGAAAGGGGATTTATAGTTGAATAGTTGAAATTATACGTCAGTGTGCAGATGTATCTATAAATATTGGTAAGAAGCATCTGTAGATGAGTGAGTCGGTACAATAGTATGTAGAATATGAGAGTAATTTGTTCATCCCTTGAAGAACTAGATCATTTTAGGGGTCATTGGTGGATAGGATTATATATACACATATATATATATATACATATATATATATATATATATATATATATATATATATATACATATATATATATATATATATACTGTATATATATACTTTAAGGAACAGATAAAATAACTTAATAAATGCATGAGCGAGAATTTATATATACGTAGTAAGCAATAATTATGATGTATTATAATGATGATGTTTGCATACGAGTTTTAATGCAAAAGTGACTGGAGGGACGGAACGTAAATGAATTCGAATATGTGTCAAAAGTAATAAAATTCAATTAGGATTATAGATTTTACATAATTAATCAGTTACACGTATAAGGTAATTAAAAAAAACGTACTTAGAAGAACTTACAATTAATGAAAGTAAATCTCACGGTTTTAAAATTGAATTTTGAAGATGGAATTAAATTCGACTAGTAACATTCCTAGCTATATATGAACTATATAACCATTAACATTAACCAGAAGTATCGGTACGATAATTGAATTAAGAAAATTAAGAATACAGATTAAAAATAGAAATCAATTATGCATTTCAACGAGCTAAACATAATTTTATAATATTTAAAAAAAAAAAAAGTAAATCGAGCCATAGATGAATTTCGACCAAGAATAAAAAAGTTATTGAAATGGAAGGAAAGCATTTCGAACAATCTTTTCTTTTAATAATTTCAGGTAAATTTTACATTAAAAATTATTTTTATATAATAAAAAAAAATATTAAAAAGGTTTTAATAATTTTTGCATGTTAAATAGAAAAATCATACTTTTTCGTTAAATGTTGATAGAATTTGAATTATTTGATATTTTAGTCTGAAATTGACAATTACGTTTTTTTTTTTGTTTTTTTTAAAGGAAAGAGATTGCTTGTCACACTACTTAGAACAAAAATTAAAAGAGTTCAACAAACGGAGGGACGGCATGTTCCTCATATACATTACAATAATTACCAAAATCGTTACAACCTTTGTAAAAACGGTTTTGTTACAAACATTAAAATACATAAGTATATATTTATATACGCAACAATGGCATGAAAAGAAAAGACAAATGGGTCAATTTCCTTCTTACAAAAAAAAAAAAAGGTTAAACTAAAGACGCAAACCGGTCAATTCTGGTAGAATTTAATTCTCTTTTACAAAAAAAAAAGGTTGAATTAAATTCCCTTAAATTACATTTTCTTAAATTAAATTCTCTTAAATTACAAAGGAAAAGTTGAATTCAATTGACGGCATTGAAAACTGACTTGGGACTCGGAATACTTGGGACTCGGAATACTTGGGACTCGGAATACTTGGGACTCGGAATACTTGGGACTCGGAATACTTGAAATAAAAATGACTTGGAATAAAACTGTCTGACTTGAACTCTATCAAGTATTCTGAAACTAACTTGAACTCTATCAAGTATTCTGAAACTAACTTGAACTCTATCAAGTATTCTGAAACTAACTTGAACTCTATCAAGTATGCTTGAAACTAACTTGAACTCTGTCAAGTATTCTTGAAACTAACTTGAACTCTATCAAGTATTCTTGAAACTAACTTGAACTCTATCAAGTATTCTTGAAACTAACTTGAAACTGTTTTCAAGTATCTCTATAACTCTCTGTAAACTCTCTCTTTCTTAATTTGCAAGTCAATTCAATTCAATAATTTGAAAAAATTTGCAAACAAAAATAAAAAAATATAAACAATATTTCACTCCGGTACTATTATGTTTGGTACATAAAATAAAATTATTCTATACTGAATATAATAGTGAAAATAACTGAAATTAACTCTGAAATTAACTCTCGGAAATTAACTCTCTGAAATTAACTCTCTGAAATTAACTCTGTTACATTTAACTTCTCTTACATTTAACTTCTCTCACATTTAACTTCTCTTACATTTAACTTCTGTGAAAATTACGGTTTCACTAAAAAAAATGTATCACTGGTGTCTGAAGTGTTCACTGTGTTTTGTGTTAATTCTGGCTCAATATTAAATATTAACTGTTAATAATTACTGACTTTTCAAATGTTTTAGAGATTATTTAAAGAAGAGTTTTGTACTTAACAAGATTCCTACGGCGAAATCCTTAGAGACGTGTCCTGAAGACGTGTCTTGCTGGCTACTTCTTCTTGGATGAAAACTAGGCGTGGAGAACTTGGAGTCGTGACACACCGGTTCAAGGGTGGATGTTACGAACTGGAAGTCGTGACACGCCGGTCAAATGGTGGGTCGCCACTTGTTAAACTCTTGGCTACAGACTCGCCAGACTGTTATGCCAATATCTTCTATGTGCTTGGGTCGTCTTGATTTTTATCCTGATGCAGGGTCGCCAGACTGTTATCTTCCTTCTTATATGTGCTTATGGGGTGCTTCGAGTCGACGAGGCGTTCTGGTTAGGAGGCAGCAACGGACCTGATACTTGCAGTAGTTTCTTCTATACTACTCTCCGAGTTCTTCTTTAGTGGCTCGGAGGATTCTGAGAGGCTTATTAAATTTTTTTGAGGTTTCTCCCCGATTCTTCTTGTAACTTATCGGGGGATTCTAATTACTAAGTTTTCTGAAGAGAGCACGGCTCGAAGGAGAAGATAAAGACTTTTTCTTACCGTGTTTTACTCCTAAACTGTTACAGGTAATGCTCAGCCTCGTAGTTGGAATCAGAATGAACATGGAAGAAATTGGTGGGGTTTATATACCCCGATTCTACTAACATCATCATTATTAAATGTTGAAGAGGCTGCATTATTTTTGCACAATATTTGAAAATAAAGTAAATCTTTTAGTTGTGTTAAGGTTTAAACGAATAAACAAGATATTTGAAGATGAAGCCATATTTTTATCTTAAATTGCATATTTTCAGATCTGATGTTAACATGATCTGCCAAGTTAACTAAAAGTGGAAATTGAACTATGCATCTTTACACTAAAATATGCATATGAGTAAAAATTAAAGGTTTAAGATTTACAATTAAATGCTTAGGCAAGACATGACTTCATCTTTTATAACGAAGAAAGAATGTATACAAAACATAACATGGCAAAAGTTACTCAGGATTCATTATTAAGCTAAATCTAAAAAAATGATTATGAGATTTTAAAAAAAACAGGTCATCAATTATTTGGCAAAGTAGAAAGCACATCAAAATTTATTCCAACGGAAAAATAATAATAAAAAAAATAACAACAGTATCGCCGATTCTACATTCCTTATGGCGACATAATGTCGGGTCGGACATTGAGTACATTGTAATTTTGGTCTACTGTAACTATGATTATAATTACCAATTAATTCATTTATTATCGTTAACTACAATTCCATTAAAGTACATTGACTACGTCATTTAGTACATTACATCATTAAGTACAGTTTCATTAAAGTACATTACGTCGTTTACCATTCTTACAGTGTTTTTATATTTATATATGGTTATAATATATGGTTATAATATATGGTTATAATATATGGTTATTATATATGGTTATTATATATGGTTATTATATATGGTTATACTATATGGCTATAATATATGGTTATTAGTACAACACAAGTACACGGGCACATACGAGATAATTTATATACGACATAATATGCTATAATATGTTATACCTAACATGTTATAAATTTGAAATCAGAGGGACAAGAGGTTTCACGTTTTCAGATGTTTGATTTATGCTGATTTGCGAATTGCGTACACTTACATAAGCATTGATGAATATCTTGCGAGGGGTGAACGCACTTGAAAAAAAATAATAAAAAAACAATACGAGAACGTATTTGAGCGTTTTCGAACGAATGCAAAAAGTTTTGCATTTCACGAGCAAAATGAATATTTAATAAAATTGACATACGATAATGGTCAAGATAAGATATGGACGTATGGGGGCGGGGGATATGGTCGAATAATAGTTATATTTATACTACATAACATATAAATAATGACTTCTATAGAGTGTACAGTTTTTTTATGATGATAAAGAATTTTCATACATTGCATACTAGAGATATAATGAAGGGAAATTAATGACGGGAAAATGTGACGTCATAGTTATTGAATTTGTACGTATAGTACAAATCATTATTAGGAAGATTTTACAAGAACGAATTAGAGACAAAGAGTGGGTATTAATGACTAAGAAGTACAACTACAGGTTCCAATCCTGTTATATGCAATGTGTATGCATAATCTAGGGACGAGGGTGAGATGCAAGACAATTCATAATTAATTATAATAACTTCTATAACAAATGGAAAATGGATACGACTAAACCATAGATATGGTAGATCGTAAGGTTGTGACACGAACAAAAATAGGAAGCTAGAAGTAAAATTATTATCCAAACTCGCTTAGGCAATTTTGGTTTCTTATGTAAAAATGAATATGGATTATTCATTGTTCATTTTTACAGTTTCCCCCTCTAAAATTGTATTAATACAATAATATAATAATACAATTAATACAATATAATAGAATTGAGAAAATAACATCCAACGAATTCATATTAGATGATGACATTCTTTTTTACAATACAAGTTTTATACAGAACGAGTTCGGGTAGTTGAGTACAATGCAGAGTATCAAATCTTTAAAATGACACTTGCTTACAAAATATAAAAATTCAAGATTAAAACTTTAATTTTAGACAAACAATTAAGTTAGACAAACAATGATATGGTTAAATTTTTACAAAATTTTATTTTCTGTGGGAAAAATTACGTACATAATGAATAGAGTAGATAAAAGGGAAAAACGTAAATCTTACAATCTATAAACTAATTTTTATTGACTAGCGTTGGTAAAAATAGAATTACGTAATGGATGATGTATAGACCTGTGGTCAAGTGTGTATTTATGTGTACTAGGTACAAAGTGTGTATCTTACAATTTTGAGGGACAGATTAGCCGAGAGGATTGTTCAATTAACTGAATAAATGCATGAGCAAGATATATTAGAAAGCAAAAATGATTAAGATTAAATTACATAGTTAGCACTAACGCGCAATGAAATAGTTTATTGTGATATCCAATGATTTTAGCATAAGGTTTGTATATATAGTATATATAGTGTGCATACATGCATTTTTATTGACTGTTGTAGGTACAAATCGAATTACGTAGTGGATGATGTATAGACCTGTGGTCAAATGTGTATTTATGTTTATTGGGTACAGATTGTAGTGGTTGGTGATACGTTCAAAAGGAGAAAGGGGATTTATAGTTGAATAGTTGAAATTATACGTCAGTGTGCAGATGTATCTATAAATATTGGTAAGAAGCATCTGTAGATGAGTGAGTCGGTACAATAGTATGTAGAATAGAGTAATTTGTTCATCCCTTGAAGAACTAGATCATTTTAGGGGTCATTGGTGGATAGGATTATATATATATATATATATACTGTATATATATATATATATATATATATATATACTTTAAGGAACAGATAAATAACTTAATAAATGCATGAGCGAGAATTTATATATAGTAAGCAATAATTATGATGTATTATAATGATGATGTTTGCATACGAGTTTTAATGCAAAAGTGACTGGAGGGACGGAACGTAAATGAATTCGAATATGTGTCAAAAGTAATAAAATTCAATTAGGATTATAGATTTTACATAATTAATCAGTTACACGTATAAGGTAATTAAAAAAAACGTACTTAGAAGAACTTACATTAATGAAAGTAAATCTCACGGTTTTAAAATTGAATTTTGAAGATGGAATTAAATTCGACTAGTAACATTCCTAGCTATATATGAACTATATAACCATTAATTAACGAAAGTATCGGTACGATAATTGAATTAAGAAAATTAAGAATACAGATTAAAATAGAAATCAATTATGCATTTCAACGAGCTAAACATAATTTTATAATATTTAAAAAAAATAAAAGTAATTCGAGCCATAGATGAATTTCGACCAAGAATAAAAAGTTATTGAAATGGAAGGAAAGCATTTCGAACAATCTTTTCTTTTAATAATTTCAGGTAAATTTTACATTAAAAATTATTTTTATATAATAAAAAAAATATTAAAAAGGTTTTAATAATTTTTGCATGTTAAATAGAAAAATCATACTTTTTCGTTAAATGTTGATAGAATTTGAATTATTTGATATTTTAGTCTGAAATTGACAATTACGTTTTTTTTTTTTGTTTTTTTTAAAGGAAAGAGATTGCTTGTCACACTACTTAGAACAAAAATTAAAAGAGTTCAACAAACGGAGGGACGGCATGTTCCTCATATACATTACAATAATTACCAAAATCGTTAAAACCTTTGTAAAAACGGTTTTGTTACAAACATTAAAATACATAAGTATATATTTATATACGCAACAATGGCATGAAAAGAAAAGACAAATGGGTCAATTTCCTTCTTACAAAAAAAAAAAAAAAGGTTAAACTAAAGACGCAAACCGGTCAATTCTGGTAGAATTTAATTCTCTTTTACAAAAAAAAAAGGTTGAATTAAATTCCCTTAAATTACATTTTCTTAAATTAAATTCTCTTAAATTACAAAGGAAAAGTTGAATTCAATTGACGGCATTGAAAACTGACTTGGGACTCGGAATACTTGGGACTCGGAATACTTGGGACTCGGAATACTTGGGACTCGGAATACTTGAAATAAAAATGACTTTGAATAAAACTGTCTGACTTGAACTCTATCAAGTATTCTGAAACTAACTTGAACTCTATCATGTATTCTGAAACTAACTTGAACTCTATCAAGTATTCTGAAACTAACTTGAACTCTATCAAGTGTTCTTGAAACTAACTTGAACTCTATCAAGTATTCTTGAAACTAACTTGAACTCTATCAAGTATTCTTGAAACTAACTTGAACTCTATCAAGTATTCTTGAAACTAACTTGAACTCTATCAAGTATTCTTGAAACTAACTTGAACTCTATCAAGTATTCTTGAAACTAACTTGAACTCTATCAAGTATTCTTGAAACTAACTTGAACTCTATCAAGTATTCTTGAAACTAACTTGAAACTGTTTTCAAGTATCTCTATAACTCTCTGTAAACTCTCTCTTTCTTAATTTGCAAGTCAATTCAATTCAATAATTTGAAAAAATTTGCAAACAAAAATAAAAAAATATAAACAATATTTCACTCCGGTACTATTATGTTTGGTACATAAAATAAAATTATTCTATACTGAATATAATAGTGAAAATAACTGAAATTAAATCTGAAATTAACTCTCTGAAATTAACTCTCTGAAATTAACTCTCTGAAATTAACTCTGAAATTAACTCTGTTACATTTAACTTCTCTTACATTTAACTTCTCTTACATTTAACTTCTCTTACATTTAACTTCTGTGAAAATTACTGTTTCACTAAAAAAAATGTATCACTGGTGTCTGAAGTGTTCACTGTGTTTTGTGTTAATTCTGGCTCAATATTAAATATTAACTGTTAATAATTACTGACTTTTCAAATGTTTTAGAGATTATTTAAAGAAGAGTTTTGTACTTAACAAGATTCCTACGGCGAAATCCTTAGGGACGTGTCCTGAAGACGTGTCTTGCTGGCTACTTCTTCTTGGATGAAAACTAGGCGTGGAGAACTTGGAGTCGTGACACACCGGTTCAAGGGTGGATGTTACGAACTGGAAGTCGTGACACGCCGGTCAAATGGTGGGTCGCCACTTGTTAAACTCTTGGCTACAGACTCGCCAGACTGTTATGCCAATATCTTCTATGTGCTTGGGTCGTCTTGATTTTTATCCTGATGCAGGGTCGCCAGACTGTTATCTTCCTTCTTATATGTGCTTATGGGGTGCTTCGAGTCGACGAGGCGTTCTGGTTTGGAGGCAGCAACGGACCTGATACTTGCAGTAGTTTCTTCTATACTACTCTCCGAGTTCTTCTTTAGTGGCTCGGAGGATTCTGAGAGGCTTATTAAATTTTTTTGAGGTTTCTCCCCGATTCTTCTTGTAACTTATCGGGGGATTCTAATTACTAAGTTTTCTGAAGAGAGCACGGCTCGAAGGAGAAGATAAAGACTTTTTCTTACCGTGTTTTACTCCTAAACTGTTACAGGTAATGCTCAGCCTCGTAGTTGGAATCAGAATGAACATGGAAGAATTGGTGGGGTTTATATACCCCGATTCTACTAACATCATCATTATTAAATGTTGAAGAGGCTGCATTATTTTTGCACAATATTTGAAAATAAAGTAAATCTTTTAGTTGTGTTAAGGTTTAAACGAATAAACAAGATATTTGAAGATGAAGCCATATTTTTATCTTAAATTGCATATTTTCAGATCTGATGTTATCATGATCTGCCAAGTTAACTAAAAGTGGAAATTGAACTATGCATCTTTACACTAAAATATGCATATGAGTAAAAATTAAAGGTTTAAGATTTACAATTAAATGCTTAGGCAAGACATGACTTCATCTTTTATAACGAAGAAAGAATGTATACAAAACATAACATGGCAAAAGTTACTCAGGATTCATTATTAAGCTAAATCTAAAAAAATGATTATGAGATTTTAAAAAACAACAGGTCATCAATTATTTGGCAAAGTAGAAAGCACATCAAAATTTATTCCAACGGAAAAATAATAATAAAAAAAATAACAACAGTATCGCCGATTCTACATTCCTTATGGCGACATAATGTCGGGTCGGACATTGAGTACATTGTAATTTTGGTCTACTGTAACTATGATTATAATTACCAATTAATTCATTTATTATCGTTAACTACAATTCCATTAAAGTACATTGACTACGTCATTTAGTACATTACATCATTAAGTACAGTTTCATTAAAGTACATTACGTCGTTTACCATTCTTACAGTGTTTTTATATTTATATATGGTTATAATATATGGTTATAATATATGGTTATAATATATGGTTATTATATATGGTTATTATATATGGTTATACTATATGGCTATAATATATGGTTATTAGTACAACACAAGTACACGGGCACATACGAGATAATTTATATACGACATAATATGCTATAATATGTTATACCTAACATGTTATAAATTTGAAATCAGAGGGACAAGAGGTTTCACGTTTTCAGATGTTTGATTTATGCTGATTTGCGAATTGCGTACACTTACATAAGCATTGATGAATATCTTGCGAGGGTGAACGCACTTGAAAAAAAATAATTAAAAAAACAATACGAGAACGTATTTGAGCGTTTTCGAACGAATGCAAAAAGTTTTGCATTTCACGAGCAAAATGATATTTAATAAAATTGACATACGATAATGGTCAAGATAAGATATGAACGTATGGGGGCGGGGGATATGGTCGAATAATAGTTATATTTATACTACATAACATATAAATAATGACTTCTATAGAGTGTACAGTTAGTATTATGATGATAAAGAATTTTCATACATTGCATACTAGAGATATAATGAAGGGAAATTAATGACGGGAAAATGTGACGTCATAGTTATTGAATTTGTACGTATAGTACAAATCATTATTAGGAAGATTTTACAAGAACGAATTAGAGACAAAGAGTGGGTATTAATGACTAAGAAGTACAACTACGGGTTCCAATCCTGTTATATGCAATGTGTATGCATAATCTAGGGACGAAGGTGAGATGCAAGACAATTCATAATTAATTATAATAACTTCTATAACAAATGGAAAATGGATACGACTAAACCATAGATATGGTAGATCGTAGGGTTGTGACACGAACAAAAATAGGAAGCTAGAAGTAAAATTATTATCCAAACTCGCTTAGGCAATTTTGGTTTCTTATGTAAAAATGAATATGGATTATTCATTGTTCATTTTTACAGTTTCCCCCTCTAAAATTGTATTAATACAATAATATAATACAATTAATACAATATAATAGAATTGAGAAAATAACATCCAACGAATTCATATTAGATGATGACATTCTTTTTTACAATACAAGTTTTATACAGAACGAGTTCGGGTAGTTGAGTACAATGCAGAGTATCAAATCTTTAAAATGACACTTGCTTACAAAATTAAAAATTCAAAGATTAAAACTTTAATTTTAGACAAACAATTAAGTTAGACAAACAATGATATGGTTAAAATTTTTACAAAATTTTATTTTTCTGTGGGAAAAATTACGTACATAATGAATAGAGTAGATAAAAGGGAAAAACGTAAATCTTACAATCTATAAACTAATTTTTATTGACTAGCGTTGGTAAAAATAGAATTACGTAATGGATGATGTATAGACCTGTGGTCAAGTGTGTATTTATGTGTACTAGGTACAAAGTGTGTATCTTACAATTTTGAGGGACAGATTAGCCGAGAGGATTGTTCAATTAACTGAATAAATGCATGAGCAAGATATATTAGAAAGCAAAAATGATTAAGATTAAATTACATAGTTAGCACTTACGCGCAATGAAATAGTTTATTGTGATATCCAATGATTTTAGCATAAGGTTTGTATATATAGTATATATAGTGTGCATACATGCATTTTTATTGACTGTTGTAGGTACAAATCGAATTACGTAGTGGATGATGTATAGACCTGTGGTCAAATGTGTATTTATGTTTATTGGGTACAGATTGTAGTGGTTGGTGATACGTTCAAAAGGAGAAAGGGGATTTATAGTTGAATAGTTGAAATTATACGTCAGTGTGC
Source organism: Bathynomus jamesi (assembly GCA_023014485.1). Classification (NCBI taxonomy): domain Eukaryota; kingdom Metazoa; phylum Arthropoda; class Malacostraca; order Isopoda; family Cirolanidae; genus Bathynomus; species Bathynomus jamesi. Next base: position 1,006,105 of record JAJOZX010000014.1, on the reverse strand, counting down.
AGATGTATCTATAAATATTGGTAAGAAGCATCTGTAGATGAGTGAGTCGGTACAATAGTATGTAGAATATGAGAGAATTTGTTCATCCCTTGAAGAACTAGATCATTTTAGGGGTCATTGGTGGATAGGATTATATATATATATATATATATATATATATATATATATATATATATACTGTATATATATATACTATATATATATATATATATATATATATATATATATATATATATACTGTATATATATATATATATATATATATATATAGGAACAGATAAAATAACTTAATAAATGCATGAGCGAGAATTTATATATAGTAAGCAATAATTATGTATTATATGATGATGTTTGCATACGAGTTTTAATGCAAAAGTGACTGGAGGGACGGAACGTAAATGAATTCGAATATGTGTCAAAAGTAATAAAATTCAATTAGGATTATAGATTTTACATAATTAATCAGTTACACGTATAAGGTAATTAAAAAAAACGTACTTAGAAGAACTTACAATTAATGAAAGTAAATCTCACGGTTTTAAAATTGAATTTTGAAGATGGAATTAAATTCGACTAGTAACATTCCTAGCTATATATGAACTATATAACCATTAACATTAACCAGAAGTATCGGTACGATAATTGAATTAAGAAAATTAAGAATACAGATTAAAAATAGAAATCAATTATGCATTTCAACGAGCTAAACATAATTTTATAATATTTAAAAAAAATAAAAGTAAATCGAGCCATAGATGAATTTCGACCAAGAATAAAAAAGTTATTGAAATGGAAGGAAAGCATTTCGAACAATCTTTTCTTTTAATAATTTCAGGTAAATTTTACATTAAAAATTATTTTTATATAATAAAAAAAATATTAAAAAGGTTTTAATAATTTTTGCATGTTAAATAGAAAAATCATACTTTTTCGTTAAATGTTGATAGAATTTGAATTATTTGATATTTTAGTCTGAAATTGACAATTACGTTTTTTTTTTGTTTTTTTTAAAGGAAAGAGATTGCTTGTCACACTACTTAGAACAAAAATTAAAAGAGTTCAACAAACGGAGGGACGGCATGTTCCTCATATACATTACAATAATTACCAAAATCGTTACAACCTTTGTAAAAACGGTTTTGTTACAAACATTAAAATACATAAGTATATATTTATATACGCAACAATGGCATGAAAAGAAAGACAAATGGGTCAATTTCCTTCTTACAAAAAAAAAAAAAAAGGTTAAACTAAAGACGCAAACCGGTCAATTCTGGTAGAATTTAATTCTCTTTTACAAAAAAAAAAGGTTGAATTAAATTCCCTTAAATTACATTTTCTTAAATTAAATTCTCTTAAATTACAAAGGAAAAGTTGAATTCAATTGACGGCATTGAAAACTGACTTGGGACTCGGAATACTTGGGACTCGGAATACTTGGGACTCGGAATACTTGGGACTCGGAATACTTGAAATAAAAATGACTTTGAATAAAACTGTCTGACTGAACTCTATCAAGTATTCTGAAACTAACTTGAACTCTATCATGTATTCTGAAACTAACTTGAACTCTATCAAGTATTCTGAAACTAACTTGAACTCTATCAAGTGTTCTTGAAACTAACTTGAACTCTATCAAGTATTCTTGAAACTAACTTGAACTCTATCAAGTATTCTTGAAACTAACTTGAACTCTATCAAGTATTCTTGAAACTAACTTGAACTCTATCAAGTATTCTTGAAACTAACTTGAACTCTATCAAGTATTCTTGAAACTAACTTGAACTCTATCAAGTATTCTTGAAACTAACTTGAAACTGTTTTCAAGTATCTCTATAACTCTCTGTAAACTCTCTCTTTCTTAATTTGCAAGTCAATTCAATTCAATAATTTGAAAAAATTTGCAAACAAAAATAAAAAAATATAAACAATATTTCACTCCGGTACTATTATGTTTGGTACATAAAATAAAATTATTCTATACTGAATATAATAGTGAAAATAACTGAAATTAAATCTGAAATTAACTCTCTGAAATTAACTCTCTGAAATTAACTCTCTGAAATTAACTCTGAAATTAACTCTGTTACATTTAACTTCTCTTACATTTAACTTCTCTTACATTTAACTTCTCTTACATTTAACTTCTGTGAAAATTACTGTTTCACTAAAAAAAATGTATCACTGGTGTCTGAAGTGTTCACTGTGTTTTGTGTTAATTCTGGCTCAATATTAAATATTAACTGTTAATAATTACTGACTTTTCAAATGTTTTAGAGATTATTTAAAGAAGAGTTTTGTACTTAACAAGATTCCTACGGCGAAATCCTTAGGGACGTGTCCTGAAGACGTGTCTTGCTGGCTACTTCTTCTTGGATGAAAACTAGGCGTGGAGAACTTGGAGTCGTGACACACCGGTTCAAGGGTGGATGTTACGAACTGGAAGTCGTGACACGCCGGTCAAATGGTGGGTCGCCACTTGTTAAACTCTTGGCTACAGACTCGCCAGACTGTTATGCCAATATCTTCTATGTGCTTGGGTCGTCTTGATTTTTATCCTGATGCAGGGTCGCCAGACTGTTATCTTCCTTCTTATATGTGCTTATGGGGTGCTTCGAGTCGACGAGGCGTTCTGGTTAGGAGGCAGCAACGGACCTGATACTTGCAGTAGTTTCTTCTATACTACTCTCCGAGTTCTTCTTTAGTGGCTCGGAGGATTCTGAGAGGCTTATTAAATTTTTTTGAGGTTTCTCCCCGATTCTTCTTGTAACTTATCGGGGGATTCTAATTACTAAGTTTTCTGAAGAGAGCACGGCTCGAAGGAGAAGATAAAGACTTTTTCTTACCGTGTTTTACTCCTAAACTGTTACAGGTAATGCTCAGCCTCGTAGTTGGAATCAGAATGAACATGGAAGAAATTGGTGGGGTTTATATACCCCGATTCTACTAACATCATCATTATTAAATGTTGAAGAGGCTGCATTATTTTTGCACAATATTTGAAAATAAAGTAAATCTTTTAGTTGTGTTAAGGTTTAAACGAATAAACAAGATATTTGAAGATGAAGCCATATTTTTATCTTAAATTGCATATTTTCAGATCTGATGTTATCATGATCTGCCAAGTTAACTAAAAGTGGAAATTGAACTATGCATCTTTACACTAAAATATGCATATGAGTAAAAATTAAAGGTTTAAGATTTACAATTAAATGCTTAGGCAAGACATGACTTCATCTTTTATAACGAAGAAAGAATGTATACAAAACATAACATGGCAAAAGTTACTCAGGATTCATTATTAAGCTAAATCTAAAAAAATGATTATGAGATTTTAAAAAACAACAGGTCATCAATTATTTGGCAAAGTAGAAAGCACATCAAAATTTATTCCAACGGAAAAATAATAATAAAAAAAATAACAACAGTATCGCCGATTCTACATTCCTTATGGCGACATAATGTCGGGTCGGACATTGAGTACATTGTAATTTTGGTCTACTGTAACTATGATTATAATTACCAATTAATTCATTTATTATCGTTAACTACAATTCCATTAAAGTACATTGACTACGTCATTTAGTACATTACATCATTAAGTACAGTTTCATTAAAGTACATTACGTCGTTTACCATTCTTACAGTGTTTTTATATTTATATATGGTTATAATATATGGTTATAATATATGGTTATATATATGGTTATTATATATGGTTATTATATATGGTTATACTATATGGCTATAATATATGGTTATTAGTACAACACAAGTACACGGGCACATACGAGATAATTTATATACGACATAATATGCTATAATATGTTATACCTAACATGTTATAAATTTGAAATCAGAGGGACAAGAGGTTTCACGTTTTCAGATGTTTGATTTATGCTGATTTGCGAATTGCGTACACTTACATAAGCATTGATGAATATCTTGCGAGGGGTGAACGCACTTGAAAAAAAATAATTAAAAAAACAATACGAGAACGTATTTGAGCGTTTTCGAACGAATGCAAAAAGTTTTGCATTTCACGAGCAAAATGAATATTTAATAAAATTGACATACGATAATGGTCAAGATAAGATATGAACGTATGGGGGCGGGGGATATGGTCGAATAATAGTTATATTTATACTACATAACATATAAATAATGACTTCTATAGAGTGTACAGTTAGTATTATGATGATAAAGAATTTTCATACATTGCATACTAGAGATATAATGAAGGGAAATTAATGACGGGAAAATGTGACGTCATAGTTATTGAATTTGTACGTATAGTACAAATCATTATTAGGAAGATTTTACAAGAACGAATTAGAGACAAAGAGTGGGTATTAATGACTAAGAAGTACAACTACGGGTTCCAATCCTGTTATATGCAATGTGTATGCATAATCTAGGGACGAGGTGAGATGCAAGACAATTCATAATTAATTATAATAACTTCTATAACAAATGGAAAATGGATACGACTAAACCATAGATATGGTAGATCGTAGGGTTGTGACACGAACAAAAATAGGAAGCTAGAAGTAAAATTATTATCCAAACTCGCTTAGGCAATTTTGGTTTCTTATGTAAAAATGAATATGGATTATTCATTGTTCATTTTTACAGTTTCCCCCTCTAAAATTGTATTAATACAATAATATAATACAATTAATACAATATAATAGAATTGAGAAAATAACATCCAACGAATTCATATTAGATGATGACATTCTTTTTTACAATACAAGTTTTATACAGAACGAGTTCGGGTAGTTGAGTACAATGCAGAGTATCAAATCTTTAAAATGACACTTGCTTACAAAATATAAAAATTCAAAGATTAAAACTTTAATTTTAGACAAACAATTAAGTTAGACAAACAATGATATGGTTAAAATTTTTACAAAATTTTATTTTTCTGTGGGAAAAATTACGTACATAATGAATAGAGTAGATAAAAGGGAAAAACGTAAATCTTACAATCTATAAACTAATTTTTATTGACTAGCGTTGGTAAAAATAGAATTACGTAATGGATGATGTATAGACCTGTGGTCAAGTGTGTATTTATGTGTACTAGGTACAAAGTGTGTATCTTACAATTTTGAGGGACAGATTAGCCGAGAGGATTGTTCAATTAACTGAATAAATGCATGAGCAAGATATATTAGAAAGCAAAAATGATTAAGATTAAATTACATAGTTAGCACTTACGCGCAATGAAATAGTTTATTGTGATATCCAATGATTTTAGCATAAGGTTTGTATATATAGTATATATAGTGTGCATACATGCATTTTTATTGACTGTTGTAGGTACAAATCGAATTACGTAGTGGATGATGTATAGACCTGTGGTCAAATGTGTATTTATGTTTATTGGGTACAGATTGTAGTGGTTGGTGATACGTTCAAAAGGAGAAAGGGGATTTATAGTTGAATAGTTGAAATTATACGTCAGTGTGCAGATGTATCTATAAATATTGGTAAGAAGCATCTGTAGATGAGTGAGTCGGTACAATAGTATGTAGAATATGAGAGTAATTTGTTCATCCCTTGAAGAACTAGATCATTTTAGGGGTCATTGGTGGATAGGATTATATATATATATATATATACATATATATATATATATATATATACTGTATATATATATATATATATATATATATATATATATATACTTTAAGGAACAGATAAAATAACTTAATAAATGCATGAGCGAGAATTTATATATAGTAAGCAATAATTATGATGTATTATAATGATGATGTTTGCATACGAGTTTTAATGCAAAAGTGACTGGAGGGACGGAACGTAAATGAATTCGAATATGTGTCAAAAGTAATAAAATTCAATTAGGATTATAGATTTTACATAATTAATCAGTTACACGTATAAGGTAATTAAAAAAAACGTACTTAGAAGAACTTACAATTAATGAAAGTAAATCTCACGGTTTTAAAATTGAATTTTGAAGATGGAATTAAATTCGACTAGTAACATTCCTAGCTATATATGAACTATATAACCATTAACATTAACGAGAAGTATCGGTACGATAATTGAATTAAGAAAATTAAGAATACAGATTAAAAATAGAAATCAATTATGCATTTCAACGAGCTAAACATAATTTTATAATATTTAAAAAAAATAAAAGTAAATCGAGCCATAGATGAATTTCGACCAAGAATAAAAAAGTTATTGAAATGGAAGGAAAGCATTTCGAACAATCTTTTCTTTTAATAATTTCAGGTAAATTTTACATTAAAAATTATTTTTATATAATAAAAAAAAATATTAAAAAGGTTTTAATAATTTTTGCATGTTAAATAGAAAAATCATACTTTTTCGTTAAATGTTGATAGAATTTGAATTATTTGATATTTTAGTCTGAAATTGACAATTACGTTTTTTTTTTTTGTTTTTTTTAAAGGAAAGAGATTGCTTGTCACACTACTTAGAACAAAAATTAAAAGAGTTCAACAAACGGAGGGACGGCATGTTCCTCATATACATTACAATAATTACCAAAATCGTTACAACCTTTGTAAAAACGGTTTTGTTACAAACATTAAAATACATAAGTATATATTTATATACGCAACAATGGCATGAAAAGAAAAGACAAATGGGTCAATTTCCTTCTTACAAAAAAAAAAAAAAAAGGTTAAACTAAAGACGCAAACCGGTCAATTCTGGTAGAATTTAATTCTCTTTTACAAAAAAAAAGGTTGAATTAAATTCCCTTAAATTACATTTTCTTAAATTAAATTCTCTTAAATTACAAAGGAAAAGTTGAATTCAATTGACGGCATTGAAAACTGACTTGGGACTCGGAATACTTGGGACTCGGAATACTTGGGACTCGGAATACTTGGGACTCGGAATACTTGAAATAAAAATGACTTTGAATAAAACTGTCTGACATGAACTCTATCAAGTATTCTGAAACTAACTTGAACTCTATCATGTATTCTGAAACTAACTTGAACTCTATCAAGTATTCTGAAACTAACTTGAACTCTATCAAGTGTTCTTGAAACTAACTTGAACTCTATCAAGTATTCTTGAAACTAACTTGAACTCTATCAAGTATTCTTGAAACTAACTTGAACTCTATCAAGTATTCTTGAAACTAACTTGAACTCTATCAAGTATTCTTGAAACTAACTTGAACTCTATCAAGTATTCTTGAAACTAACTTGAACTCTATCAAGTATTCTTGAAACTAACTTGAACTCTATCAAGTATTCTTGAAACTAACTTGAAACTGTTTTTAAGTATCTCTATAACTCTCTGTAAACTCTCTCTTTCTTAATTTGCAAGTCAATTCAATTCAATAATTTGAAAAAATTTGCAAACAAAAATAAAAAAATATAAACAATATTTCACTCCGGTACTATTATGTTTGGTACATAAAATAAAATTATTCTATACTGAATATAATAGTGAAAATAACTGAAATTAAATCTGAAATTAACTCTCTGAAATTAACTCTCTGAAATTAACTCTCTGAAATTAACTCTGAAATTAACTCTGTTACATTTAACTTCTCTTACATTTAACTTCTCTTACATTTAACTTCTCTTACATTTAACTTCTGTGAAAATTACTGTTTCACTAAAAAAAATGTATCACTGGTGTCTGAAGTGTTCACTGTGTTTTGTGTTAATTCTGGCTCAATATTAAATATTAACTGTTAATAATTACTGACTTTTCAAATGTTTTAGAGATTATTTAAAGAAGAGTTTTGTACTTAACAAGATTCCTACGGCGAAATCCTTAGGGACGTGTCCTGAAGACGTGTCTTGCTGGCTACTTCTTCTTGGATGAAAACTAGGCGTGGAGAACTTGGAGTCGTGACACACCGGTTCAAGGGTGGATGTTACGAACTGGAAGTCGTGACACGCCGGTCAAATGGTGGGTCGCCACTTGTTAAACTCTTGGCTACAGACTCGCCAGACTGTTATGCCAATATCTTCTATGTGCTTGGGTCGTCTTGATTTTTATCCTGATGCAGGGTCGCCAGACTGTTATCTTCCTTCTTATATGTGCTTATGGGTTGCTTCGAGTCGACGAGGCGTTCTGGTTAGGAGGCAGCAACGGACCTGATACTTGCAGTAGTTTCTTCTATACTACTCTCCGAGTTCTTCTTTAGTGGCTCGGAGGATTCTGAGAGGCTTATTAAATTTTTTTGAGGTTTCTCCCCGATTCTTCTTGTAACTTATCGGGGGATTCTAATTACTAAGTCTTCTGAAGAGAGCACGGCTCGAAGGAGAAGATAAAGACTTTTTCTTACCGTGTTTTACTCCTAAACTGTTACAGGTAATGCTCAGCCTCGTAGTTGGAATCAGAATGAACATGGAAGAAATTGGTGGGGTTTATATACCCCGATTCTACTAACATCATCATTATTAAATGTTGAAGAGGCTGCATTATTTTTGCACAATATTTGAAAATAAAGTAAATCTTTTAGCTGTGTTAAGGTTTAAACGAATAAACAAGATATTTGAAGATGAAGCCATATTTTTATCTTAAATTGCATATTTTCAGATCTGATGTTATCATGATCTGCCAAGTTAACTAAAAGTGGAAATTGAACTATGCATCTTTACACTAAAATATGCATATGAGTAAAAATTAAAGGTTTAAGATTTACAATTAAATGCTTAGGCAAGACATGACTTCATCTTTTATAACGAAGAAAGAATGTATACAAAACATAACATGGCAAAAGTTACTCAGGAATCATTATTAAGCTAAATCTAAAAAAATGATTATGAGATTTTAAAAAACAACAGGTCATCAATTATTTGGCAAAGTAGAAAGCACATCAAAATTTATTCCAACGGAAAAATAATAATAAAAAAAATAACAACAGTATCGCCGATTCTACATTCCTTATGGCGACATAATGTCGGGTCGGACATTGAGTACATTGTAATTTTGGTCTACTGTAACTATGATTATAATTACCAATTAATTCATTTATTATCGTTAACTACAATTCCATTAAAGTACATTGACTACGTCATTTAGTACATTACATCATTAAGTACAGTTTCATTAAAGTACATTACGTCGTTTACCATTCTTACAGTGTTTTTATATTTATATATGGTTATAATATATGGTTATAATATATGGTTATAATATATGGTTATTATATATGGTTATTATATATGGTTATACTATATGGCTATAATATATGGTTATTAGTACAACACAAGTACATGGGCACATACGAGATAATTTATATACGACATAATATGTTATAATATGTTATACCTAACATGTTATAAATTTGAAATCAGAGGGACAAGAGGTTTCACGTTTTCAGATGTTTGATTTATGCTGATTTGCGAATTGCGTACACTTACATAAGCATTGATGAATATCTTGCGAGGGGTGAACGCACTTGAAAAAAAATAATAAAAAAAACAATACGAGAACGTATTTGAGCGTTTTCGAACGAATGCAAAAAGTTTTGCATTTCACGAGCAAAATGAATATTTAATAAAATTGACATACGATAATGGTCAAGATAAGATATGGACGTATGGGGGCGGGGGATATGGTCGAATAATAGTTATATTTATACTACATAACATATAAATAATGACTTCTATAGAGTGTACAGTTTTTATTATGATGATAAAGAATTTTCATACATTGCATACTAGAGATATAATGAAGGGAAATTAATGACGGGAAAATGTGACGTCATAGTTATTGAATTTGTACGTATAGTACAAATCATTATTAGGAAGATTTTACAAGAACGAATTAGAGACAAAGAGTGGGTATTAATGACTAAGAAGTACAACTACGGGTTCCAATCCTGTTATATGCAATGTGTATGCATAATCTAGGGACGAGGGTGAGATGCAAGACAATTCATAATTAATTATAATAACTTCTACAGTATAACAAATGGAAAATGGATACGACTAAACCATAGATATGGTAGATCGTAGGGTTGTGACACGAACAAAAATAGGAAGTTAGAAGTAAAATTATTATCCAAACTCGCTTAGGCAATTTTGGTTTCTTATGTAAAAATGAATATGGATTATTCATTGTTCATTTTTACAGTTATATATATATATATATATATATATATATATATATATATATATATATATATATGGAGAAGATCCCTAGAAACTGGGGAAATACCGAGTATCTTGAAAAGAACAAACATTGTCCCTATATATAAAGGCAGGGATAGATCTCAAGCAAAGAACTATAAACCAGTGTCCTTCACGTCCCACCTCACCAAAATATTTGAAAGAATAGTCAGAAAGAAAATCTATGACTTCTTGGAGATATTGGAAAGATTCAACGAAAATCAGCACGGATTCCGATCAGGAAGATCATGCCTATCACAACTTATAGAACATTATAACAATGTCCTCGATGCACATGAAGGCAATGAAAACTATGATGTCATATACACGGATTTTTCTAAAGCTTTCGACAAATGCGATCATGGTATAATAGCACGTAAAATGAAACATATGGGAAAAACAGGCAAAGTGGAAAAATGGATCTACAATTTCCTCAGGAAACGACTACAGGTGGTCAAAATTCAAGGTGTATCATCATCAAAATCAGAAGTAGCTCAGTACCACAAGGTACAGTGCTGGCCCCATCCTGTTCATTATCATGCTAACAGATAAGACACTATTAGACAGTGCAGTAAACAGCAACAGTATAGTAACATCATTTACGGACAATATAAAGACCAGCAGAGGGACACGAATAATTAATATATACAAATGATCAGAAGACAACAATATGACATTTAACATAAAGAAATTTCAGCTCTTCAGATATGGTAGAAATGAGGAACTTAAATAGATTGCATATTATGCCCCAGATAGAAAAGAAATTCAGAGAAGCACGAAAACGGTCGACTTGGGGGTAATAATGACCGATGATGCCAAATTCGAGACACAAAATCAGATAGCAATAAACAAAGCAAAAAGAGTCGTGGGACAGGTACTGAGAACGCTCAAAAGGAGGGACAAGACAGTAATGATTCCCCTGCTGAGAACACTGATCATAACTTGAATACTGCCCAGTTTTGACGTCCCCAATATAAAAAGGAAGAAATTAATAAACTAGAAGAAACGCAGAGACATTTCACGGCCAAGATTGATGGCTGCAAAGAACTCAACTACTGGGAAAGACTACGTAAACTAAATCTGTACTCCCTGGAAAGAAGACGAGAGAGGTATACCATAATCTACATATGGAAAATAATCGAAAAACTGGGACCAAAACTTAAACTAAACCCAATTACCACCCAAACAACGCTGGAGAATAGGAAAGGCAGAATGTGTAGTGTTCTCAAATTAAAGGCCCGACAAGGCACCTCCTCAACTCTGAAGGAAAATAGTTTGGTTGTCAAGGGACCAGTAATTTTCAACCAGCTTCCAAAGGACCTCAGAAACTTTACAGGAGTCAAAGTTGAAGTTTTCAAGAGAAGACTAGCGTCCTGGATCAGGATGGTACCAGATGAGCCGGGTGTACCAGGCTATGTACGGTGGAGAGCGCAAGAGAACAACTCGCTCCTCCACCAAGCCAGGACTAGAGGCGGGGCCACCAGCTTGACCTTCATGTGAAGAAAGACCGCCGCACGGAACCCAAACAACAAGCATATATATATATATATTATATATATATATATATATTTATAATTTATTTCACGATAATATTTATGATGAAAATAACCACGAAAGAAAATTAAAACACGAAATATTGCTCAAGCACTTTCGTCAAATGACATCCTCAAGAACACTGAAGTTAATAACAAGATTAAGACGCTGAACTATATATAGTCCTAATCTTGTTATTAATTTTAGTGTTTCTGGGGATATCACGAGACAAAAGCACTTGACCACTATTTCGTGTTTTAATTTTCTTTCGAGGTTATTTTCATTATATATATATATATATTAGGGTGTCCCGTTAAACCCAAAGTTGGTCGGGTACAGCATTAACCGATATAATATCGTGAAGTGGGCTACTAAGAATGGCCAAACAAGTTTTTAAAAGTCCTATCTAAAAAAGTCATGCATCCCCAGGAGTTTATATTTTATACCCCCGATTCAGACCAAAAAATTGGCATTTTGACCTTTAAAAGACCCATTAAAGCTAGAAATTACATACACATTTTTTCAAATCTGTTAGCAGGAAGCCCCAGAACTACGTCAAGGTCGATTGGAATCTCTGGAGTTTTTTTATAGTTTTTTTAAAGTTTTTTCTAGTTTTTTGTTTTTTTTAGGTTTTTTAACAATTTTCTAAAGTTTTACTAAAAAGAGAGAAAACTACAAGTTCTTGACTTAAATACCACTTGCGTCTCAAGAATGCATCCACTGCAGCAATAGAAACTTCTGGCTCTACTTCCTGCCAGACATTAACTAATTGCTTATAAAATCGCAGGTCATTGAGTGGTGCTTCTGCAGCTAATGGGGTCTTTAGCCAATAAGGGCCATAAACTAAAGATGTAAACTTGACAAATCATCCAATTGATTCTTTTACTTCTGGTTCATAGTTAAGCTGATCTCTAAATAAGACAAGTTTATTTGAATACAGCTGAGGTGCCCTGAATCTAGCTCGATGGCATACTCCTGGTTTACGAAGATGTATCTTTGAAGGCCTGTGCCCCAACAATAAACAGTTTAATTCTAAATATTCTAAGTAACCATCTCTGAAATCATTTTTGTTCTCTAATAAAGAATTATAAATTATATTTGCACTTTCTTTAATATCCATCAACAAAGGCTCAGTTATATTTATTTCTTTAGTTTGGGATAATGTTATTTTGGACCAGCTTTTCGAAAATTCTTCAAATATGGGATAATCGGGACCAGTGCTTTTTCCAAAGATGCATTGCCAAACAGATTTTACAATAAGTTCGCCAATGTGGTGACGGCATGCTAAATATAATAATGGTCTATTCAGATTTCTTTCTATATAAATGGAAGCTCCTTTGTTAATACCTGTATTTGAGGCCGTCGTGTCAAATGACATACCTCTCACCTTTCATGTGACCTGCCAATCTGTAAGGAGCTTGAATATAGCTTCAGACATTTGTTCACCAGTAGCATTTTGAATAATAGGTATCCCCAAAATTTTTTATCAATATCAGAAGATCCAGTAGCAGCAACAGCAAGCCTTTCTAAGCCTAAAATCTGTTTTTGAATCCCAATAGACAACAAGATGTTTTATATTGGTATTTTGAAATAATTCTTTGACTTCATTTTCAGCTTTTACCCTATTTTCTTGTATTGCTGTATGAGTAGATGTTTTTGAAACTGCATAATCGTTTAGGTCTCCACCGCCGGCTCTAATTAAAGCAGAAATTATTAATGTAGCTGTTCTAACAGATACATTTCCTCTGTCTATAGCATTGGTTACAAGAGACTCTTTAAGTACATTTCTAGGTAGGTAGATAGGCTTTTGTTCTTTAGTTGTTTTTAGTCTTTTACTGAGGTAATCATAATCGTTAGAACTATCTCCCTCACAATCTAATTCCTCTATTTTCACTTTAGATGGTTTGCTTATTCTCTCTTGTTCTTTCTGACGTAAACGTTCATTGGTTGCTAGTCTTTTTATTTTATTTTTTATTCTTTGCTCTGAAATCTTATCTCTTGAACCCAGTGTAACTTTATATCCCTCTCTCAGCATCTTTAAAAACTCCAGATCTTCCTCAACTTAAGCTTTCCCGAGCTTTCCTGAAAGAACTTTTTCAGGAAATGGGTGAGCGACATCAAATATTGTTTCAAGTTTTTCATAAAATTTGTTTACTGAACTTAAGTGCTCTTCAGTTTTTCTATATTTATGTTTTGTTAGAACATACCATTCCCAGTGGAACTTAAGAAGTTTTTTAACGGCATATTGTCTGCTACTAGTAGGTAAATTGCATTTATTCCAAAAGGAGAACACATGGTCTATTACCATGCCACCTTGATGACTTACAAGTTTTCTTTTAACAAGGGACTGATTATAATGAGGATTGCAAGCTTTAATATGGTGGAAATATTTGAGTACTTGCTTGTTGGTTGGAACAGCTGTAGTCGTTATGGAGGCTATAGGTTGACCAAGAAAGGGAATTTCTGTTTTGCTTCTAGTTAATGGTTTGCTTAGAGCCATTTTATCAATTTAAATAGGTATTATGGTACATAGATTTAGAAATTCCTGAAAAAAAAGTTAGATTAGTTAGTAAAAATCGCTAAAAATATGAAATAAGGGGGCTAAATTGGGCCCTGTGGGGCCCACATTTAGCATTGCATTTATAAAGCTAGTAGACATTACCAGAAATGCATATAGAGTGGTAAATGTGTTTTAATTTTAATTAAAATAGTATATTTTACTAGAAAATGCCAAAAAATGTCAATTTTTTGGTCTGAATCGGGGATGTAAAATGTAAACCGCTGGGGATGCATGAATTTTTTAGATAGGACTTTAAAAACTTGTGTGGGCATTCTTAGTAACCCACTTCACGATATTTTATCAGTTAATGCCGTAGCCGACCAACTTTGGGTTTAACGGGACACCCTAATATATATATATATATAAAATGTTAAAATGTTATAATGTTTCAGACCAACAAAGACCCTAGGATCCACTCATGGCTCGTCTCCCTAAATGTGTTCGTAATTGTGTATTGTGCATGTCCTCCGTGGTGGCGGAGGGGACCTACAATTTTACGTGGGTTCCGAACCACAACGCCTTAATTTTACTACCTTAAGCTATACCCAGTCTATCAACATGTGCGTCTAATCGATTTTTAAACATGTTTATAGACGTGCTACTAATTACTTCTACCAGCAAACTATTCCAGCTATTTACTATTCTATGCGTAAAAAAGTTTTTGGCAACTGCTGTTTCGAACCTTCTACTTGTCAATTTACACCCGTTATTTCTAGCCCTATTATATTGAGGTATTTCGAAAAAGCTATCTCTATCTACGTTATCGAACCCATTCATAGTTTTGAAAACCTGGATTAGATCACCCCTTAGCCTCCTAGTCTCGAGTGTAGTCAATTTTAACTCCTTAAGCCTATCCTCGTACGATTTCGACCTAAGCGACGGAATCATCTTAGTTGCTCGTCTTTGAACTCTTTCGAGTTTGTCTATATCTTTTCGCATATGCGGATTCCAAAATTGGATCGCGTACTCCAAATGGGGTCTAACTAATGATTTATAAAGAGGAACTATAATATCGCGCGATTTGTACTCAAAAGTCCGAGCTATAAAACCTAACACTTTGTTCGCTTTATTGACCGCTGCTGTACTTTGTTTCGCTACTTTTAAATCACCAGTGACTATAACTCCTAAATCTTTTTCCTGCTCTACGCTTGCTAACTCTTTCCCTGACATACTATACGCAAAATTGCACTTATCGACGTTAAATCTCATTTGCCATGTGACTGACCAATCAACGATGTTATTCAGATCTTCGTGGATTTTACCTCTATCTTCGTCATTAATTGCCCTACCACCCAGCTTCGTGTCATCCGCAAACTCTGAAACTGTACTGACTAGGCCGACATCTAAATCGTTAATATATATAAGAAAAAGCAAGGGGCCCAATACAGAACCCTGAGGAACGCCACTCGCTACATTAGCCGAACACGACTCCGCTCCATCAACGACCACCCTCTGTTTCCTACCTCGCAACCACTCTTCTATCCACTTTATTACTACACCCCTGATTCTATGAGCCTTAGTTTTTTCAATGAGTCTTTTGTGCAGTACGGTGTCAAACGTTTTTGAAAATCTAAATACACTACATCAACCGCCCGATGATTATCGTAAACGTCAACCACGCTTTGAAAAAATTTTAAAAGCTTAGTTAAGCAAGATTTGTTTCGCCTAAAACCGTGCTGCGTATTTCTAACTAAGTTATGCAATTCTAAGTGTTCGACTATACGATCCCTAATTATTGATTCCAGTAGCTTACCTACACCAGACGTTAAACTGATTGGCCTATAATTTCCCGCCGCACCTTTATCGCCTTTCTTAAAGATAGATGTTACGTTTGCTAACTTGAAATTATCTGGTACGCACCCCTCAGAAATAGACGTATTAAAAATCTTTGTTAGCGGCACAATAATGCTATCTTTTAATTCAATTAGTTGTATGGGATATATGGAATCCGGCCCCGGTGATTTACGCATTTTCATTTTATCAATGTAACGCATTACCTCCCCTTCACTAACCACAATATTATCCAAAATATTACCATTATCAAAAGGTATTATGTCTGTGACCGAAGAGATATTCGTTACATCTTCTATAGTAAAAACTGACGTAAAAAATTCGTTTAGCAAGGTAGCCATTTCCTTGTTTTCAGAAACTAGCTCTCCGTTAACATTTTTCAACGGCCCCAAGACACTACCAATCCTGATAAAACTAATGTATTTAGTACATCTCAAATTCAATGTAATGAATGTTTACAGCAAGGACTGAAAAAGACGTTAGTTTTCTACAAATTCTTGGCATATATATATATATATATATATATATATATATATATATATATATATATATATATATATATATACAGGGTGTCCCATAAGTCCGACATCATAGGAGAAATTAATATTTTTCTATTCTACAAACCATAATTCATATTTTTTTATGCTCGGGATGCCAATTTCCCGTCCACCATTCTGTTCAGTGACGAGGCTGTTTTTTTATGGAAATGGTGAGGTAAATCGACAGAACACCCGCTACTGGTCTCAAAACAACCCTCACTGGTATACCTCTTCAAAGGAACAAGGTGCATCTCGGTTGATAGTATGGTGTGGCATTTGGAAGGATCGCATCATAGGCCCCCTCTTTTTCGATGAACTTGTCACTGGAGGCACCTACCTACGTATGTTCAAGGAAGAAGCATTTCCCAACGTCTTGAACGAAGAAGGAAATTTCCCAACATGGTTCCAGCAAGACGGCGCTCCTGCACATTACAACACCCAAGTAAGGGAATACCTGTACCAACAATACCTTGGTCATTGGATAGGACGTCGAGGGCCTGTGGAATGGCCAGCTAGAAGCCTGGATCTCACGCCACTAGATTTTTATCTCTGGGGCCACTTGAAAGCGCTGGTATACGCAGAGAAAATTAGGAGTGTTGAGCATTTGCGGCAGCGCATTATTGGGGCATGTAACACCATTACTCCTGACATCATTCACCGTGTGCTTGCTGACTGGGTATCACGTCTGAATTTGTGTATTGAAAACAATGGTGGACATATTGAGCACGTTCTGTAAATAAAAGCTTTTGTTTTGCCTTTTTTTGTTATTTTTCCAATGATGCCGGACTTATGGGACACCCTGCATATATATATATATATATATATATATATATATATATATATATATATATATATATATAACTCATTAAGATGTTTATCACATTACTCTCCGTTTTTTGCCACGTGCGAAATTTAGGGTAAAATATTCCACAATCAGACGCCCAAATATTAAAAATTCTTCATTTTTATGAGAATTAAAAAATTTATACTGTTTGTGGATGTTTCTACACTAATATAAATTATCGCAGCACACTTTAAAGGCATTTTGCTTTTATTTATAATAAACCAACTTTAATTGACTTTGAACGCTTTGAATATGATTTCATTATTTTTTAATTTACAGTCGAGTCATTACGTCATCAACCCCCAACATCTATGATTGGCTGCAAAAATAATGTCGGTCCTAGTTGTATGATTTTAATTTTTCGAATTTTAAGAATATTAATTAACTTTTAACTTGTAAATTAAATACATTTGCTTTTAAAAATAAATTTTATAGTTTTAAATTCCATAATAAAAATTGACCGATTCGTACACATTTTTGAAACACATACCTATTTGGCTACTCACTCGGGGTCATAAGCGCATGCAATTTCACAAGAATAATCGCTGAGACTATATATATATATCGACTATGCCTTTATTGAGCTCAGTGTCTTCCGAACTTCGATGCCGGGAGGAGCAGCTCAACTATTTTATGATTTGTGATAGTGAAATACGGATTGAGGAGTCCGTAGAATTGCTTTGAGATCATACTCATAATTAGCCTTTCTTAATAATGATGTCCCGTATATATTTAGATATATTTAGTATCAAAGTGACAAAAATGTTCCGTAGGGAAGAGATTTCGTTTGAAAATTTTCTTTAATGGAATTCGATGAGCAAATGTTTATGATATCACACCTGTAAATATTTTTATATCAACCAATAGATAAGAGACGAGTGTTTTCGTGCAATAGAGAAGGAATTTCTGTTGTATGCATAGTTTATGACTGATTAGAATAATTCAAAGTTTATGTTGATGTCTCATGAGTGCCATACAGCATTTAAAATACAAATGAACCATTAAAACTTCTAACGCACGGACAATAATATACAGAAGGTTGATAAAAGTAAATAGACATTTTTAGATTTGATTATAAAAGTCAATTAATGCACGATAAAAATATATTGATTCAATTAATTTATTACTATTTATTGACTTTTCTAATCAAATAAAAAATATTTGGAAAAACAAAATTGTCTCTTCATTTTGGTCAATCCTACGTAGATACTGAATACGTGCTCATTTATTGTCAAAACGGCATTAAATTATTGTTACTCGTATTTGAATACAATCTAAACTTCATAAGTTACAATGTCGATTTGAAGATCGATGTCTTATCAATTTTAATTTTTCGACAATGACTAACTGCAACTGTATTTTTGTTGTCTAAGCATTGATGAAGCAATGTTGAACAATTTTCGTGTAATAGGGTTCAATCAACATTTTAAATCCCATAAATTTTCAGTAAATAATGGCTATATCTTTAGTAAATACTGCAAAATTGGTACTTATTCCAGGAAAGATCTTGATTGAATTCTTACAACTATAATGAATTATGCTTTACCATTACTGAAACTTTGATGAAATTGCAATATTTCAATATTCCAGTCACAAACAGAAATAATGATGAAGGTTAAACATTGAATAAATAAAAATATTTCAATACCTTTATCACAGTTAATGAGGGATTAAAATTTTTTCGCTTTTATGTTCCAGGTATTTACAGCGACAGAAACTACATTTTAATGAATAATATGAAAGCTTTTATCTCATCTTACGACCTTAAATGAGGAAATGAAAGTCAAGAAAATGATTCATTCTCTCTCGAGACTCTCTCCGCATTTTTATTCTCGAATCTACAGTATATCAGACAATTTAATAGCTTTCAGAGATCATGAAAATGAATGTCCAAAAAATGATTTTAACGCTTAGAATTTATTACGCATTTATCATTTATGCAAATGGTTTAAAATGAGCTTGTAATTAATTTCATACACCTTAAATGTCATTCCGTAACATGAAGCGGAGAACCCTTAATGTGAAATGAATTTACCTTTCACGTTTTAAGCATTTCGAATAAGTAAACTAAAATGCATTAGCAATTTACATGTCAAAATTTAGAAAGACGTTTATTTGACATTTATTTCGATCCTTTTAATGATTCATCAACTCAGAAAGTGAATTTGAAGATAATCCAAATCATTCTATGTTTAAAATCATTTTGACTGAATTTAGCAATTTGTTAAAGAAGGGACAGAACGAATATTTAGTAAATAGGACGTTCGTCTCTCGTGAGAGAGATTATAAAAATTGCAATGAATATTTTAAATATTTTGCTTTATTCTTTCTTTCATGCGTTCATTCATTACTTATTCATTTGTTTTATACATCCCTTTATTCGTTCAATTATTTATTGATACGTACATATTTATTGATTTATTCATTCGTTCTTCGGCTCAGTGATTCGTTCATTCATTCAGGTATTTATTTACTTATTAGTCACTTGTTATTTACTCGGTTATCGGTTCACTTATTCGCTTGTTCGCTCAGTCGTTCCTCTATACATTTATCCGCTCAGGATTACAAATGCAGTGAAAATGTTGGTTCAGTCATTCATTCATTTGTTATTAATTTATTCATTCAGACCCCCCCTCCCAATCTCCCATTTCGTTGAGGCTGGACACGATCCAGTTACAAGTTAATGAACCGGTCTGACTGAATCATCACCAGAATGAAGTGCCATCCCATTCACAGAGATCCATCGCTGATTGCCTTTCACAAGGTCAATAATATGGCAATAGACCAAATTTCCACCCTTAAATGTTGATTCAATATCCAATGACGAGAAAAATGAACTGGAAACCATTTTCTTTTCCTGATTTATATATGTAGTACAGAGACACGTTAAACAAATTAATCTTTTCGTCCCGTTACAAGCAATATTTTTAGGGTAAAATTCTCTATTGATCATTGAATCGATTTGCAGCAGAACAGATTCTCTGAGCCAGAACACTTTTAGAACGCCTTCCTTTAAAGTAAATAAAATAAATAACGCAACTAAAGGTTGGGTTGGGTTGGGTTTGCAGTAATTTCGATACACTTGATTCCTCTGATGTATTACTAAATGTTTACGTATTTCATCTTTGAAATAAATTACCTTTCATTTCCGATATAAGACTCTCAAGAAGAGATAATCCTATTGGTCTCTCTATTTGAATGTCTGTATGTTTGTGTGCGGGTGTACATGTGCGTGGGTACACATATACACACATTCTACGCATTCTATGAAGTTAAGAATACATCTTGTTAATTGAAGGAAGAAAACATTTAAATGAAAGAACATTTTGCCAAATAAAAAAAAAGTTTAGTGAATAAAAATGGCGAAGGGAAGACATGGAGTCCCGAGGGAGTGATCAGAAAGGACATCTTCCCTCCTTCGAATCTCTTCTGTTACTGGGTTACTTATTTCACGTTTCACATTTTTAAATGACAGAAATTTTTTATCTGCCATTTTCATCTTACCTTAATGGTCGCTCCAAATCCGTTAGAACGCACGTAATTAATAGCGTCCTCCTTATACTGAGATGAGTTTTTTTTAACGTTTTTACGTCCTTGCGAACGGGGACCTCTGGTTTAAGGTGGCATCCGGATCAGAGTACACGAAACTACGAGCGTTCCGTTAATAGACCGTTGTCTTCTCGTTATTATGCCATCGTGCTACCATTGCGCCATCGTACCTTGGAAATTATTAAAAAGTCAAATCTTTGGAATGCAGGTAAGGATGTGTAACAACCCTAATTCACTGACAGTTCTGACCGAGTACTTTATCGCATTTACTGGAAAGAAACGTAGAGCATAATTATCAATATTCATTATTTAAAGTTGTCAAATGCTGTTGATTGCCAATGTTGATTTTTTGTTGACTTTAACAACCTGTCGAATTTTCATTTTTTAAAAAAAAGGAAAAAATCTTTTCACGCAATTATAGAATTCCAAATAATGTATTGACTGAAATTACGCTGTTGCTTCCATTCATGATGATGATAATGTTTGGTCTTGTTCAACCTCCTCTGTAACGACAAAGGTCACAAATACCTACATCTTTACGTGAGATTCGAACCACGGGTCGATATATCATCTGAATGCAGAGGATAGTCATCCTTCAAGTATTGAACAGACTTAACTTCGCTTAACCTCGCTGATCTTACGGGAAGCGGTGTTGCTACGTGGCCACGACGTAGCTTCTGGTGCTGATGAACTACCTACGAAACCGCGTTAGTAAGTTGAGTCTCTACAGTCTACACACTTGTCAATGGTGCTACGAGCTGTTTATACTGTGAATGGATGTATGAAT
Organism: Bathynomus jamesi; assembly: GCA_023014485.1. Lineage (NCBI taxonomy): Eukaryota > Metazoa > Arthropoda > Malacostraca > Isopoda > Cirolanidae > Bathynomus > Bathynomus jamesi. The sequence continues at coordinate 984,357 of JAJOZX010000014.1, read as the reverse complement.
GGAGCGGTGTTTTGAAGATCAGTGAAGCTTTTAATTTGTATCTAAGACTTAATCTGTAAATAATCTGTCTTTCGTTTCAAATGAAGTGTGTATATATATATATATATATATATATATATATATATATATATATATATATATATATATATATATATATATATATAGGGTGAACCAAATGTAGGTGGACAGTAAATGATAACGTTTATTTTGAGAATACATATTTAATTTTTTTGTATACTATAATACAAAATAAAATTTAAATAAATTTAGTTATAATATTTAATATAATAAAACACAAACACCATAGTTATAATGAACACCATAGTTATAATATAATATAACACAAACCGTATTCAACCTACTGTCCACCTACTTTTGGTTCACCGTGTATATATATCGAGAGAGAGAGAGAGAGGGGGGGGCGTTCATTAATATTCGTACAGAGAAATATTTCAGTTATATTCAGTTCTTATCGTTTGTACTAAGCATAGAATAGGATAGTTTGGAAAAGTTCAACAAATAAAAAAAATAGTTGAATTCCAACATATTTTGATGTAGAACATCAAAGAATTTCAAGAAAAGAAAAAAGTTAAAATGCAAAGTTTTCGTACATATATTTACAAAAGTATTCAATACTTTGTGTGTCTGCCCTAGACTTGAAGAATTTAAAGTTTTTATTAGTAGTTGGCTGTTTATTGATTAGAGACGACTGACAATTCTGAGTTCTAAAATTTTCTCTGTGAATCTTCATGAAAGACGGATGACTGTACAAGCCATTAGTAAGCAATGGGTTGTCGTGGTAAAGAGCTGTCTACAGATCTTAAGAGATCTGTTATTGCTGTACACGATTCTGGAAAGAGTTACAGAAAAATTGGAGGAGAACTTCGAATTCCATATACGACGATTGCTGCAGTTATAAAGAAATGGAAAGGCTTTGGAACAATCTAAACTCAATCAAATTGTTGACAACCTCTAAGATTTCAGAACGTATATCTAGATGGATTAAAAGAATGTCGGCTGCAAATCCATAAGTGACTGCAGGTGATACTTGCCAGACATTAACACTCTAAGATTGATGTCCATCTCTCTACTACGTCTTACATTGAGAAAGAATGGTCTGCATGGAAGAGTTGCACGAAGAAAACCTCTACTACTACTACTAAAGGCGCACAATGAAGTTCGTTTAAATTACGCCAAGGACCATCAAAATTATGGATTTGCATTCTGGAGAAAAGTTCTCTGGACAGACGAAATCAAAATTGAATTATATGGAAACAACGAGCAACGGTATGTTTGACGAAAATCAAATACTGCATTCGAGGAAAAACCATGCTTCCTATTGCTAAACATGGTAGTGGTAGTTTGCTTCTTTGGGGATGCTTTAGTGCTTTCGGTCCAGGAAAGTTTGTTGTCATTAATGGAATCTTGAATTCGAAGAAATATCAGGAAATTTTAGAAGAAAATGTATTGCCTTCAGTTCGGGATTTGTGAATGGGTCGCAATTGGGTACTGCAACAAGATAATGATCCAAAACATAAAAGTAAGAGCACCATGAAATGGATTCAAGAAAAGAATTTCAAGCTTCTCAATTTGATCAGTTAAAGCCCAGATCTCAATTTAATCGAGAATTTATGGTTTGATTTGAAAAAATCTCTCCGCAAGAGAAATCCTTCGAATCTAAATGAACTACAACAATTTTCTTTAGAAGAATGGGTAAAATTTCTACTGAGAGATGCCAAAACCTTGTAGAAAAATACCGAAAACGAATCATTGAAGTCATTCATGGAAAAGGTGGACACACAAAGTATTAAATACAGTAATTTTGTAAGTAAATGTAGGAAAAATTTTGAATTTTAACTTTTTTTATTTTCGGACCTTTTCCAGTTTGTGTACCGTTTTTCATATAATTTATTTTTGAGAATATTTTTGCTAAAACTAACGAAAATATCACGACTTAACCTAACCAATTATCAAGGGCGTACAGTTGATCTATTATTAATTATAACATTGTTTGTTTCTGGAATAGTATTTACTATTTACTAATAGATCAACTGTACGCTCTTGATAATTGGTTAGGTTAAGTCGTGATATTTTCGTTAGTTTTAACAAAAATATTCTCAAAAATAAATTATATGAAAAACGGTACACAAACTGGAAAAGGTCCTTATTTTCCTTAAATTCTTTGGTCTTTCGTACTATATGCTGGAATTAAACTAATTTTTTTATTTGTGAAAATTTTCTAAACGAATGGTAAACTTGTCATAATTATCCTATCCATGGTACAAAAGATAAGGACGAATACTGTATACTGTAACTGAAATATTTCTCCGTAAGATTACTTATGAGCGTCACTATGTACTGTATATATATTCTCAGAACATTAATTTAAATGAATTAAAACTTTGGGGCGATAGGAACGTCGAATGACGACGTTAATTCCCCGAGTTAATTAGATGTGTTAAATGGTCTTATGCAAAGAATTAATAATTCATATAATGCAATTCATCAGTCCTTCTTTGTGTTTCATACTTTGGACTTCATCGTTTCAAAAGGTTTGAATGTTTCTCCATTTAACGTCGCTGCCATTAATTTTTAAATTTTAATTTTTTTATTAATATTGGCAATATGGACAATATTTGATTGACAATAAAAAAAATTATTTTCTTAAAAATTATAAACTTTATTTGAAACTTTTCATTATTTGCAGGAAAACACTGACGAAGGCCATAATGTTCTATTGCACGAGTAACATTAGATACTGTGTTCAAGTCTAATTGTAAACTATTCTTATAACTCAATTTAAAATATCTGCCGACCAGGCGGGCGGAGAAGACGCTAAATGCAATTTCTCGGTGTCGGAGTGAGAAAAATTTCAGCCCATTTGTAGAATTTAAGTTTAATGTTTGGCAAGAATTGAAACTTTAAAAGCGCTAATTTGAAGTGTTTTTGGATGTTGACTGTCAACACTTTATAAAAGTGAAAAATGGAAGCATTTCCGTTCACTTCCTGCGCGGCTCATTCGGTTGGTTGGTGGATATACAAAAGCATTTTAAAGGGATTAACAACTACTTTTAACTCTTTTTAACTTTAATGTCGTCACTGAGTTGTGTTTAGGCAAATAAGAACGTTATTAGTGATCAACCAATTTTAGGCTAATGATGATGATTAGGAAAGAATAGTCGCGAAACGTCTGGTTAATATAACAAATGTGTGTGACAGATTTAATTTTGTTGTTCATCATCTGAAGATGAAATCTGTTTAACAATTTGCAAATTAGTTTTCCACTTGAATATTGTGAGTTCCTTCGCCGTGGTGAATGATTATATAATGTGAGGATGATGGTGATGATTATGATTATGATGATGATGATGATGATGATGATCATGTGATGATGCGATGTGATAAAAAGAAAGAATGAAACAATGACATATAAAAAAGTAAGAATTCTATTCCACCAAAAAAATATCTTCTCTTTCAATTAAAGAAAACCTCATTTTGAGAAAAACCGAGTGCAAAAGTTTTACGGGTGACTTTAATAATTCTTTTTTATGGGAATTAATTTCTGTTTAATGTAAACGAAGACTGGATGAAATAAACCGGTCCAAATGGAGACATTCCCTTCAGTTATCAAGGCAATTATTATTCTCCAAGTCGTTGCGGGTAAGTACCCAAGTATGTTTTTTTTTGTTCATAATATAAACACTTTTCAAACCATTCCTGCGCAGTGGAACGTCCCTCATTAATGATTTTATTCAATCTAAGAATAAAGCAATTTACAGCAGAGTTCATAATTAGTGACGATCATTTTATTTTCGCGCATTTATCAAACTTCCTCTTGGTACAAGGGGAGTTTCATTACAGGTGAATGCCCTATTGCTAATAAGCAAATGTGGCCTTCCTCACTTAAAACCATCCTAAGAGGACCTCAAGACTCAAGTCCCTTTCTGTTCGTGGTTACACACAAAGGATCAATCCCGAAGAGAAGGAATCCCTTATAGAATATCAGGAATTGAGAGGGATCAAATTGAACATACTGTATATCCAGTTCTGATAAACGAGGAAATGACTTCCGTCCAATAGAATAACTTGTTTCGCTCTCCAAAACCATTTGTTTATTCTGGAATGATTCACAGTGATGCGACTTCATTTGGGTTATTTTCGTAGTAAACATGTACTAGAGATTTCACTTTACAACTTGTATAGTACAGTTCTCAGAAAAGTTATGACGAAGCTCAAATTACTTTTATTCTTGGCAGTGTGTAGATGCAAGTTTATTTCTTACCATCCTAAAATTGTTTGGCATGAAGACTAAACAAGCATTGTCCATTAATTATAATCAAAGTTCCAGAGTAGGCTGAAAATTTTACTGATACGCTTTTGGAGTTTTACTATATTTTTCTTCCCGAATTGGATTCTAACGGAGCTATCTGGGAGGGACCCAACCCTTGAAGTTTTAAGTAATCACAAAAGTGTATTACCTTTTTTCTTAAAATAGTTGTAAAAGAATCGGAAAGATCAGAAGAAAAACTAAAAATTCACTGAACGAAACTCGAACACCAAAAAAGATTCCGGATACAGATTCATCCGTTCCCCCACGCGATGGTTCCGAAATCTTATAAAGGTTGGTAACTCTGACCGATTTCCATTTCTGCTGCTTTACTCATACTCCTTGCATACCTTACGAGTGGGGTGAAGGGGGAACTTCGGGAACTGCTGCTCAGTGCAAAACTAACTTCAGTTATTTAATTATTACATACTTTTGAATGTCTCTTTAAACCTATAGTAATTAATGATAAATTTAAATTACTGAATATCCACAAACAATTCCCATCTACTTTATTAAATAATTTCCATTAATTTCCCTGAACCTTATTAATTCCTGAACACGATACAAGCATGAATTCGCGGAGTTCTCATCGTATGACTTCCTCATCCAACTTTATAAAATGGGATCCTTTTTCATATTTATTTCTTATCCAATAAATTACTTAAAAACGAAGAGAGGCAAACTTTCCATCAGTTAAAAGAAGAGAATTTCCTCGCTCTTCCTAATGACGCCTCACAATTCCCGACACGAACACCCACAAACCGTTCAATAAATATCTCGGAGTATTTTCTCTCGTAGAAGGCGTTCGTGAATCAATTCAAGTCCAAAAAACAAAACGAACTTTCTCCACCGTTCTCCATGACTTAACTCCATGGACGAGGTTCGCTCAAACTTTCCTCGCACGTAAAGGAGTCAATTTTCTGAAAGGTTTAAGGAAAATTCCAAGCTTAATTTTAGACTACTTTGAAAAATGCATCGTGCAAAAACGTAAATATTTTTTGTGCGCATAATAATAAACCTTAAAAAGAACTGGAGAAGAATAACTCTAAAATAAATTTGCCGTTGAAAATTCAAAGTTAAAAAAAATATTTAACGGCAGCTTTTAACATGTACAGTCTCCTACAATAGTTATGCTCCATCCTCTCCGAGATGTGGTGGGAAACGCAGTCCCTCTTAAACCCCAGTCCCCCACCATCACTCCCTCCCTCTCTTCTTCCCCCCCCCCTCAGGTGTTAAACTCGTTAACCTCGTTTAAGTTCCGTGTGTTGATCTCTCTTCACACGAAGGTCAAGCTGGTGGCCCCGTCTCTAGTCCTAGATTGGTGGAGGAGCGAGTTGTTCTCTTGCGCTCTCCACCGCACTTAGCTAGATACACCCGGTTCATCTGGTACCGTCCTGAGCCAGGCATCTAGTCTTCTCTTGAAGACTTCAACTTTGACCCCTGTAACGTTTCTGAAGTCCTTTGGAAGTTGGTTAAAAAATCTTGGCTCCTAACAACCAAGCTATTTTCCTTCAGTGTTGAGGAGATCCTTTATCGGACCTTTAATTTGGGAACACGACACATTCTGCCTTTCCTATTCTTCAGCGTTGTTTGGATAGTAATTGGGTTTAGTTTGAGGTTTGGTACCAGTTTTTCGATCATTTTCCATATGTAGATTATGGTGCACCTCTCTCTTCTTCTTTCCAGGGAGTACAGATTTACAGTAGTTTAGGTAGTCTTTCCCAGTAGTTGAGTTCTTTGCAGCCATCAATCTTGGCTGTGAAATGTCTGCGTTTCTTCTAGTTTATTAATTTCTTTTTTTTTATATATGGAGACGTCAAAACTGGGCAGTATTCAAGTTATGGTATGATCAGTGTTCTCAGCAGGGGAATCATTACTGTCTTGTCCCTCCTTTTGAACGTTCTTAGTACCTGTGTCGCGACTCCTTTTGCTTTGTTTATTGCTATCTGATTTTGTGTCTCAAATTTGGCATCATCGGTCATTATTACGGTCGGGTACGATTTGGCGCCGCCGTTTGGGCGCCACCGTTTGGGCGCCGCCGTTTGGGCGCCACCGTTTGGGCGCCGCCGTTTGGGCGTTTGGGCGCGGAGCCGGTTTGGCGCCGCCGTTAATTAGTATTAAGTATTAAATAGTAATACTTGGTTATTAACCTGAAGTGCTGTCTGTCTTTTCAGATAAGTTGTGTTGTTGCCCTTAATAGCAATGTCTGAAAATATATCAAGTAAGAAAGGGAAACAGAAGTTTTCACATAATGGATATTTGTATGTGTTTGATAAATGTAGCAAGCGCGACCCTTCGTTACTTTTTTGGCGGTGCGAGCAAAAGAGTCAGTGCAAAGGACGAATACATACAAAAAACAATGTAAGGTGTGTATATAATAATATGGGTACTTTTCCGTTATCTGCCCCCTTGACGATTGGTTAGGTTAAGTCGTGATATTTTTGTTAAAACTAACGAAAATATCACGACTTAACCTAACCAATCGTTAAAGGCGTACAGTTGACCTAACCGGGCAGTGACGTTTGGTTAGGTTAAGTCGTGATATTTTTGTTAGTTTTAACGAAAATATCATGACTGAACCTAACCAAACTGTGGCGGCCAAACGGCGGCGCCAAATCGTCCCATTTCGGTTCAGCGCCCAAACGGCGGCGCCCAAACTGTGGCGGCCAAAGGGCGGCGCCAAATCGTCCCATTTCGTCATTATTACCCCCAAGTCAACCGCTTTCGTGCTTCTCTGAATTTCCTGTCTATCTGCAGCATAATATGCAGTCTGTTTAATTTCCTCATTTCTACCATATCTTAAGAGCTGAAATTTCTTCGTGTTAAATGTCATATTGTTGTCTTCTGACCATTTGTATATTTTGTTCGTGTCCCTCTGCAAGGCCTCCACTTCATTTGCATCGCTGATTTTTCTGCTGATCTTTGTATCGTCCGCAAAAGATGTTATTATAATGTTGCTGTTTACTCCACTGTCTATATCTGTTAGCATGAGTAATATGATGGCAAGATGCCCGAGTGCAATGCAATTGCATGCAACATTGCATGCAATATGATGAGAGACGTGTTCCTCCCCACCAAATAAAAAAAAAATATATATATATATGAGTTGCATGTATGTGAACTCCAAGGGGTAACCTAACCTTGCTGCTCAGGCCCAAAAAACTAAATATCTGTATGTGGGTGTGTATGCATGTAAATGTGGGTAGCCTAGACTAAAATAAAACTCAAGAAGAGAGAGAGAGACGGGAACCTTTCACTGCGGCGTCTCGAAACATTTTGAATTCTCCACTAGCCTTCCTGGGGCGGCTTTAGCATCACAGACAGATGGATAAAATGTCAGCCATGTCACAGCCAATCGTACGGCATAATCGCCCTAGTTAATGAAATATACTGTGTACACACACACACACACAAATATTGGCCAACTGGACCGCCACCACCACTCACAACAAATTCTTAAAATAAAATGTATCTTTCCTGGTTGACTTCAGCGAAACAGCTAGGGAATACAGCCAGTCGCCTTAGACACACACACACACACACACACATACTGTATCGTTCATTTATATATATATACACGGTGTCCCAGGAGGAAATGTCAAGAATGCACCATTTCACTCTTTGGGTATTTCTAAGTAGAAAGTATTATATCGATATGGGTCTGATTCATAACCGTTACCGAGATACAGGCCTCTACATTTTGGTAATTAAAACATAATAAAAAGGCGATCTTAGATACTATTTAATGACACTTGTGGTTTACAAAAAGTACAAACATACAATACACTATTGCACTTATTGCAGAATGGTTTCAAAGTGACCCCCTCCTTCTTCAATGCACGCGGCGAGCCTCCGATCCATCGAGTCTTGCCAAGGAAAACGCGGAAGTTCATTTCTGAGGTTTATAAACGCATCCTGATATTCTGCAACGGCTGCGACAGCATTTCCATTGCAAAACCCATACACAAATAACATGTCTGCGTATTCTCCTTTCGAGAAAACTGCCGGCATGGCTTGAAATGTTGCTTGAGCACTGCACCTCCACGTTTGCAGAGTACACAACACACCCTGAAAAGAAACGTGACTCAGTGAGCAGATGTTAAGACGTACCTAAATAAATAATGTAAATAAATAATGTGAGGATCTGCACAGTTGCCAATGTATCATTAAATGTCATTGAATTTTATAAGATCGGCTTTTTATTATGTTTTAGTTACCCAAATGTAGAGGCCTGTATCTCGGTAACGGTTGGGAATCAGGCACATGTCGATATAATACTTTCTACTTAGAAATACGCAAAGAGTCAAATGGTGCATTCTTGACATTTCCTCCTGGGACACCCTGTATATACAGACACACACCCTTCATTTCCATTAATATTTTTTTATATGGTGTAAATAAAAGTTATCTACATCGCTCTGACTACGCTGACTACGAAACCATCGGCCCCGGGTTCGAGACCCGATGGCAGCCGGCGCGCAGCAAAACCCAGCTGTTCATCCTTCCACACAATAAAAGAAGTGGTTGGTAGATGAATGGGTACCCTAGGTGGCCTAGTGGTTAAGACGCTCTGCTGCTGATGGGGCGTGGTTCAGATTCCACGTTAAACTATAGGTTTAAGGTGGAGTGAAAAGTTTGACTTTCATCAGAATGAACAATTCAGGCGGAAGCTAACCAAAAGTTAACCAAAGATTAACCAAAGGTTATATATATTTATTTAAGCGGGGTATAAACCGTCCTTAATCCATGTATTTCCATTATTGACACGTATATATACATATATATATATATATATATGCAAATAACTGCAATGACCGCGCAGTATATAAATGAATAGAAACGACATAAGTATTAAGGAACGTTTCTGCACACGAGGAGGAGAGATAACGAAATAATGAAAAATGAGGCGGTTCGCCTCATTTTTCATTATTTCGTTATCTCTCCTCCTCGTGTGCAGAAACGTTCCTTAATACTTATGTCGTTCTATTCATATATATATATATATATATATATATATATATATATATATATATATATACATATTAAACATGTGTTGTGTATTTTGTTATATATAGAATTCTATTGTATTGGCTGTATTATTTTTGATGTAAATATATAAATCATGTGTGTATTATCCCTGTTTTGAACCTAATTTATATGCATATTTTGTATTTATATATACAGTGCCCGCGAAAAGTATCCGATCACTCAAGAAAATACAATATTTTCCCTTGATATTCAGAGACACGTAATTCACTTTCTATTTGTTCTAGCGACATCTGGTAACTTTGAGGTTGCTCGCTGATATGAGAGCTATCCAACGCATTCTCAAATTAGTGTTCTGGTAGCCTTCGTTGCGGGTGGCTGTGTCTCAAATTTGTTAGATTTCACTGTTTGTGTAAATTTCTTGATTTTTTTTTTTTTTTACAGAAAGTGGTGTAAATAAAATTTATATATAATGTGTGCTAAAAAACAACTTAAGAGTGATTGTCGAGGTGCTATTGTTGCTTTGCATGCATGTGGGAAATCACAGAGACAGATAGCTAAGGAAAAACATATCCCAAAGTACCGTTAATTTATGGGTTTCACGGGCTAAGAACAATGGTGGCCTAACCACGCCAGTCCCTAAAAAACGATCTGGCAGACCGAGAAAAACAAATTCGCGAACAGACAAACTTATGAAACGTTTAGTATTGAAAAACCCAACAATAACTGCGAAAGAAATAAAATTTAATATGAAAATTTGTTATCTGGTGTTTCTGAACGAACTATCCAGGAGCGGCTCCAAAAAGAACTCGGATTACCATCTCGCCATGCTGCTAAGAAACCGTTCATTAATGAAAAAATGCGTAAAAAACGTGTCGCATTTTGTAAAAAATACATTCATTGGACTGTTGATGACTGGAAGAAGGTTTTATTTAGCGATGAGTCGACATTTTTGACATTCAGAAGTTGTCCAAAAAAGGTTCGCCGGCCTATTGGCTCAAATAGGATGGACCCTAAATACACCCTAAAGACAATGAAACACCCTCCAAGTGTGATGGTTTGGGGTTGTTTCGGTTACTATGGGCGTGGAAACTTATATTTTCTTCCGAAGAACACAACTATGAATGGTGCACGGTATTTAGCAATGCTACAGGATAAACTTCCAATGGCAATGGCAATCCAAAGGACAAAACATACATGCATGATGGTGCACCATGTCACAGGGCCAAAATAGTGACAAAATGGATTACTGACAATAAATTTGATATTTTGGATTGGCCTGGTAATAGTCCAGATCTCAATCCGATAGAAAATCTGTGGCTAATAATAAAAAATAAGGTTGAATGCCACGACATGGCTCAGTCGAAAAATTACAAGAGGCCATCAAAAGGTATGGTGCAAGGAAATATCAGTGGAAGTTTGTCAAACTTGATTAAATCCATGCCAAAACGTCTAGAACAAGTCATCCAAACCAAAGGACAGATGAAATACTAATATAAGGTTAGTATACATTTAAACATTGTTTTTTATGTAAAAAATAAATTTCAAGGGTGATCGGATACTTTTCGCGGGCACTGTATATATATATATATATATATAATATATATATAAAATATGCATATAAATTAGGTTCAAGACAGGAATAATACACACATGATTTATATATTTACATCAAAAATAATACAGCCAATCCAGTAGAATTCTATATATAACAAAATACACAACACATGTTTTATATATATATATATATATATATATATATATATGTGTGTGTGTACGTGTCAATAATGGAAATACATGGATTAAGGACGGTTTATACCCCGCTTAAATAAAATATATATAACCTTTGGTTAACTTTTGGTTAGCTTCCGCCTGAATTGTTCATTCTGATGAAGGTCAAACTTTTCACTCCACCTTAGACCCACAGTTTAACGTGGAATCCCATCCACGCCCCATCAGCAGCCAGCCATTTATCTACCAACCACTTTCTTTATTGTGTGGAAGGATGAACAGCTGGGTTTTGCTGCGGGCCGCTGCCGTCACCGGATCTCGATCCCGGGGCCGATGGAGTCGTAGTCAGCGACGCTAATCACTACACGTCCGAGGCGCATATATATATATATGTTAACCCCTCTGTCCATGGCCTTCGGCGGTTCGAAGTTGACGGGGGTTCTGGTTAGGTGGCAGCAACGGATTTGCTACTGTGGAGGATTTGGTACCGTATAGGGAATCGCAGAAGTTTCTCTTATACTACTCTCCAATTTCTTCTTGTAGTGGATCGGAGGATTCTGTGAAGCTTACTAAATTCTCTGAAGGTTCCCCGATTCTTCTTGTAACGTATCGGGAAATTATTTTTCTCTGTTTAAGACTAAGTTCTCTGAAGAGGGCAATGCTCGAAAGAGAAGACAAAGATATTCTCTTACTGTAGTTTACTGCCAAAATGTTGCAGGTAATGTTCAGCCTCTAAGTTAGATCAGACAATCAGAATCATAATATTTGAAAAATTGTTCGGCTTTATATACTGAATTTTTGGTGATATCATTATTATTTAATGTTGACTTGTTTTGTTTTTATTCTCAATAGGCTGCATTATTTTGCAAAATATTTGAAGATAAGGTAAATATTTTAGCTGTAACAATGTCTAGACAGATAAGGAAGATATTTGAAGATGAAGCCATATTTTTATTTTAAACGGCATATTGATAGATCTGATTTTATCATGATCTGCCGAGTTAACTAAAACTGGAAATTGAAATATGCATTTTATTATGAATTACAATTAAACATGCATAGGAAGAGAGAATTTATACAGAAAATGAACATTGCAGAATTTAACAAGATTACATTATTAAGCTAAATCTAAAACAAATATTAAGTAATTTAGAAAGAAATAATTCATCAATTATTCAGCAAAAACAAAATAGAAAGAAAATAAAAAATTTATCCAATTCGTGTCAGCGTTATGCGAATTTGGACTCCATGTAAAAATGAATATAAGAATATAAATATATAAGAATATAAGGATTATATAAATATAAGGATTATATAAATATAAGGATTATAAAGGGTGATCCAGAGAAATGGGACCCAAAAGAAACCCCTGTAACTCTTAAAGTATAAGTCCTTTTATAAAATCATACGCATCATTCGAAAGAGGATAGTTACAAGTTTGTACAGGATTGTATAGGTTTTGACAATACAAGACAAGACAAGATAAGATACAAAACAAAATAAAAGTGTTAGTTAAAACTAACCCTTCAAGATGACTGCATGGACTGTGGAACAGCTGCGTTTCATAACTGAGCAATATTATGAGCATGGAAGAAGTGTAGTTTCAGCTCAAAGATCTTTCAAGACAAATTTTCAGATGTCAAAATCACCTTCTAAGAGCTGAAACTACACTTCTTCCATGCTCATAATATTGCTCAGTTATGAAACGCAGCTGTTCCACAGTCCATGCAGTCATCTTGAAGGGTTAGTTTTAACTAACACTTTTATTTTGTTTTGTATCTTATCTTGTCTTGTCTTGTATTGTCAAAACCTATACAATCCTGTACAAACTTGTAACTATCCTCTTTCGAATGATGCGTATGATTTTATAAAAGGACTTATACTTTAAGAGTTACAGGGGTTTCTTTTGGGTCCCATTTCTCTGGATCACCCTTTACAAATACAAGGATTATATAAATATACGAATTATATAAATATATGAATTATACGAATTAATATAAGAATTATATGAATGAATATAAGAATTATATAAATCATTATAAGAATTGTATAAATCAATATAAGAATTATATGAAAGAATAAAAGAATTATATGAATGAATAAAAGAATATATATGAATATCGGAATTATTCAGTTAATTTTTACATATATACACGCATCAAAACAAAAAATAATACAGCTAGTACAGAAGAATTCTATATACAACAAAATATACATCACATGCTTTATATATATATATATACGCATAAAAAATGGAAATACATGCTTTAAGGACAGTTTCTACCACGCTTAAATAAAATAGTAAACTCGCATGTGATCGAGTCCACTTTCAATCCATATTGATCTGTACAACACAATCACAATAAAGGCGATTTAACATTAATTCGCCGCTCAAAGTATGGGGTGTCTATATTCAATATAATGGGCTTTCAACTCGTTTAACACTATTTCTGTGCCCACTTCACATTTGGGAGTCAAACTATCACGCTCCTTAAACACGGATAGAATATAGTCAAGCGTACGCACATAGATGACGTCGTTTTCTACCACTCACCATTAAATTCAAGTTTATAAACAATCCTTTCCAAACGTGCATTTATTCTTTCCCCGTTGACCTTTTCAACTGTAAAATCTTCTTCACAACTCATATCGACAATTGAAGTATGTTTCTAAATCGTGCCACTCAGCTGTGCTTTATATAAAGAAATAATTCTTCAGGTTGAACGGTGAAGGTGAGTTCAGCCCTGTACCGTTCTAGTGCTTTGTACCAAATTTCATGATATTTCGAGGGGTATGTACCTTCTAAATACATATTCACTTCCAAACAATTCTCGCCTTGTTCGTCCCTACACTTGGTAAAATCATCGAGCAGGACGCTGTACGCGTATTCAAGCACCGTGTCAAAATAACGCATATCAGCAACGAGTGTGTCTAATATAGGTTTTAGTTTACAGAAACCGACGACTTCAAACATTCTGTCGAGAATGAAATGGTTTCGCGTGGGGATAAGGGCATTATTGTTAGGAGCATTCTTCCACATCATCCGAATGTCAACGCATGGTAGGTTTGTATCAGGATTTATGCACAGCTTGCAAATAATGGCGTATGAGGGTGCATCACTAATCTGCTCCCTTTTTGTGCCTACACCCAGAGGCATTTTGTAACTGTCCTCACCCCACTTCTTAACCAACCCGAAGATTCTATTCATCTCTTCAACACTTACTGTAAATAAATAACATTACGTCTACCAGAGTTTGATTGTCTACATTTCGTTTCAAGTATATAATTAATAGCACCGTATTACGCCTGAATACGCACACAGACTTCAACACGGACACATCGTATACTGCATTGAGGATGCTGCTCAACGGAAGTTCCATCTTTTATTAGTTTTATTTTGATCCTGCGAGGAGAGAACGTCCAGTTGGGTCAAGCTCTGAGGTGACTATGAATCCCCGGTGCGCTGTTTGACTCGGTGGGACCGTGAGAGCCGGTTGGGAAGTGCGAGGTGTAGGGTGGGTATGAGTCACAAGGGTTGCGTTATGAACGCCGCCAAACGTTAGTGATTCGTGTACGAGATTGTTCCAATATAAAAGACTCGAGCCGCACTGGTGAATCAGGGGAATATTTGTATCCCATTATACCAGGTAGGCGTTTAGAGATTTTTTTCCATTTACGATACATGAAATAATATCTGTTTTAATGTTTTATCACACACACTTCCTGGAATGCGTACCATATATCTTCTCCAACGTTCAGGGGTAGCTGTATTCATCATTGTACCTTCCCGAGCCATGCATATTTATTAACAGTCTGGCGATCTATTTGGGAGAAACATGTGTCCATACTTGTCCTTTTTGCTGGACAAACGATACTCGTCCCTAAACTCTACTAAAAATTCACATAAACCTTTAGCTAAGACTTCGCTGCGCACCTCTTCATGATATACATGAATGTAGTGGTAGAAGTATTTTAAACTGTTCATAATCACAAGATTTACATTCTCCGCCTCAGTGTACGCGTACTCGGTGTGATGTAACATGGTATAATATCGCCTGTTACACCAATCATCAAGAAAGTTCACAACCCAGATCCTTTGTTTCTCTTCTGCAAGCGTTGATCATTTCACTTTACGATATATGTACGCTTTATTACAGTTTAATCCTAGAACATAATTCTTTGCATCGTTTGAGCCACGAAACCCAGCAATGCTCTCACCAGAATATCCATAGAGTATTTGGCCGTCTTGCTCCTCACGCTTCGCACGATTTAATATGGCCTTAAAGGTTTCAAAGGAGAGATGACTAGAAATTCTTTGGGTGTTCACCACATCTGTAGACTTTAGTGAGTACTACTTCAGGAATGTAGAGCATGCAATATCATTCGACGCCATCGGTAGTTTTTCTTCTATCGCGAGAATTCTTTAAAAGGTAAAAAGACACGTCTGAGAACAGGGCTTGCGGGGGTCAATTGAGTAAACAGGGAGGAGACATGTCATGATTAGAAGCAGGAGTCACGCGACTCTTTTTATTGGTCAGTAACATGCAGTGGGTGGTGCTTAGATATTTTCTTGTACACACACACACACACACAAAGGTGAAAATGAAACGCCAGCTGAAACATAATTAAATAAATGTAATAAATAGGAAAAAAAAATTGTAAAATTCCGTCAACAAGTTGACTCTAATATAACAACTATTTATATAACAAATATTCACACCTCACGGTATCCAAAGGGGACAGTGTCGTAGGTGCCAGGCACCTGGTATCGTTTCTTCTATGTGTTACGACACACTTGTATACCTAAGCTCCTTCACAATCCCAACTTCTTTGCCCGAAAGTTATGGGTTCCTACAGTCAGTTGGGGTGGTTGGTCACCCTCATTTCCATCATCTAAACTCACTAGCTCTTTCAGCGAATCAAAGTTGACGATCTGTCGGTTTGCCTGGTTAAGAGTGATGCCTTTAGCCTTCACGATATATTTCATTTCCTCCCCCACCCTCACCTGTACCCCGTACGTTTTTGGGCCTGTTGAGACAAAAGAATCAGCGTAGGTGCTATCTCCATACTCATCCTTGATCTCATCAGTGAACTATCCAAGGAATTCCCCAATAGGAGACATATATTCACCTTCCCTCTCCGTGGATATTATACTATCTGTATCTACAGACAGAACCTTCCGCCCAAGAGAATGCAGTAGACTCCAAAGTTTGATGTGGGCGTAGGCTGTTGTGAAACTGGCTACAGGTATGTTTGTGACACGTGATGTGGGTGTAGGCTGTTGTGAAACTGACTACAGGTATGTTTGTGACACGTGATGTGTCTGTAGCCAATTCAGTTCTGTTGTACTTCGTTATAACTTTGGGCTAGATGGACATTCCCATTGTCTGTATTTCGTGCAAATTTCCCCCAAAGACTATTTAGGCACAACTTTAAACTAAAGCGCTTGCCAGGGTTCGCAATTTAGGCACGTTCATGTTGCATCCCTTCACGATCACAGTCGCGTTGAATATACGCCGATTTTTCACTTTTCGTCTCAACTCTCCTCGCGGTTATCCGGATGCTTCTCCGTTGTCCTTCAAAAAAGGATTTATATATGGTGTGAAAAGGTTGGGGAGCTTCTGAAACCTCCACACCTCATATATCTTCAATATTCTGTACCCGGCGAAAGACTAGGGACAGCTCAGGACTTGTATATACACCTCTGATCTTCCTTCTTCCTCTGATTGATTGTATAATTGCAAACCCCCTTGCTCTTCTCTGCGCACTTCATACACAGAGGGAACATGAGTTTGTGGTCTACATCGACGGACACTATTGGCATCCATAAGTCGCGAGGGGGGAGCACAACTACGAAAGAAAGTCCGAAATAGTTCTCGTTCATATTAGTTGAGAACTCTTCGATGGTAGGCAGTTTTTCAGGTGCGCCTACGGGGTACGGATTGTTCTTCATTCCGTAGGAGTATAAAAAACAGGAGTCGTAGCAATGGAGTTTCACGACCTCCGTATGTGGAAAGTACAGTTTCAAGGGGTTTGTGCGTCCTCCAAACAAACTATCGCCGCAATTGAGAGGGTCCAGCACCATTGAACGCTTGATAGTGTTTATTTCTTCGCGGCACTGTCCATCTGACTCCAGTTGTACATCATATTCGTGTTCCCACAAAACCTTGTGAGTGAACTGGGAGCTTATAAGCTGATCGCGTGCACGGGTCCATGCGAGACTGTCGGCAGGAGATCTGTTATGGATAACGCCTACGATCAGCATCCGTTAAAGGAGTCCGTTGTCTTCTCACCAGTGGCTCGGTCTTCGCTTAGACCATCCACCCAAAAAACACGGCCATTGATCTTAATGGCTACTTCCCCCGTGTTGCGAGCATGTTTTATGTATACTCCAGTCTGCTGTTGTAGGTGTATGAACCAGTAAATAGCCTTATACCTATAAGTGCAGGGGGGTGTTTCGAGGAATGACAGCTACCGTGTTTTGAGGCATGAAGTTATTCTTGAACACAGTAAAACACAATGAGCGATTGTGGTTGTTGCTTGTAGCGGGTCGCAGTTCAATCGGAATATGTACATCCTTCTAAAGGCTTGAAAGCATACTCTAAGTACGCATACGTCATTTACGCAATAACGCTCACATTCATCTGCTATATTGTAAGGATTAACTTCATTAAAACTGTTGTAGTACCTCTCAAAGTCTTCACGCTCACTATCACTCATGTTGGTATAGTTAAAGTAATGTTTGGGAGGTGGTGGTCCTACGTAATTCAAAGTGTCACCGGTGAGGAAAGTGTAAGGGAAATACCCTTTTGAAACTTCGGCGTCTATGCCCATCACCTTGGGTAGCTTAGCTAATTTACAAGGTGTGAATAACAGAGTGTCCTTAAACTGAACATTACCTCTTACCTGCATCTGTATTAGCTTGTTTCCTCTTTTTAAGGCATCTCCTGTAAATATCTCCGAGGACTCGTGTTCAATCAGCTCCTTATAAAGGAATTGTGTATCAAATTTTGCGGCGTTATGGGCAAGAATATACACAATTTTTTTGAACTGGTCTGCTAACTTGACAATATACGACACAAAGAGCTTCACAGGGGTGTCGTGTGCAGTCGTTTCAGAAAGGCTTGTACGTTTACCACATTTGCGACATTCATCACACTCGACGTTCATGCACTCGTCACAGGTAGTTTGGCTTACAAGTAAATATGGGATAACCTCTTTGGTTTCAGCATTTGTGATGTCTCTCTATCGTAGTATGCAGTTATACAAGATTTATTTTTAAGCTTGGCGTCTTTCCTATAGCAAACATGATTTACACCATCTGCCTTATATTTCTCATAACATGTAGTACAATAAATTTCATCACATCTTTGCCCGAACTCGCCGGTATGAAGCATACCGCACTCACAAATTCTCATTTTCCTACACTTCCCATTTGATTTTTGGAATCCAAAACATATATTATTGAAAAACGTGCGTCTACATACATTACAGTCCCTTTTCTCAGCTTCAACTACTCGACTTTCGCATCTAGAGCTTTTACACTGCTCGCATACCATCTGGTAATCCTTACAATGTTTCAGCAGATCATTTGTAAACTCGAGACAGCCCTCACAAAAATCGTGATTCGTCCATATTTTCGCCTTTTATCATAAATCGTCGTAAAGAGCCCTTATATTGCTCATGGGGAGATACGTTATCCCTGACAGCCCTAAAATAAGTAGAGGCTTTGTTCATTCTCTCACACTGCTTTTAAAAACATATACAGTCCTACAGCGATCACCCATTCCAAATACAACTATGCGAACATTCATTTCCTGCTCTACCCTTCTCAACTCTTCAGGCCCATATTAAAGTCGAACTCGAGCTTGCAGTCTGTGGCCAGTTTACGGGGACGCTGCACAACCGTCGGCGACCAAATTTTTTTGACGGCCGTATGTAGTACAGTAAACATATGAGCCAAGACTATTGCTATAAAGCCGCAACCACGATCGAGGTTTGTGTGGTTTCTGAATATTTGATAACTGCCAAAGTTAAGAGTATAAGGTGTGGCTGTATATCCCGCAACACGGAAAACGTGGTCTATATCTATCGTGAAGTTGTCCATGGTGAATTCGGTGCTGCTTTGAGAGGCCTGCATTATACATCTCAAAATGTAATCTACATCTAAGGCGACCAGATGTCTGTAGGGTATTACTACCCTAAAATCATCTCTATCCCCATCATCTGACCCGAACTCAAGGAACAGTCGCGTCCTGGCTTCACGGCCCTCACAGCTCTGAAGGACAAACTCCACAATACGTTCAACTACATGCCGCAGTCCGTGTTCAACACCGTTGCTGTACATGGATCGCGGGTCGACCCTGACTACGTAACGGTTTCTAGTCAGGGCTGGGATGGGGGTGGGGGTGCGCACCAGTTCGAATGTTATGCTACTCTGTACAGAATGAGATGTTGCTATAGAAGGCACGGGCAGTATTGAATAGGAACAAGGACGCACAGTTTTATTTTTAGAAGGAGCGACTGTAGGGGTTGTGTCGTAAAACTTAGAGGGCTGGGGCTCTATTACTGTGGGTCTAACGGCACTCGGGGGCCACTTTACGCCTGACGTGGAAAGTGTTTCAGCAATGTGACTGTTGGCATGCACACGCTTTCTCCTCGAATTGTCGAGTGGAGGTGGTACAGTTGTCGTTGCTGGGGGCACAGGAGAGCTAGCGGGGATGATGGTACAGTCTGTAGCCTCAACAACAACAACTACACTGTCATCGGCATCATCAACCTCATCTGCACTATCTATGATGAGAACATGTTGCTGGCACAGTACCTCATCCTCGTCATCATTCACGGTTCTGGAGAAGAAGATAAAGAAAGCTTGCATTATAGTTGGCGCTACAGGATGTGGGAAAACCGTGTTTATGCATAAAATCATTAAAGATAAGTGGAACTGTTCTCAAGTTTTGTGCATAAAGTTATATGGTGCTATTCGACATACCAGCCCGTATTCAACGAGTACCCAGATGATATTT
Organism: Bathynomus jamesi; assembly: GCA_023014485.1. NCBI lineage: Eukaryota > Metazoa > Arthropoda > Malacostraca > Isopoda > Cirolanidae > Bathynomus > Bathynomus jamesi. The sequence goes on along the minus strand of JAJOZX010000014.1, from coordinate 964,287 downwards.
TGTTCCACAAAGGTGTTTATGATGTTAGTTCGATAAAAGGTAACGAGCACATATGGATAAAACGTTTGCCGAGACATTTACAGTGCTTTCCCACCATTTTAACATAAACGTATTCTTCATCAATCAGAATCTATTTTTCAAAAAATAGATACATGCGCGATGTATCACTAGATACACAATATCTAGTCTTATTCGCACAACGTAGAGATGGGATACAAATTGGGTTATTAGCCAATCAAATGTTCCCGAATCAGGGTAAGGAATTTTTGGAAGTTTATGAAGAAGCTACAAGCCAACGATACGGATATTTGGTTTGTGACCTTCATCCACGAAACACGTTTAGGGTGCTTCTAAGAACGAACATATTCCGAAACGAGGCTGAACCTGTGTATATCTCAGAATAAGAAAGAGGTTAAAGAAATACCGCGAATTGATAAAAATCTATCACCTGCTGCCACGGACTCTCCAACACCTGTTTGTTGAAATTACTGACTTCAACTTTTTAAAATGCATCTGCGAAATCTGTCTTAACGTTATAAAATGTAATGTACCAATGAAACCCTCTCAGAAGTCTCGTCTACGTCGTTACAAGAACATAATATACGCCTTGCTCGTAAAAGTCAAACTGTGAGAAAGAAAAAACGAATTATTGTTCAAAGAGGGGTTCATTCCTACCCATCTTATTTTCAGTTTTGGAGCGTTTACTGACTAGTATAATATAAAGAAGAAAGTAGTCGTGATTCCACACGAGGTGTATGCTTCACTACAAAGGACAGAGAGCTCAGATACGGTTCTAGAACCCCATAAAAGCAGATTTAAAAGAATGGAAAGCGAATTGGTATATTAAAAAGTGAAAAGTCTGCTGCTCAGCAAAGATTCTTATGCCAAGAAGCTCAGCAGAAATTTCCTCACGAGTACGAAAATTATAAGAAACAGGTGGCGTTCCACGTAGTTATCAAACATGGGGCAATACTGTCCATGAAGAACCTGAGTAAATACAGAACAACGGCACGAGTTCGCAGCATTTCGAGCATGTATTAAAAAACCGTCATCCCCAAACATTGAGGAATAAAGGAATAAGTCTTTATAATCTATTGAGTTAGGATCCCGTTATACAATGGTCCGATACAGGTGAGGTTGTTGTTGACAAGTGAGGGTCAAAGGTACAGAGTTCGAACATCATTGATATCGTACATGTCTTGGTGGAAAGTAGGATAGGCCCTCACCAGCAGGATGGAAGTATATTAAAGCTAGATTACAACAATTAAACATCCCAAAAACACTGATAGGTAATCTGAACAGGTTAAAAGACTAGTGACAAGCCACGCATGTACCACAGCTGAACACACCTTCGCCCCCGGCGGTAACATCTCTGAAGAGGAAGAAGAAGAGACCACGCAGCAACGCACAACCCTAACTGCGCGCCTCTAAAATACGGAAATGGCTAGCATATTAAGAAAAAGTTATTATGACATATTTAATCCAGCCTCCTAGGGGGTGTTAATAGACTGTATAGAGGCGTTTATAATGAGGGAATAGGGATAAAAGATAGTGAGAGGTTTTTGCTTGAGCAGGATGCTTATACACTTCATAAACCGGTGAGAAGAAGGTTTAAAACTGCCAAGACATCAGCAGCCTCGACTGATTCTATTTGGCAAGCGGATTTGAAAGACATGCAGAGATATTGAATATATAACGGAGGCTACCGTTACATTCTCTTCATAATAAATGCATTCTCTAGATGTTTGTGGCTAATTCCATTGAAAAATAAATTGCCTGAAACAGTTGCTAAAGCCGCCAAAGTGTTGATTTTGAAAGAAAATAGGATTCCTGGCTATTTTTTTATGGACATGGGGAAATAATTTATAGGGCGAGCTTTTAAGAACATGTTGGCAGAGTTTAATATCAGTTATTACACTAGGAATTCTATACATAAGCTATCTTTAGCTGAAAGAGTCCAGCGTACCATAAAGGAGCGCATGCATCGTTATTTCACACATAAAAACACATACAGATATACTGTATATAGACGTTCTGGAGGCGCTGGCTTCATCCTATATCCGTTCACACCACCGAACGATTGGTACATCACCTAACGAAATTTTAGAAAGAGGTAAGCAAACAGAACGTGAGTTGAGAAGAGATATTCGTAGAGCACCACCACGCTCTGAGCGTTTCAAAATCAATGATTATGTAAGGCTGTCGCGTTCGGGTAATAGATTCGCGAAGGGATTTGAGCAAGGTTGGACATGTGAGATTTTTAAAGTTTGGGCTATGAGACCTAAAGACGAGGTGAAGCTGTATTACGTTGAAGATTTGAATGGGAAAGAAATTGCTGGGGTCTTTTATGGCGAGGAGTTGAAGAAATTGACATTTAATTTAGGAAAAATGTGTTAAAAATTGAAAAAAATTTAGGAAGCAAAGGTTCAGGAAAGAGAAAAATGTACCTTGTAAAATGGCACCTAACCACTTCTACGTCACACTCCCGTCCTCGTCTACGCTCTCTGTACATCCGAACAATAACCTGGCTAACTTTATAACAGAACTCCATGGGCCCATTGAATTGGGTTGTGAATCATATGAAGGTGGAATATACGAATTTCAATTGGACACAAAGTTTTTAAGTATTGACAAGAAAGAACTCGTTTTTATGGTTCTTAGAAACCGTGATGAGTGTGAAAAAGCCGAAGTAACTCGGGACGATACCATGCGTTCCGCACGGAGTGGGGAGGCACAGTACTACACTACAGAAGTAACACTAGGCCGGGTCAGTATGACACAGCTGAGGATATTGTGAGAGACTTAAATGGGAGCCTCAAAAGTTCAAATCTTACGTCTGATTTAGTATACGAAATCGTAAACAGAGATACCCGGGTACACACTTTGACTCTAAAATCGAAGGCTAATAGAAATATTAAAGAAAAAGCACTGTTAAAAATTATAATTATAATTTTCATGAGTCACAACATAACTTCTGCAGCTTATTGTATCAGTTAAATTGGAGAAATTGAACAATGGAGACCCTCCCCCGGATATGTGCTATATTTACAGCAATATCGTGGAGCATCAGTTTGTTGGGGATACCCAGGCACGACTGCATCGCCCACATTCCGAAACATAGAGGAAAGAACTTGAGCATTGCATACGACAAGCCTCATTATGTCAAAGTCGCAGCTAACCTACTAACCAGTATCTCAATATACGAGGGTAATTCAGCTAAACACTATTAGCTCGCCAAGTGTTCCAATAGAATTCGTGATCCCGAGCTCAGGCCCTTACTTTTTGACCAAGTTGTGTGCACACGTACGCTAAACTACGAATAGCACATTCAAATGGATCGGATTGCAAAAACGACTACGTCGTATACCCAAAGACCAACTTTCTAACTTCATATTCAACCTGTGTGACGTGTGTTTAAATCAGGTCAACATCTAGGCAGGGTCTGGCTACTATTACCTACGATCCTATCTGGAAAATGTCCTCAACTTTTCCAAAGAAGCGAAGGATACCTTTTTAACTGCTGAAGGTTATTATCAAGCTAAAGGTGAAAGTAATATAAAGAACAAATTTAAAAATTCTAAAAAGAAGATATATGACTGCTTTGGACGCCTTCATACAGATTTCACGTTCTAGGAGAAGTTGCTTGTGAATGGGGTCGATATGAAAATAAAGCTCACCTGTACGAGCCCTGAGATTTGCTTAAATATGGGTGCTAACCAAGAAGGGGGCTCGAAGCCTGTGGTGACTCATATCTCCGCGTACGTCGTGTGAAATTAAGCTCTGCTGAGTAGATGAAAATTTAAGAAAATCTACTATATACCACAGAAAAGTACCCAATTAATAGAGTTCAGCTTAAGATGTTTACAGTTCCTTTACTTTTATCATCGAAGCAGATAGAAAATGGTGCTATTGGAGTTCTACCTAAAAGGATATTAATTGGAATGCAGGAACACGCTTCTGTGAACGGCAAATACAAAAAACCGGCGTTTAAATTTGAAAATTTCGCCCTTAAAATGTGACTGTCCGTCAACGGGGTTGCTTTAGGTGGGACATTGGAAACGAATTATTCTACAGATGACGAGGTTTCACTTTGCTCGAGGGCGTATAGCAATCTTGCGCATAGTGTCGGCGCTTGCGAGGGTTTAGGAACCGGCGTAACGCAGAATGAATTCCTCCAGAGTTCAAACCTGTACCCACTTGACGCCTCGCCAGATTTCTGTGGGAATATAAACACACACATAAGTCCCCAGCAGAGCGGAATCATCTCAGTCAGATGAAGAGTGATCGATTCACACGCACCAAATTTATGGCGTGTTTCCGAAGAATGATATGTTAAAATTCCCAACCAAGAGAGACTGCGGCGCACATATTTTGAATACGGATGTTAGCGATGGTCAAGGGATCCAATGGATAGCCGTTAATTTTAATAATAGGGACCGAATGTACTACTTTAATTCACTGGCCGGACATCCATGGAATGATGCTATTATTGTAAAACTTCTCAAACAACTGCAAATTCCTCAAATAGTGTGTAATCCTTACCGGTTCCAGTACTATTACAGCAATGTCTGTGGTATGTACTGTTTGTGTTTTCTAATGCATATGGCTCGTGGAGGAAGATTTACAGAATTTCTGCAGTTATTCGACCTGTGTAACACTGAGCAGAATGACAAATTTGTGTGTAGAGTGGTAAAAAAACGGTTGCCGTTTTTACTCACTCGATGTGTTTTGTGAAGTTTTATGTATATATATATATAAATGTAACTTCATCAGTTAATTATTTTAAATTGTAACAAATATGCACCGTGCGCAATATAGCTTTTAGTAATATATTGAATAAATTTAAAAATGTATCTCTAATAATGATTTCTGTAACGCTTAACGTTGGGAATCATGTTCTGCAACTTATTTAAAATGTAATAACTGCTAAATCTGTAATTCATTTATAAAATGTATCCCCTAATAATAATAATTTTTGTAACGTTTAAGGACGGGGATTATGTTCTGTAACTATTTTAAAATGTAATGACCGATAAACCTGTAATTATTTAAAATTGGATATATATTGCCTGTTTTAATTAAATACTATTTCTAATAACTGTTATAATTTTTGGTGTACATGTTAAGTGTCTAATTTCTTTTATATAGTGTTTATGTATTCAATAATTTAGTAGCCTTTAGATTAAGTCATCTATTGGGGGAAAAATCTTTAGATTGGTTTATTGTTTTAAATTGAGTTGCCTGTTGGGGATTTTCTTCGCTTGTGTATTTAACTCATTTACTTGGTAAATTCTGTCTATTTCTGTCTTGTCCCTGAAGATGTGAATATATCACGAAAGCGCTCGGATTTCGTGTTTCCTTTTCCTTTTCCCTGTGGGTCTTTGCTTATTAAAAAGATCACGTGTTTTTCTGTGATGTTATTGCATATATATATATATGCAGGGTGGCGCAAAAGTCAGGAGCCATAGGCACATTTTAATAATTTGTGTTTTAATATACGTTTTGTTCTTTTCAGATTTGTTGTTGAACCTATGGCACAGAAATTGACAATAGATGAACGGGTGGAGGTAGTTTTAATGTGTGCAAGGCGTGGTAACACACACCGATCAGTTGCTACTGCTTTTAATGACATACACCCTGAGAGGCCGCCAGTTGTTCAGGCATCAGTTGGAAAACTGTTAACTCGCTTCAAAGAAACGGGAAGTGTTCATGATCGGTCGCGTAGTGGTCGGCCAGAAAGTTCAACCGATGCAGCAACATCACTAACGGTACTCAATCACCTCGAAAACAGCCCATGTAAGTCCTTAAGAAAGTTATCCCATGAAACGGGTGTCTCCAGAAGATCCATTCAACGAATTCTTACAACAAATCGTTTCCATCCCTACAAAGTCCAACTCGTTCAGGAACTGCACGGTGACTTCATAGACCGTCGTGTAGAGTTCTGCCAGTGGTTTCTACATCATCGACAGCTTCAACGAAGGATCATGTTGAGCGACGAAGCGATATTTCACCTCAGTGGTCGTGTCAGTAGACATAATGCACGCTATTGGGCCAATGGGAACCCCCACAAGATGAAAGAAGGACATGTGCGATTCGATCCATGAATTATGGTGTGGGCTGCGCTCTGGGGGGATCAGTTAATTGGTCCGTACTTTTTCGACGGCAATGTAACAGGTGAAACATATCTGCATATGCTGGAAACATTTCTAATGCCCATACTGGACGACATTCCATTGGCAGAACGGGCGGAGATGTGGTTTCAGCAGGATGGTGCACCACCACATTTCGCAACTATCGTCCGTAGCTCTTTAGATGAAAGATTCCCAAGCAAGTGGATCGGACGGCGAGTGCCCGTCGAATGGCCACTTAGGGCTACAGACCTCACGACTCTTGACTTTTTCTTGTGGGGCCATCTCAAGTCGGTAGTCTATGCTGATCGACCCAGAACCATACGTTCTCTAAAGGATAAAATAATCTGAGTGTGCCAAAATCAGTACCAATGTGTTAAGGAATGTACAAACATCATGCATTCAACGCGTCAGAAAGTGTCTCCAAGTGGAAGGCCACCAATTCGAACATTTATTATAATTTAATAAAATGTGCCTATGGTTCTTGAATTTTGCGACACCCTTTATATATATATATATATATATATATATATATATATATATATATATATTAGGGTGTTTCATACCTATAGGGTAAAATACAAATGAGCTTGGAGTTTTAATCCACACGTTTCTCCGTATTCTAAAGAACAAGGAAACACGTTTGTGCAAGTTTGAACCAGATCGCGCTGCATTTAGAGGTCCCCAACTTTGACGACTTTTTGTCAGTTCATTTCTCGCCTGCCTGCAGTGAAGACGGTTTTCTTCGTCACTTGAGCGGTTCGTGTTGTATAGCCTATTGGACAACTATGGAGGTAATTATATATGCTACTAATTATCTCATTTTACTGTGGTATTGAAATTTATTATTATTTAATTTCTGTCATTTTACTGTGGTAGTGATATTTATTATTAATATTACATGAAATTAATTAGTCTGTTGCATATTGGACAACTAAGCTGGTAATTATTTATGATACTAATTAATGTAATTTTACTGCGGTATTGAAATTTATTTAATTAATGAATTGTCAAAGAGAACGTAGTGTACTCGTATCAGTTTTATAAATAAAGAAAAGCAGTAACTGGGACTCGAACCAGTGTCATAGCCGTTTGGCGGCATCGCTCAAGTCGGCGTACACAGCACGCTATCCACTCCCTAGATGGTGTAGTGGATAGCGTGCTGTGTACGCCGACTTGAGCGATGCCGCCAAACGGCTATGACACTGGTTCGAGTCCCAGTTACTGCTTTTCTTTATTTAATTAATGAAATTAATTACGATGTGAAATTATTTCTGTGGAATTATTTAGTTTGTTTTCTTTTCCAGGTGTCTACCAGAGCGAAAACAGAAGTGTTTCTTATTGGCCAGACGGATGCGAACATCACATCAAGTGGCCTTCCAACTCAGTTGCAAGTACTCAAAAAGTACTTTTACCACCAAAAGGAGCAAAAATTTGGACGTACTAAATGCCTGAACCTGTGCCTGGATGCCTGTCTCATATTTTGGGAGAGAGCGAGAATCCCCATGATGCGTCGAGATTCGGCCTTGAGGAAGATGGAATCCCTTCTCAAGGAATACGACCGGCTTGTGAAGCACAAGTCACATAAAGCAGAGTCCTTCCGAGTGAAGGAGGCGATGTTCAAGGAGGCAATAGCGAAGGAGATCATGGACATTGCTCATTCACAGGCTAAGGAAATGATGAAGAATCAGGAGGACATCCACTTTCTCGACATGCAGCGTGAAGATCCAAATTCCTGCAGCATGGGCCCTGTTGACATGAAGCTTCACTATAAGGAGATTAGGAAAAGGAAGAGGCTGGACAAGATTAAGGAACAATAGGAGAAGGCCAGGAAGGAACAAGGAGCTGCAGAAGATACGGGGGCTTTAGTGATTTCAACTTCGTCAGAGACTGACTCAGATGTCGTTGACCCAACCGTGGAAGTTTTTCCATCCTCCTCCAAGGGAAATACCAAGAAGCGACGCAGGAATCTGATCTCAAAACTGTGATGCAGCATAGGGCGAAATACCCGAATAAAACCAAGAAGGATTTCATGGACAAATGATTCGCAAGAAGTGGTTATGTTTTTTGTATCTTTGTGAAAATGTGTAGTGAAATGGTACTCGTTTGTTGAATAAAAATTCATTGACAGATTTTTGTTTAATTTTTTCCGTTTATGATCTGCCAGAGCATCAAACTGGGGACCCGTAAACTTTAAAATATTGAATTAATACTTCGGTTTATCAGTCTCCTCAGCAAATGGAACAAGGGGATCCATGTGGATTAAAATTTTTCCAAACTTTTAATTTATGAAACACCCTAATATATATATATATATATATATAGAGGCAGTCACTTTAAATTACATTTCATAGGAAAATTAACTACGGATCGAACTGTTCAGAAATTATAGTTTTAAGCATAGAGATAAAACCTCGTAGTGGGACTTTAAAACAAAAATAGGAAAAATAAAAACTAACTAAGAGCGTTTATGTAAGAGGAATTAGATAGTTACATGAGATGTATACAACAGGCTGCTTACATAATACAGCCTACCCCCAAGAAAGAATATTAAACTATTAATCATAAAAGGTCTATACTTTTTTACTCACAACTGAGACTAAAACTGTTGTTGAAATAGGGAGATATAATTTTTCTACTTACAATTCGTGTCGAGAGCAGTCCATTGCTCCGGCCTGTGCAGTTATGCAAATGTCATCAACATGTTGCGACGCAAAGAGTTCTCCGTTGTCTACAATCGCAAAAAGTCGTACAGCCGCTTCTGCTCTGTAAAACAGCATTAAAAAAATCACTCTTCCATGTGTATATATATATATATATATATATATATATATATATATATTCAAGACACTTCACGTTTATTACTTTCACCATGTCTCTGGATTCGAACACATATGGTGAGGAATAGCTTTCTAATTCGCTTTGTGTGAATTCTGAGGTGTTAGAACTCATTGTGGCTAACCGAGCGAGAATGTCCACTGGGAAAAATTAATAACGAATGCACTCACGGGATGAAGATGCTCCTTTTATATGGCGGGGTAGACGTCTCATTTCAAGCGACGTGTGAGTAAGCTGAAGAGACCATTCAGCAGCTCGCGGGTTTTCTGATTGGCTGGAATGTCTCTGTAGGCGTAGTTTCGCCAAAATTGGATTATGCTTCCCTCAGATTTTTTTAAATTAATAAGTGGACGCTCTTCCATAATTATTTTGTATATATTTTTAGTGCTATTAAAATTTGGTATTATTATTTTAATTCTTCTTTATATATATATATATATATATATATACACTGTGTGTATATATATATATACGTGTGTGCGTGTATAAAGCGTTACATTATGTTTAAGAATAATTTTGTTTAATTTCTTAGAATATTAAAATTTAACACGAAACATGAGACTTGACAATTTGACATAGACGTTGTTCGTAGGATCGTTAATTATTACGTGTATATACAGTATATGTGTATATATATATATATATATATATATATATATATATATATATATATATATATTAGGGTTCTTATTTTGCGACGTTTTAATTGTTATGACTGCGCCCCCGGATATTGTGCGAATAGCCATAAAAACAAATCATGTGAAGTTTGAGAGCAATCGGATAATTTTTAAAACCTCCCCCGAGCATTTTTGTATTCTGCCCCCTGTGAACTCAGTGGACTTTTGGGTTGCTTCTTCGATTGCTCCGCCTCCTAATACGTTCGGTTTTAGTAAATAATATTACGCAGTAACTCAGTTATTGCCATCCTGGCGTCGGAGTCGGTTATGCACATATTTTAGTTTCGTCTTGCCTTATAGGCCTAGAAGCCAATCCTCCAAGGTATTGATTTCTCAAATAAATTGTGGAAAAGTAAACTTGTAGATGACAATGTCAGCTTGCTAGCGAGGGAACCATATTTTAATTTTATATCATTTCATTTGAATTAATTATTTAAATGTATATCATTAATTTATATTAATCGTTATATTTCATGTTATGAGGTGTCTATTTTTCTAATAAGTTTTAACATTTTTCCCTTCACAGACTTGAAATCATGTCATCTACTGCAACTGTTAAGCGTACGACGCGGAAGTCAACCAAGGTGTTTCTGGTAGGCCACCCATCTGAGTCCCTGACCGGCTCAAAGCGGCCGTCGGAAGGAGAGATCCTGCGCCGCTTCTTCCATGTGCACATCATCGGCAAACAGATAATAAGGAAGGCGGCTGATATCGTCATCAAAGAAGTCCGCAAGTTTTGGGAAATCGCCCGGATCCCGACCTTCGTTCATCATCGTTGCGCCCAGAAGCTCATCAAGTTACACGAGGAGTGGAAGAACCTGATGCGCAAGAAAACGCAGGCGACTACGCCGTTCCTCGTGAACAAGCGGAACGCCTGGACGCGGGGTATCAATAATCTATTCGACATCGCCCACGGGAACGCGTTGAAGATGCTCGTCATTCAGGAGGACAAGGCGTTTTTCCTGGCCCAGCGCGAGTACGGTCGGCGTGAGGCGATGCTCGGCGTCGACCGCCTCCTCGCCGAGCGTGAAGCGCGACAGGCGCATCGCATCGCAGAGGATCGCGCGCGCCAGGAGAGGGAGGCAGAACGGAAGCGCGCTGAGGTAGAAGTGACCAAACTCAAACTGGACTCCAGCTCCAGCGAGGGCAGCCCACGTTGCCCTCGACAAAGCAACGACGCCCACGCCCAGCCGTCGACATCCAGCGCCGCCAGCCCGCCGCCGCCGAAACGCCGCGGGCGACAGCAGGTCATCACACCGAAGGTGGCCGCCGCGCTCGACCGCGCGCACATCACAGACAACAAGGCGGTCCACGTCGTGCCGGCGATTGCCGAGAGTCTTGGGCACAATGTTGCGGAACTCACCGTCAACCGGTCGTCGTTCTACCACTCGCGCATGAAGCACCGCAAGGAAGCCGCCGCCGTCATCAAGCGGGCATTTGCGCCCGACACCCCGCTCATCGTACACTGGGACGGGAAGCTGGTGGCCGACGTGACGGGAGGCGCGAACAACGTCGAACAGCTGCCCGTCGATGTCTCCGGCGAAGGAGTCGCTAAGCTCCTCGCTATCCCAAAGCTCTCCACCGGCACTGGTCAAGAAATGGCGGACGCTATCGTCGAGGCGCTGGAGGACTGGGGCATCGAAAACCGCGTCGCCGGCCTGAGCTTCGATACAACGGCGTCCAACACCGTCGCGCGCGCGGGCGCCTGCGTGCTCATCGAACAGAAGCTGGGCAAGGATCTGCTCAACCTTGCATGCCGCCACCACATGCTCGAACTCGTCGCCGACAAGGCGTTCTGCGAGTGTTTCCGCGCCTCCTCCGGTCCCAACGTCCAGCTCTTCAAGCTATTCAAGGAACGGTGGGATTCCATCAACACCGAGCGCCACCTGGCCATCGACGACGAGGAGGCCACGGCGGCCCTCATGGACGCGCGCGACGACCTCATCACCCGCTACCATTTCCACCTCCCCCAACACCAGCTGCGCGATGACTACCGCGAGCTCTTGGAGTTGTCCATTATCGTCCTCGGCGGCGTGCCCACGCGCGGCATCCGGTTCATGCGCCCAGGCGCCATCCACCGCGCCAGCTGGATGGCGAAGACCATTTATTGCCTCAAGATGTTCCTCATACTTCACACTTCATGTCCTTATATTTTCCTTTATAGTTTTCTTTCAGCTCTACCCTATTTAATCGGATTTCCATTATAATCTTCATATCCTTTTCTTTCATACAGTATTTTCAATATATGATTTTCTTTTAAATTCATCAATGAATCTTAGTTTTCTAATTTTAGTTTTCCTCTTTATTAGTTCTTCCTGTGAATAGTCATTAATTATTTTGTCGTACACTTTCCTTTAATTCACTTTTTGTTATCATTTTCAAGTCCTCTAATGTTACTTTATACAATTTGCACATTTCTGCCACTTCCTCTGCCTAAAATCCTGGGTATGGATTTTCCAATTGATCTTCGGTTATCATTTTAATTAATCTATCCTCATTTGAGTTTAATATATTATTCATTAGCATTATCTTCTTGTATCCAATTCTTTATTGACTGGACTGGCCATACGCCTAATTCAGCTAATAATCCCCAGTGTTGGGTACTACATTTCATTCCTGTTATTTCCCTTAGAATTCTTCCCTGCACTTGTTCCACTTCTTCAATATCCTTTGTCCTTGTTCTCGCCCATGTTTCCATTCCACAAAATAGTGTAGGTACTATTATAGTTTCATACAATTTTAGTTTCACCTTCATTGCCAAATGGCCCACTTTAGCTGAATCTCCATACCTCTTTAGATCTGCTATCATGAAATTTATCTTACTTTTCTTCTTTTCTATATGCGTTTGGTGATCACCTCTGCTATTGAACCATTGTCCCAAATACTTGTATTCTTGCACTTGTTCTATACTTCCCATTTTCACTTTGTTAATTGCTCTCATTTCAGGTACTTTTCTTCTCATCATATTTATTGTCATTACTGCTGATTTCTCTTTTTTTATTATTAAATGTAAATTTTTTTAGTGTTTCCATTGATCTACAATTACTAATTGCTTTTTCTATTACTCCTATGTTACTTGATGCCTGCATTATATCATCCATAAATATACATGACTGAATATTAAGCGGTCGCTAAATATTTTTTTTGTTTTTTTAACTTTCAATGTTTAACGCCAAATGTCCTCTGTGTGTTATTGTTGTCCTGTTCTTTTTAAGTTTATATTATGCACACAAAAACAAGTTGCCTTTTTTGGAGGGGCATTTTTCAAACTACAGTAGTTCATGATTTTTGTTGGCAACACCTTTTTGTTTGAAACACAAATTTTGTACAAAATTAGTGCTCATTCTACCTTTCGAACAGATGATTTTAAGGAAGGTAGGAATTAACATTTACTTTAAACTCACGAACTACTTACATTTTGAGTGCATCTTCGCAAATTTGGTCTTACTGGCTTTGGCTGTGAAGCTTAAAATTTTTATTGCTGTGATATTTTTGTAAATTATGGACTGACTTGCTTTTACTCGATTTCACAAAAGAATAAGAAATTTTGTGCAAGCGTAGCCTGGCTAGATGCATAAAATTATTTTTTATTTTTTACCACAAACAACACAAATTGTAAAATAGCCGAAATTTTGTTTTTGAGTGCTGCCAAAAAGAGACGTGACGCTGGACGGAGCTCAGAACTCTCGACGAATAAATTCTGCCCAGCGGTCACGTAGACGGACGGTTTACTTAGTTGAACAACTTTTTGAACACTTAAATTTTGCTCTGGACTTTTTCATATTGGACGAATTTGTTCGATGTTTACAACAAATTATTGTCAATCACGTCCTTTATTTTTTTGGTGTAAAGTGCATGCGGTGAAAAGTACGTTTCTTTTGAAAAAAGCTATATCCTTCAGAAGAGCCGCCAGCGAAGTGCTAGTCGAGGTCAAAAAGATGTCTCCACGTACCGTAGTGCGTGGACGATTACCTTTAAAAATAATTGTTAATTTAAGACAAACTGTGAGGTTAAAATGAAAATAATTCTTTGGAATTTGTCTTTTTCACAAAAGGTTTGCAAAAACCTCGTATTTTCAAATTTTTCTCATCTCTCTCTCTCTCTCTCTCTCTCTCTCTCTCTCTCTCTCTCTCTCTCTCTCTCTCTCTCTCTCTCTCTCTCACTCGTGTACAAATCCGACATAAAACTTTCTCTAATCATTAATATAGTACAGTATAGTAACATCTTTTGCGGACGATACAAATATCAGCAGAAAAATCAGCGATGCAAATGAAATGGAGGCCTTGCAGAGGGACACGAACAAAATAGACAAATGGTCAGAAGACAACAATATGACATTTAACACCAAGAAATTTCAGCTCTTCAGATATGGTAGAAATGAAGAAATTAAACAGACTGCATATTATGCTCCAGATAGACAGGAAATTCAGAGAAGCACGAAAGCGGTCGACTTGGGGGTAATAATGACCAATGATGCTAAATTTGAGACACAAAATCAGATAGCAATAAACAAAGCAAAAAAAGTCGCGGGACAGGTACCAAGAACGTTCAAAGGAGGGAGAAGACAGTAATGATTCCCTGCTCAGAACACTGATCATACCAAAACTTGAATACTGCCCAGTTTTGACGTCTCCATATATACAGGGTGGGCCGAAAGTCTGGATCCATAGGAAAATATTTATTTTAATACATAAATTACAACAAATGGTAAACACTTAAAATGAATATCAACTTTAACTCGTAAATGCGTATCCGTGATACTGTACAGTAGTTCGTACTCCAGTATAAATACTCAAATACTTTTTTTATTTCAGCCCAGAAATGGCTTCGAATCTAATAACAGAAGACCGGGTAGAACTTGTGCTCATGTACGCAAGACAGGGCGCTACACACAGAGAAGTTGCTACCGAATTCAATAGAAATCATCCTGATAAGCATCCAGTAACACATGAGACTGTTGGCAAGTTGTTTAAACGTTTCAAAGAAACAGGAAGTGTACATGATCGACGGCGTTCTGGTCGTCCAAACACTGCAACTGATGAAAATACCTCTGCAATGGTATGTGAAACTTTAACGAATAGTCCAGTAAAGTCAACAAGAAGATTATCAAATGAAACACGCATCTCGAGAACGTCAATTCGAAGAATTATTAAAAATCATAAATTCCATCCCTAAGTGTCTCGATGTCAGAGGCCGCCAATTTGAGCATTTGTTATAATTTGTTGTTCATACTGGAGTACGAACCACTGTACAGTATCACGGATACGCATTTACGAGTTGAAGTTGATATTCATTTTAAGTATTTACCATTTGTTGTAATTTATGTATTAAAATAAATATTTTCCTATGGATCCAGACTTTCGGCCCACCCTGTATATAAAAAAAAAAGAAATTAATAAACTAGAAGAAACGCAGAGACATTTCACAGCCATGATTGATGGCTGCAAAGAACTCAACTACTGGGAAAGACTACGTAAACTACTGTAAATCTGTACTCCTTGGAAAGAAGAAGAGAGAGGTGCACCACAATCTACATATGGAAAATGATCGAAAAACTGGTACCAAACCTCAAACTAAACCCAATTACTATCCAAACAACGCTGAAGAATAGGAAAGGCAGAATGTGTCGTGTTCCCAAATTAAAGGTCCGATAAAGGATCTCCTCAACACTGAAGGAAAATAGCTTGGTTGTTAGGAGCCAAGATTTTTTAACCAACTTCCAAAGGACCTCAGAAACGGTACAGGGGTCAAAGTTGAAGTCTTCAAGAGAAGACTAGATGCCTGGCTCAGGACGGTACCAGATGAACTAGGTGTATCTAGCTAAGTGCGGTGGAGAGCGCAAGAGAACAACTCGCTCCTCCACCAATCCTGGACTGGAGGCGGGACCACCAGCTTGACCTTCGTGTGAAGAGAGACCGATGCACGGAACCGCAATGAGGTTAACGAGGTGTGTATATATACAGTGATGGAATTTTTTTACTTTCCTTTAAGTTTGTACATTTTTTCTATAAATGTTTGGATACGTCTGTTTTCACATAGTTGTTTGGTTCATTAAAAGTAATGCAAGTTATAAACTTGTCCTTTTTTCACAGTTTGGAAAAGTTTAATAATTTGTTCGAATGTTTCTCAACACTTATTCATGCCATGTCGAAGTTATTGTGGAAAGAATGAAAGCCGGTTGTGCCTGCTTTTTACAAGAATTCATGTACACACACACACACACACACACACACACACACACACACATATATATATATATATTGTTACGTAATGACGTAGTTTATTCCTTTATTTTCACGTATTTATGGTATTAACTATACCTTTATTATAGCCTGTTTTCATCTAAACCACATCATACATTTTTAACCCAAGGTTATATATATCACTGTTTATATATATTCTTATTTCGCTGTCAATTCGTGTAGGGTGGTAATTATAAGCCTTTTACAAAAATAATATATTCATCACAGATCTTATTTAACCAATTACAATACAACAATGAAATTGTGGACAGTAAAGAGATTTTGTTGAAGAATAAAGATTTGATATTGAGACAATTTAATAAAATGCACAGACCCTTTAAATTTGACTGATAGGCAATTTTAATGTTCAGTGTGTGGTTATTTAACTGAGTACAGCCGTATTGTAATATGTTAGATCATTTAAAATTAATAAACGCATACATACTACAATTTTAATTGACTTAGCTTTTAGAACAGCGGTTGGTTCTCTACCCGGCCTTTTGACCGTATTAGCTAGGTACATCATACATTTTCATAGAATTATTTGAATCCTATCTCGTTAATTGACCATTTTAACTATGCATAATACCATACGATAATATGTCCAATGCATACCCTAATTACAATGTTTATTTACTTCCTTCTGCGGGGATTAAATCCTCGTAACCAAAATTTAAGATAACGCATTCATACTATTTAACGTTAACACAATATATACAATATATTTTTATATTTTGCGTTTTCTTTCAATTTTTAAGGAGAGACGATTTTTACGTCTTATTTTATTTTTAAGCCAACCCTTTGCTTTTCGGGTAATTTATGCTTAAGTCGGGTAACAATGGTACGTTATGCCGCACACAATATTTTTTGGTACGAACTTCAGCTAAGTTCAAAAGGAGTTTTAATCCAATTTTGTTTCATTTTAGACACAGAATCTTTACGGGACCCACTTTATGTAAAGCTTCGAGACACACTAATTATCTCTTCTAATTTTAAGTTCGTTACACTTATGCCCTGACTTTCTTAAAGAAATTTTAAAATTAAAATTTAAAATCTCTTCTCGAGGATATTCCTCAGGCGAAACCAAAGGTTAAACAAAAACACCTTTGAGCAATCACTCACCCTTGAAGTATCAACAACCGTTCGTTTTTTGATAACGCGAGCGTGATTTACACTCTTCTACGCTAACCTCTGGTCCACTTCAGTCCTAAGAGCAAAAGTAATTTAATGTTCGCGTAACATGAGATCGATCTTAAAATTACTTCATTTTTATTTTTTACTCATACAAATTCGTATCGTTTATGGATGATCAATTTTGTCTGTTGGTTAATTTATAACCGGTAATTAATTAACTTTATGACATTATTCCCATAAATAACAATATATATATATATATATATATATATATATATATATATATAAAGTGAGGATGCGCGATGCTCATGCAGAAGGAAAGAAAATTAGTTAACGCGCTTTATGTGTGAATATGTCTCGAAAAGAGACATAAAATATTTATGTGCAAAATATTGACGGGATGCCTTTGACGATGTCCCCAATTTAATAGATGCTTCATCTACAGTATACCCATTTCATACCCATAAAAATAGCATTTGAGCCATGATTTCGGGTATGAAATCAAGGGCACATTCTCTTCAATAAAATTTACAGTGTATAAATTGAAGGTTTATAGCGACTAAATTTTGTTTGATAACGCATCTCGTTAAAGATTAAATTTCATCCTGAAACTCACCTTAGCAGTAGTACCTTTATTCGTTAAAGAAATAATTGCTAACTTATTCATAATGTATTTTAGTTTACTTGTTCGGAAGACATTAATGTTAGTTTGATCAAATGTATTGCCAGGATTCGACGAACTACGTTTGCCGACCATCTAAACCAAGATCGCTGTCGGTTGAAATCCAACTACTCAATGTGTGTTTGTCGAATGCCAAAGTTTGGCGTTCTCTCTCTCTCTCTCTCTCTCTCTCTCTCTCTCTCTCTCTCTCTCTTTGGATTGAAGCGATAAAGGGTTAAAATATTAATTCCATTTCAATCTGCGCAGCCTCCACTTCAAACCTTCGAATCAACACACCGGAAGTAATTCTTCCCTTCAAAATGGAACTAAATCTGAGAACGAAGAATTCTGATTCGGAATTTGATTATTTCGAGGAAAGAGACAAAAAAATATAATTGAAATATCAATGAGTTTATCTCATATTAGAAGTGAAGTTTCCTCTAATATTGTATTCCTTTGAGTTCATTTTGTTTCTCATTAAGCTTCCTTTTAAAATACAAAGTACAGTTTTGTGCTACTCTAACATTTAGTTGGTTGTCGTGTCTCGGAACTAAATTTTTCTTTTGTATTCGTAATATCAGCTTCGAGTAAGACTTTTATCGGTGTAATACTCTGAATGACTCATTTATATTTAACTTCTTATTAACTCTTTTAATCATTGTTACTTTTATGCTTTCGACATATTTTGCGTCTTCGCTGTCTGAAAAAGTAAAACAGTAAAAATGTGTTCTTTATTATTTCTTATTTTGGTAACATTTTAAAATAAAAATGTTCAGTTATTTAATGTTATAACTCATTTTTTTTTACCAGTATTACTGACTTTTTTTTTTTGCATTGGGTATGTGATGCCTTGCTCAGGATGATAAAAAATGCATATTCCTCTTACTATCTTCATTGGTCATTTTTACAGTATAAATACGAATTACTGTTTCATTCGTAGATTTTACAATAATAAAAGTTCTTAATGAAACCCTTAAATACATAATTTCAGTTGATCGAAAGTGAAAGGTTTTACACGATTGTCTTACAAAAGTAATCAATAATTCTGAAGTTCTCAAAATTACATTGAGATGTACGACTTTGACTGGTCGATTGCCATCCCCCTAAAAAAGTACAAAATTAAATATAGGGTAACCTAACCTAACCTAATCTAACGAGATTCAGATCTTTATAATACAATAATTCGGCTATGCATCATCGTAAGTCGAACCTCTGACCTCAGTGTGAGAGCTAAAATGCTTATATACTGTATATATACACATGTGTGTGTGTGTGTGTGTGTGTGTGTGTGTGTGTAAGACGTTATATTATGAACCTTAGCGGCCACCATTCAAATCTATTTTAGGCATAACAGTAACATTACACCATCGGGAGGTGAATCCCCGACCTCAATCTTTATAATACAATATTTCGGTTATAGTCACATAGGGACTCGAAACCCTGTCCTCAGTGTGATAGCTAAAATGCATAACATATATATATATATATATATATATATATATACACTGAAGCCTAAAATCAGTATGCTGACCCACTGCTATTATGAATGACAGTGATATTAAAAATAATAAAAAAAGATATATGCCATTGATTGACCCCGCCCGCTTCTCTGTATTCGTTACCGATGGACGCACGCACGTACACGACAACCAACTCTTTTTAAAAGTAACAAATATTAAATGAGATGAGAATACAAAAATATGTATTTAACGAATTGAATTGAATGAATAGCAGTGTTTCCCCGGCGCTTCGACTGCCGAGGTCACATCACGCCGAAACTACAATACGGAGAAAACGCAAGGAAATGGGGGGAGAGAAACACTGGGGAGGGAGTAGCGGAAAAAGAGACCCTGAGAAAAGAGAGAGAAAGCAGTAGAAACAGCAAAGAGAGGAAGAAATTATACCTGAGTCACATTAAATAGAGACAAACAACAAAAGGCGAGCAACTTATGACGTGAGGAAAGAAGCACAAGCCAGTTCTGGATCTGTCTTACTATCGGATGCAGGGAGACGGGCGAGGACAGGGCCTCAAGAGCGCTGCGGGAGTTCGAATAAATGACAAAAGACGTAAATGAGAGTTGAGAGAGGAATCGAAGGACCAAGAGAAGAGCAGAGAGTTCTGCCGTTAAAATGGAAGCCGCTGGAGGAAGGGATAGCGATTGAACTACTGACGGGAAGGCTGCCGCACAACCCACTCCAAGTGGCGAGCAAGAACCGTCAGTGAACACAGGGATAGGATCAGAATGGGTAAAGGAATGTGATAGAAACAACTGACGGATGGCAAAAGGGTAGAAATTTGACTTTGGTGCAGTAGAGAGGAAGGAACAGATACGGAGGGGGGGGGGAAGGGTCCACGGTGGGGAAGGTAGAGGGAGGAAAAGGAAGTACTCGTTCTTCCACCCCCAAAGAAGACAAAATGGGGGCCATCCGTAAACCGTACGGTCGAACCAAATGGGGACGACGGTCAAAGTAGGCCCAAGTAGAAGGGCCGAAGAGGGATTGGTCGACCGGGTTAGAAGGAAACTGCCAAACGCGAAAGAGATATTTGAAGCACTCTAAGGTGCGGTGGACATCCAGCGGGAAATGGCCACTTTCTGCATAAATACTGACAATAGGAAAGGATCGGAATGCGCCGGTGCTGATGCGTACACCCACGGAACGCATAGGGTCCAGCATGCGCAGGGCGGAGGCAGGAGTGGAGGAGTAGGCCTGACAGCCATAGTCTAACTTACTTTGGACCAAGGAGTAATAGAGTTACCAAAGGGTGTGGCGATCAGCACCCTAATTGGTATGGGAAAGGAACTTCAAAAGGGTGTAAGTCTGAAGGCACGAAGCCTTCAGAGGTTTCAGGTGGGGAATCCAGGAGAGGCGGGAATCAAAGAGGAGACCTAAAAATCTAGTTTCGAGGACTACAGGGAGCGGCGATCCATAAAGACAGAAGGAGGGGATGGCGGTGCAGCGGCGGCGGTGACAAAAATGCATCACCACCTTTTTTGAAGGGGAAAAGCGAAACCTGTGATCTGTGGCCCATCTGGAGACCGAATCCAGGGCCCGCTGGAGGAGACGTTCAAGAAAGGTGGATCGGGAACCGGAGCAATAAATGGTAAGGTCATCGACATAGAGGGTGGCTGTAATTCCCGAGGGCAGAGCCGTCACCACATCATCAATCGCCTACGCGAAGCAGATGACGCTCAGGACGCTGCCCTGGAAAACTACTTCCTCTTGCGAGTGTACAGAAGAGAAGGAATTACCCACCTGAACACGAAAGGAGCGAGAAGACAAGAAGTTGGAGATGAAGGAAGGGAGAAGCCCTCAGAAATCCAAGAGATAACGTTTACAGCAAATTCACCACCGCCAGGTAGTGTTATATGCTTTCTCCAAATCAAAAAGTACTTCATAAAGATGACGCCGACTTGGAAAGGACACACGGACCTCAGTCTCCAGCTGAACCAAAATGTCAGTGGTACTACGGCCCCTGCGAAAATTGGTCTATGTGGAAGAGAGCAAATTGTTGCGTTCGAGGTGCCACACCAGACGCCAGGAAACCATCTTCTCTAGAAGTTGCGAGAGGCAGCTAGTGATGGCTATTGGACGGTAGTTAAGAGATGTCGGGTCCTTACCGGGGTTAGGAAAGGGGAGCACCACTGCCTCCTTCCAACAGGAAGGAAAGGTGCCCTCCACCCAAATCCAATTATAGAGGGTGAGTAGATAAAAAAGAACCGAAGGGTGTAGTTGGCGAAGCATATCAAAATGAATGCCATCGGAGACGGGAGCAGACTTAGTGCGAGAAGCCAGCGCCGAAAGTAGTTCCGTCATGGAAAAAGACGGTTGTAAGAGAAGTTATTGGGGGTCTGGAAAAGATGAGGGGAGCGAGCAAGCGAAGCCTTAGGTCGGAGGAAAGCGGGATCACGGTGATCGTGTCGGGAGATGGAGGCAATGGTTGAGGCCAAGACTTCGGCCACCGCAGTAGGCGACGATACTCGGTTTCCGTCTACCATAAAAACAGGAAGGGAATAGGAAGAGGATTTACCGGAAATCTTCCGGATCTTGTTCCAGATTCGGGAGGAGGCGGTGTGGGAAATGAGAGAAGAGACATAAGTTCGCCAGGAAAGGTAGCAGGCTTCATGGACCATGTGACGGGCCTGAGCCCGCGCACGTTTGAAAGCTATTAAATTAGCAAGGGATCAACAGGTGAAAAGCTGTGGGTTGACCGGTGTTGAGGAGACAAACAGAAAGAGTTGAGAGGACGGAGACCACAACGCCATCCCGCTGGTTAGTGACAGTGACGCGCGTTGAAGTCTCCCAGTCGGAGGAAGGGGGGAGGAGGCTGTAAAAGGAGAGCACAGAGATCGTTTACGGAAACTTCCTGGTACCGGGGGAGATATAATGAACAAATTGAATATAATCGATCAAGGAAACCCAGGCCGCAACAGCTTGGAGAGGGGTACGGACGGAAAGGGGAGTAGACGGCACGTCGGAGCGGACAAAAACGGCTATACCCCCACGAGGGGCTGCATCGGGGGGAGGGGGGAGGTATGATGCGAACCTGCGGAGAGGGCGCAAAGGGCGAACCCCAAGTTGGGTCTCCTGAAGGTAGAGACACAATGGGGAAAAAGCTCAGATAAGGAGAAGGAAGTCTTCCCAATATGGGAGAAGGCCACGACAATTCCATTGAAGGATGATAGCCATCATGTGCGGAAAACAGGGGGGTCGAGAGACGTTATCGGACAAGACTTAAGAGAGTGACCAGAAGCACAATCAGACGAGACTAGGGGATAGGTTAAAGAAGAGTAGGTCGAAGAGCGGATGAGTCCGGTTTCCGGAGTGGAGGTGGAGAAGAGGATGCCGGGGGCATCGTGAGGTCAAGGAGAGAGCGAGGTGGAGGAGAAGAGTGTAGAAGGTGAACGTCAACTTGAACTCGAAGTTCAGAAGCTGCCCGACCACCATCAGGAATGGAGGAGGGAAGGGGATGGTCGCGAAGGGAAGCGGAGGAACTCAGAGGAGCCGGCAAGACGAGAGGGATCACTGTAGACGGGAGGTATATGGGGGCGGAGGAAGTGAACTGATTGGAGGGGGAGCAAGAGGACGAGGAGACGGGGGACCTGAGCAAGGGAGCTTGATAGAGGGACCCAAACGCCGAGGCTGACGATGGGTCGTTTAACAGAAGAGCGAGGAGGGGAGGAGGGACCAGAAGAGGGAGCGGTTTTCGATATATATGCTGAAATGTTAGCAATGGTTTCAGGAGGGTGAGTAAGCGGGTTAATTGCTACTGAGGTGGAGCAGGTGGGGACAGTGGAATTGAAAGTTCTGGGGGGGACGGGTGGGTGGAAAAGTGAACACTGGGGGTGGAGACGATGAAAAGGTCGATATAGAGGACGGGATAGTGGGACAGGTGAATGAGGACTGATCAGGGCTAGAATAATAGGGTGAGGAAGAGGACGGTACGGAAGTTACCGAAGTCCGGGGCGAACGGAAGGTTGCAGGGCAGGAAGGGCGCAGTGTTTGAGCTAAGGTAAGGCTTGGGCGCGCGAATCGGGACCTAACGTGGGCCCTCGCTTCCTGGAAGCTAACCTTGTCAGATTCTCGGACTGACAGGACCTCATGCTCGAATAAGTAGGTCGGACAGGAAGAAGAGGAGGCGGCATGGTCATCTCCACAGTTGGTGCAGCAGGGAGGATTAGAACAGGAAGAACCCTGCGTCGAAGACGCGCAGTTAACACAAACACCAGGGGGTCTTCGGTATGTCTTACTGACGTGTCCGAACCTCTGGCAAGTAAAACACTGGCGTGGTCTTGGGATATAACGGCGGACCGGAAATTGAAGATAACCGGCCCTAGTTTTCTAAGGTAACTGGGAACAAGCAAAAGTCAGAACCAACAAGGGAGATGGAATCCTTGCCCCCTGGACGATACGGTGGTGAGGGCAGTAAACACGGGTCACCTTCTGAGAGGAGAGGCGGGTGAGAAGATCCGACTCCGAGTACTACAAAAGGTGGGGCGCATGAACTACACCCGTACAAGTGTTAAAGGAAGAGTTGGGGAGGCAGTTCAGGGGGGCAGAAGCCAGGGTCGAGAGGGACGAAACCTTCTGGTGCTGGGCTCTGGAGGAGACTTCCACCACAAGAGAGCCATCGTTATGAGGTCACATTTGTCGGGGATTGCCACAACGGGAAGTGAAGTCATCATAGACCTCAAAAACATCCTGCTTTGAGAGAGGGAGAGAGGCAGGAGAACTGAGAACAAGAAACCGAGGGTAGTCATAGTCAGAGCCGTCGGCCCTTACGAAGGGGTCAAAAGACTTGCGTGAATAAGACGTACGAGAAGTCTTAGAACGCGGTGAGACTTGGCAGGGACAGGGCTTGGGTTTGGTTTAAGAGCGACAAGGGTGAAGGACAACCACTTCATTCATCCAGGATCCAAGGAAAGGGTCAAGTTAACGTCTAAAACAAAGCCAATTACGAGGGAAAAAACAGCGACGAGAAGGAGGGGGGAGGGAGAAAGAAAGAAAGAAACATAAGCAGGAGATCAGCCGGGTCCCCAGACGGGTCCAATGGTGCACGAAGGCAGAGAGAGCCCTTACATCAGAGGAAGATGCATTCCCACATTGGCCATAGAGGGACTCGCCGTATAGCTGCGGACAAAGCAAAGGGTGTATTTAACGAATAAACATTCATTCGGGGTTTAGTAAAATAAAATAATTTATTTCTCATTTAGCTAATTAAATTAATGATAACTTAGTAGTGTAACAATGTTTAAGGGTGTGCATTCGATATATCATATATGTAATAGTGATTTTTTTCCATTCTTCCATTTCATGCGTTTTGTGGGCTTTGCTAAACCCAGTAATCAACTTTTACATGCCAAAAAATATATATATTTGAAAAGTTTCCCTTTCCTAACCATTCTTCTTTTATCTCTCTGGTCCGAGATGTACTGATATGGGCATATCGACTATCTCCTGCCGCGTGCTTACATTTCTTCGAAGCTTGCTTTTAATCTCTTCTGATTTAATGTTATCGAATTTATACAGGGGCGGACTCAATATTAACAATAGATTATATAAATATATTTAAAAAATTAAAAGTGGTCATTACAGACGTTGCATTATTCCATTTGATTCTCTCTCTCTCTCTCTCTCTCTCTCTCTCTCTCTCTCTCTCTCTCTCTCTCTCTCTCTTCTATATATATATATATATATATATATATATATATATATATATATATCATACAGGGTGTTTGAAAACTTTCTGTACAAATTGTAATGGGGATAGGCAACACCAAGACAAACCCTTTTCGTCTATAAGTGTATGTCCGCTGACGTCACCATTCGGCGCGAGAGGGCGCCGCTGCAATTGGCTAAAAGGTGAAGTGGGCTAGACTCGCGCTTGCCGCGGGCATTCTTAAATCGGACGTAGTACGCGTAACATGTTTATTTAAAGAAGGCATGTTTATTTAAAGAAGGTGCTGAAAGTTGCGACCGGTAGCATCAATGCATGCCCAACAGCGTCAAAGCATTGACCGACGTACACGTCGAAAGATTCCTGGCATTTCGGGAACAGTTCCAGCGGCGACAGCGATTCTTGCTACGAGGTCTTCTTCTGAGTAAATGGGAGTCTCGTACACGAGGTTCTTCATGTGTCCCCACAGGAAGAAATCGAGGCATGTTAAATCGGGCGATCTCGGTGGCCAGGCTACGGGCCCACCCCGGCCTATCCATCGGTCCCCAAAAGTGGCGTTCAGATAATCCCGCACATCGTTGCTGGAGTGTGCTGGGGCCCCGTCGTGTTGAAACCACATTCGTCTACGAATAGCCACGGGAACATCTTCCAGCAGTTCCGGCAACGTTTCTTCAAGAAATATCCGATAAACCCGCCCGTCGAGTCGGGCAGGCAGTAGGTACGGCCCAATCAACTTGCCATGGACGATACCCGCCCAAACATTGACGGCGAACCGTTCTTGATGAGCATGCACCCGTGTGGCATGTGGATTTGCGTGCGCCCACACGTGAGAATTGTGCATGTTAAACACACCCTCACGTGTGAAACAGGCCTCATCTGAGAACAGCACATAAGCCGGAAAATTAGGCTGCACCGCTGTCTGCTGCAGAAACCAGCGTGCGAATTCCACACGAAGAGGGTAATCCCGAGGGTGTAATGCCTGGACTCTCTGACGATGAAACGGATGTAACTGCTGCTCGTGCAACACTCTCCAGAGCAGGTCGTGGTTCACACCGGGGATACGTGCAACACCTCGCGTGCTTGCGCTTGGATTGTCCTCAAATCGCCGTAGGATTTCTTCTTCCATGTCAGGAGTGCGCACGTTTCTCTCCCGACCAGTGTCATGCATGTTTGCATGGAATGTTCCAGTTTCTCGCAGTCGCCGATGCAAATGCGCAAACGTTTGGTGGTTTGGCACACGTCTGTTTGGGAAGCGCTGTCGGTACAACCTCACAGCAGCTCTTCCGTTTCCATTGGCAGCCCCATACACCATATGCATGTCAGCCATCTCAGCAGTCGTGAAGCGCTCCATGTTACGCGTACTACGTCCGATTTAAGAATGCCCGCGGCAAGCGCGAGTCTAGCCCACTTCACCTTTTAGCCAATTGCAGCGGCGCCCTCTCGCTCCGAATGGTGACGTCAGCGGACATACACTTATAGACGAAAAGGGTTTGTCTTGGTGTTGCCTATCCCCCATTACAATTTGTACAGAAAGTTTTCAAACACCCTGTATATATATATATATATATATATATATATATATATATATATATATATATATATCGCTATATATATCACATTAAGTAAATAATCAAGTATGGACATACCACAGTATTTATAGAATTAATTAATTTATAAAATACAGTATATGGATTCCGGTTCTCTCGCTCTATATATATATAATTTTGATGGACTGAGTTAAGACAATTCAAACTTCTTTTTAAGGCCTATAAGAATACAACTGATGAATCGGGGAAAGTAAGTAATTTTCCTATTATACAACCATGTAGGTGTTTTGAGTGAGGCACACGATTAGGCGAAGACAATTCACAATACAGTATATACTCCAATTACAAATTAAATCATAAGTAATTAGAGGTTCTTTTTAAATATTACTTGGTAATGATTTTTACATTAATGCAATGTGACGTATATTTAAATCAATTTAGATACCTGATATAGCTTAAAACTGCAGGTATGAGAGTTAGAGTTCACACACACACACACACACACACACAAAAATATTGAAAGGTGCTCTGGGTCTTGAGGTTTTGATATATAGGCTTTTTGATATATATCTATATACTGCATGTGTATATGTTTTGATAAATTATCCTTATGAAGCCAACGTCCACATCTTTAGTACAAAAAGTACAGTATATCGTACCTGAAAATTAGTATGAGGTTGATTCAAAGAATTATTTGAATAAAAAATCAGATTAGTTAGTACCTACTGCACAGAAATGGGAAGAATGTGAGAAAATTTTGATGTAACCTTTTGAAACTTCAGTCTACCATCTCACAGATATACTTGCTATAATACTTTCAGAACTCAATTCCAGGAAAATATTATGACTGAAAATATGTATTTATTTCCTACATCTTATCATGATGCAGTTGCCAATATGTAGCAAACTGATTAGTTTGCCTCAGATGAAATAAATTAACTGAAAATTATTTCTGTAAAGAAATCAGACATGAAGCAGCATGAGAAGGAGATAGAGGAAAGTTTTTTAACCCAGAATATTAATACTGTACAGGAAGCATGGAAAAACTGTGTGAAAGCTTTTAAAAATTACTGTTCAGTTATAGAGGAAACAGTCCATCTTTCAGTAAACCATGGACAATACACCAGTCCATGAAGTGGTTTTCTTCAACATATTCATAATGGTATACAGGATTAGGTTAACTCAAGCCAGAACTCCAGGAAATGTTGCAAAAAAGTTGATACTTCTGAAAGAATCTCCCATGCCTTATCATTAGATACAGGTTCTGAAAATAGAAACCTAGAAACATTAAAATTTTCCTCATCTTCTTATTTAAGCGAGTATTTTAAGTTTATTTGACAATGAAAAGATTTTAGTGCAGCTTCAAAACACATTATTAAAGCCAAAGTAAACTGACATAGAAGAGGAAATTGTGACTTCAAATGGTTTGAAATAGTTGAAGAACAAAGATTTTATTAATGTTAGATAAATATTTATGTAGGCTTACTTTATGTTACTTGTCGTAACATTTAAATGTTTGAATCATTTTCATCATTCATCACTAGAATGATTAAAATGTACATAAATCTTGTTTGCTTTAAAGTTTAATGAAAGATTCTTATACACAAAAGTTAAACTATGGTAGAAAGTTCTGAAGGTGAGGATCTATTCACTCCTGCTTACTGGCTCCTGGGTTGGGTTGAGCTGCCTACTTATCCTGTTAATCATCAGGCTAAAGGTGATCCTTGGGATGAACTCACAATCACATTGTGAGGAAATGAGCTTGGTCAAAATGTTATGGCTGCTCTCGATACCAAGACTGATGTGCCATAATAGGCTAAAATTTGTATTTTGTAATTGGTAATTAATGTTAGCAAATTATGTAATATCTAACATAACAAGAATTCAGTAAGAAAGAATAATTGTGTCAATTGGTCTAATGTTAACATGCAATAGAGAATAGAATATAAAGACAGAATAGGTCACTTTAATAATTTAGAAATTTTGCATCTTGCCTTTATTAGTAATCTTTGATCAAAGTATTAACTAAGGGGTGCAGAAGGACCATGATTAAGTCTTACAACTGTCATACTAAAATTATTCCTGGATGGAATGCTGTTATTGCCCGATGAAGAGAAAATCAAAAGATACTTGTGGTTTATGATGCCTTCATGATAGATCCAGAATAAGACAGCTTTACATGAATAAGTGTGGAAGTTAAATCCATTGTAACAAGTTAGGTAATTTTGGACCAGCTAGTTGAGAATTAAATTTGAATCTGGGTATGTAATCAAGTCATAAGGAAATCATACGTAAAGTGAAGTTAAATCCATTGTAACAAGTTGGTTGATTTTGGCCAACACAATGCTTCCTTTTGGACCAATTAGTTAAGAATTAAATTTGAATGTGTGTATGTATTCAAGTCATAAGGAAATCATTCTCAAGGTAAAGTTAAAAATTGGCAAGCTTGCGTAATATAAAGTTAAAATTACTTTTTATCTCTTTTAACCATTCTCAGTTTATGACTGATGAAGACTATGACTTCATGATTTTTTTTACTTACGTATATACTGCAGAAGTCTCATTGCCAAAGCTTTTCTGAAATCCAAATAAATAATGTGTAGTCTATATTACAAGGGGCGGTCAGAAAATAAGTTTACACGGCGTATAATTTCGTAACTAAAGGACCTACATTGATTATGTTTGTATCAGGTGAATTCGTCAATCATTGTTGGCAACACTGCACGTCGATTTGGTTGCCAGCTACCGTACATTGGTTATATGAGTCAGTTGAATATGGCGGCTCGACTGAAACAGTGCCCTGCCCTACGGAGCAGTCCAGGACGTTTACGTTTAATGGTCGCTCGTAAACGTTCCAGTGTTGAACAATATGCAGCTGCATTGTTTGTTGTGCCTTTTTGCATGAAGTCTGCGAGCAAAACGCCTTTGTGGTCCCAAAACACAGTAACCATCATTTTGCCAGCGGACCTCACAATCTTGAATTTCTTTGGTCGCGGGGATCCAGAGTGTTTCCATTCCATGCTGGCACGTTTTGTTTCCGGAGTACGGTGATGAACCAATGTCTCGTTTCCTGTGACAATGCGCTCGAGAAATTCTTGACCACTGACAGACTCGGAATATCGTTGCAGAAATGACAGGGCACTGTTCTAGTCGAGCCGCCATGTTCAACTGACTCATATAACCAATGTACGGTAGATGGCAGCCGAATCGACGTGCAGTGTTGCCAACAATGATTAACGAATTCACCTGATACAAACATAATCAATGTAGGTCCTTTAGTTACGAAATTATACGCCGTGTAAACTTATTTCCTGACCGCCTCTCGTATGTCCACCATCTTTCAGTTACGTTACAAACTCTAAAAGGCTAAGATTAGATAGCTAAACAAGATCCTCTAATCTAAATTCATGCTGGGAACTTGAAATAAGGTTAAAATTACTCAAATGCTTTTGAATACTAGCTGTTCTTTATGATTCTTTGTCGTATCTTCCATACCAATGATGTTAGACTAACAGCCGAATAGTATTTTACCTCATTTTCACTACCTTTTGTAAATGGATACGACATTTGCTTTTCTCCATTGATTAGATTTTCCTGTATAATTAACAGACCAAGCAAACAAAACAGTTAGTGCTCCAGTTAAGCTATCTTCTCCTTTCCTCAGATTCCTACCTAAATGTTATCAGGATTAGGAGTATTTTTTGTTCTACAGGGTGTCCCATAAGTCCGGCATCATAGGAAAAATAATAAAAAAAGGCAAAACAAAATCTTTTATTCACAGAACGTGCTCAATATGTCTACCATTGTTTTCAATACACAAATTCAGACGTGATACCCAGTCAGCAAGCACACGGTGAATGATGTCAGGAGTAATGGTGTTACATGCCCCAATAATGCGCTGCCGCAAATGTTCAACACTCCTAATTTTCTCTGCGTATACCAGCGCTTTCATGTGGCCCCAGAGATAAAAGTCTAGTGGCGTGAGATCCGGGCTTGTAGCTGGCCATTCCACAGGCCCTCGACGTCCTATCCAATGACCAGGGAATTGTTGGTACAAGTATTCCCTTACTTGGGTGCTGTAATGTGCAGGAGCGCCGTCTTGCTGGAACCATGTTGGGAAATTTCCTTCTTCGTTCAAGACACTGGGAAATGCTTCTTCCTTGAGCATACGTAGGTACGTGCCTCCAGTGACATGTTCATCGAAAAAGAGGGGGCCTATGATGCGATCCTTCCAAATTCCACACCATACCATCACCCGAGATGCACCTTGTTCCTTTGAAGAGGTATGCCAGTGAGGGTTGTTTTGAGACCAGTAGCGGGTTTCTGTCGATTTACCTCACCATTTCCATAAAAAACAGCCTCGTCACTGAACAGAATGGTGGACGGGAAATTGGCATCCCGAGCATATGAATTATGGTTTGTAGAAATAGAAAAATATGAATTTCTCCTATGATGCCGGACTTATGGGACACCCTGTACTATACTAATTACATGTCTCCATTACAGTTGGATAACATGAAGCCAGTTCGGGCTCATCAAGGTTACTGAAGTCATATAAATGGTCTAAAGATATAATTTGGGATTGAATTTTGCAAAATATCACTTCAAGTTGGCTAGTTGTCATTAAACTATTTGCAAAACAACTGGTTATACTTAAGACTTGGTTAAAATATACATTATTTTCAGAATTTACAATTTCTAATTCAATAGAGAGAACTGTCTTAGGAAATTATATATATATATATATATATAAAATCCATTCTAAATATTGAGTCCTTCCCTGTATAAGTTAGATAACAATATATCAGAAGAGATTAAAAGCTAGCTTCCGAAGGAATGTAAGCACGCGACAAGAGTCTATATACCGGTATCGGTACATCTCGGACCAGAGAGATAAAACGAAGAATAATTAGCAGATGGTAAATTAAAATATATATATATATATACTGTAGATAATTTTCTTTTATTTGGGAGGGGGGGTGTACAAGTTGATTATTGGGGGTTAAGTTACGCTCATAAAACGCATGAAGTTGGGGAATGGAAAAAATCACAAGGACATATATATAGGGTGGGAGAAAAGTCTTTAAGGATTTTCGAATCAGACGAGTTTGTCTAAAACAATTCGTCTAAAATACAATTTGTCTAAATCAATTTGTCTAAAACAATTTGTCTAAAATAGTTTGTCTAAAATCAATTTGTCTAATAACAATTTGTCTAAAATACAATTTGTCTAAAAATAATTTGTCTAAAATACAATTTGTCTAAACAAACAATTTAATATAATATGGCATACAAATTGTTGCCTGATGTACAATGCTATTTATTACTTGCCACGCCCCATCTTAAAAGGTTACCTCTTGTGCGGAATAGTACATCGAAATCAGTTATCCCGGAACCCATAACCCGGTTAGGTTAGGTTAGGTTAGGTTAGGTATATTATGAAATAAAATCAACCCATTTTCAATCTTTTCATCCTCACTCCAAATTTATCAAGCAGACAAATGCATTTCTAGTTATCTTCAGTTATTAGTCAAATTGTATTTTAGACAAATTATTTTTAGACAAACTATTTTAGACAAACTATTTCGATGTACTATTCCGCACAAGAGGTAACCTTTTAAGATGGGGCGTGGCAAGTAATAAATAGCATTGTACATCAGGCAACAATTTGTATGCCATATTATATTAAATTGTTTGTTTAGACAAATTGTATTTTAGACAAATTATTTTTAGACAAATTGTATTTTAGACAAATTGTTATTAGACAAATTGATTTTAGACAAACTATTTTAGACAAATTGTTTTAGACAAATTGATTTAGACAAATTGTATTTTAGACGAATTGTTTTAGACAAATTCTCCTAGACGCAAGGATTTTATTCATACGAATAATTTGTTAATAATAAATAAATTTCAATGATATCACTACAGTGTATGAGATACTTTTCAAAGCAACTATACATTGCGGGAATGACCCGAGGCTAGAACAGGAAGGCCCTAGGGCCCTAGGGCCCTAGGCCTTAACCCCAGTCAGCGCCATGTCAGTAAGCATGGAATACAGCAATGAAGAAAAAGTGCATCTTGTATCGTGGGCTATTTCTTATAATAATTGTGAAGAAAGTTTGCGTTCATTTGAACAAAAATATAATAAGCCACCACCAAATGCAACCACTCTTCGATACTAGAGGCTCAAACTTTTGGAAAGATTGTCCAAGAAGCGGAAGTCCGCTAACCGCGAATATTGAAATCATATGGGTACCACGATTATAAACCCATTTACTTTCAGCTCATATACGATGATGATTCTGAGAGACAGCTGCAGTTTGCTGAAATAATAAGACAAAAGTTCAACAGTGACCCAGATTCCGTTCGAAAGATAAAATTTTCAGATGAATGTGTCTTCGATTTAACGAGATAAGGAAATAAACACAACGTTCACGACTGGGCGGAAAAAAATCCCAAAATACGATTGGGTAAACCAGTTAAAACGGCGCTACACTAACAGTTTGGGCGTGCATTGGTTATTCAGAACTCGTTTCCTCTGACATATCGAGAGATACGATGGATGGAAAACGTCATTGCCAAGTATCGAGAGGCAAAGTTTTGCCACAATTTACTAATGGCGTTGGCAGGAATTGGCTTTACGAATATGATGGAGCGCCGCCAGATTATTTTGCAGCTGCCCATGAGATTCTGGATAAGAACCTTGAAGATGGGTTGGGCGGCGACGTCCAATCGAGTAGCCAGCGAGATCACTTGATTTAACCCCATGTGATTTCTGGCTTTGAGCTTATTTGCGTGACAAACTCTACACTCCTGGTTTCATCTATCCAACTGTGAATGCCTTTGGCTGCAGAATAGATGAACAACTGAAAAGAATCCCACTCGATATGTTCAAAAGAACAATGAAGAGTTTCACATAGAGAATCCACAAATGTATCATAGCGGATGGAGAACTCTTTGAAGATTAAATTACAACTTAACGAAATATTTGTATGAATAAAATTCTTCGAGACTTTTTCTTTGATTTCTTTCATCATTTGAACACTTATCTATATAATGTTGTTAACTAAATAGTTGTATGTATAAAATCCTTAAAGACTTTTCTCCCACCCTGTGTGTATATATATATATATATATATATATATATATACACACACTGTGTATATATATATATATATGTATATATATTAGGGTGTCCTCATTAATACATAGAATTTTTTTTTTTTCGATTTTCTCTTGCTCGCGAATGCTGCCCCGATTTCAATAGGCATAGAGGTTCTAAAATCGAAAAATGATGGGAATCGAACAGTATTTAGAGGTCACTCAAGTTTAACACTTTCTTGTAGCTATTTAGGAAAAAAAAGAAATTTCTATCATTCTCTTATTCTCTTTATTTCTGAACAAAAATGAAAATAAACGAAATGCACCTTTCATTAATTGAAATAAGCGCGTATAAATGGATTGTTTTCATCATCAATCTGTCCTACACTACTTGATTTTACTCTTCAAGCTCTCCTTCGTCTTGACGGGGATCAACTTCTGGTGAGCCTGAACCACCTTGAGGACGAATTGCTTCTGCTTCTCATCACGCGTGATGGTAGAATTGAATCTTTTCATCAAAGCGATACCACGCTCGGCGGCGTCATTGACCACCTTCAGGGCTTTCACCCTCTTTTGCGCCGTGATCCAATCCTGGTCATTGATCCAATCCTCTGGATCTTTCATGAGGAAGGTGGGAGACTCAGATTCTGGAAGGATCGCGCGGAAGAAGACTTCTTTTGTTCTCCGGGTGACGAAGAGCTCGATGGATTGCTGTGGATTGAAGTTCTTCGGATCGATCCGCTTGAGTCCTTTCTTCGTGGCGGGGGATTGAAGTCGTTGGACCATCTTTAGCTTCGTGTCCTTTGGAATGCGGTCGTCAAAGAAACCAAGCCCCACGAGATCCTCTGAGAGGTACCACAGGTGCCTTTTCAAGGCCATGGATGCCGTGTGGCTGACTTCCTTGTCAGGGTAGGCCTCGAGCAGGCGAAGGAACTCTAGGTCGTTCAGTGGAGCTCGATTCGAGATCATTGCCTCATTCCACTGCTTCACGTACGCGAGGGAGATGAACAAACACAGCCGCCGAAGTCCTCCTTCTTCCCTGGCTGTCAGGTACAGTTGGTGACGGAACATGAAAATCTTGAGGGCATAGATGGCTTTGGCCATCCATCTGGCGTGGTGATAGGCCCCAGGCTGACGAAATCCCCCCTGGACCTGACCGCCAAGGAAGCGGTAGGAAAGGATGAGGAGTTCACGGTAGTCTTCTTGGGGATGTGTGCCGTGGGAAAGTCTGCTGCAGGTATTTCTTCATGGAAGACGCTTGATTTGCCCAGTTGTCAGTTGTTGTGGGATTGCTTTCGTCACCGATGGACAAGAATGACCCTTTGTCAATGGAGGCCCACCGCTGTTGAAATCTTTTGAAGAGGAGAATGTCATGGGAAGAGGACGGCCCCAGACATCGCACGAAGACATCCTTGAGTAAGATCTCCAAGACGTGGTGACGGCAAGCCAACCACAACATGGGACGGCCAAACTCCTGCTCAATGCGAACGCAAGCACCTTGGATCATCCCAGCGTTCACAGCTGTGGTGTCGAATCCCAGTCCAATGATTTGCTCCGAAATGCCAAAAGCCTGGACTTCCTGGAGTACGGCTGCAGCCTGTTCTTTTCCAGTGCCGTCCACCGCAACGGGTACACCAAGAAGCTCCTCGACTCCATCGCCCGTCACCACAACAGCAATCCGGTCAACCTCCTTCTTCTCCTTGGCGATATCTTCCAACAGTTTCCCATCCCAGTGCAAGACTAAAGGACCAGAAGCTTCGAACTTTCGGGTCAACTCTTCTCCCATCTCCTTTCGGATCTTGTTCCGTGTTCGATGAACAGTTGCTGGCGAGATTACCAGGTCATCCAGGTCATGACCCAAACTCTGAGCTGCTGCTGCAAAGAACGACGTTGCTTGTCTCACGGACATGTTGTCGCGATCCCAAGCAGCGATGAGATTCGGGTCCGTGAGGGCATTCATTCGCCTTTTCTTTTGAGTCTGGGCCTTGCTGGTGCTGGGCGCTTGGTACGTCTCGTCGTCATCATCCTCGTCTTCCGTGTTCATTTCAGTGCTGCTACCATCCACCTCCGAGATCGCTACCTCCATGAGCTGTGTCACCCCAGCATCCCATTTACTCTTCCTAGCCGTGGCTGCAAGATCCCTCTTCCGCTTCACAGCTTTCTTCTTCGCTGTCTTCTGGTCCACCCCCGCAAGACTTGACGACATCCTGTCTTCCCTCTGCGAGGTGAGAAAATCCTTGTCCTCCTGAGGGACCTTGGAGGAGGATAGCGCGGAGGAGTGAGCCACGTCAAACACGTCTTCCAAATCCGACTTGAACATCCCCTCCTTGTACCGGTAACCCTCTTGCAGCTTTGTCCTGTTCTTCTTGAGTGCGTCGTAGGTATCGATCAACTTCGCCAGCTTCTCCCCTGCGTACTTCTTGGTGGTAGTTGGTATGTTGGCCTTCTCCCAGATGGGCCAGATGGTTTCCACCACCAGGCGAATGCTCTCCGATTTGGTCTTCCTTCCCTCTTGGTCTTGGTGGTGGTGGAAGTAAAGGAGTAGGCATTGCTCCTTCGATGGAAGTCGTGGACAAACAATCGCTGCAATTGGGGCCTTGTCCAGCAACCACAACTGGTTTCCTGCTCTAGTAACCATCACCTGCGAAAGAGAAGAAAATCTTGTATAAGTGAAACAGAAGTGGCGAACTTGAGTGACCCCTAAAAATCCTCCTACAGCTGTCAAATTTTGTGATAACAATCCTTTATAAAGGTGTAATACGGGCAAGCGTCGCCCCGACCCGAAATCCTCCATTCGTATATTTGAGACACCCTAATATATATATATATATATATATATATATATATATAGGTGCTCTTCCAATACGTGCTCTACCGTAAAATGTACATTCCAATATGTGCTAACTAACGAAAATATCACGACCTAACCTAACCAATCGTTAGGTCAATTGTACGCCCTTGACGATTGGTTAGGTTAGGTCGTGATATTTTCGTTAGTTAGCACATATTGGAATGTACATTTTACGGTAGAGCACGTATTGGAAGAGCACCTATATATATATATATATATATATATATATATATATATACATACATATATATATATACACAGTGTGTGTATGTATATATATATATATATACACACAGGGTGGGAGAAAAGTCTTTAAGGATTTTATACATACAACTATTTAGTTAACAACATTATATAGATAAGTGTTCAAATGATGAAAGAAATCAAAGAAAAAGTCTCGAAGAATTTTATTCATACAAATATTTCGTTATATATATATATATATATATATATATATATATATATATATATATATATATATATCGAATACACATCCCTTAAACATAATTACAGTACCAAGTTATCATTAATCTAAATGAGAAATAAATTATTTTATTTTGCTGTACCCCAAGTAAATGTTTATTTGTTAAATACATATTTTTGTCTTCTGAGCTCATTTAATAGTTGTATGCAGGTATTATTCTTAAAAAGAGTTGCCGGTCGTGGTGCGCGCGTGCGTCCGTCGGTGACGGATACAGAGAAGTAGGCGGGTCCTTCAATGGCATGTATTTTTTCTTATTATTAATATTGCTGTCATTATAGTAGCAGTGGGGCACCGTGCTAATTTTAGGCTTCAATACTGTATATGTGTGTGTGTGTGTGTGTGTGTAATATATATACATATATATATACAGGGTGTTCTGTAAGTCTGAAGCCATAGGGCAAAATAAGTAATTCATGTTTTTCCGTTTATGCAAGTGCCCATGATGTCTTTGAGTAAGGAAGAACGCATCCAGGTAATTCTGCTCGTAGGAAATCGGAGTCAGAGGGAGGTCGCTGAGGAATTTAACAGATTACATCTGGACCGCGCGCCGATAACACATAGCTGTGTCGGCAAACTTGTAGCAAAGTTCAGGGAAATGGGATCCATAGGAAGTAAACCACGCAGTGGTCCTCCGAGGACATCCACCGACGATGATACAGCCGCTACCATCCTCGCTCATTTCACAAACAGTCCCCAAAAGTCTCTTCGGCGTTTTTATTGCCGTTTTATCATTTTGCCCTATGGTTTCAGACTTACGGCACACCCTGAATATATATATATATATATATACACACAGGGTGTTTCATAACATGTGGGACGCACTTTCAAGATGGATTCAGGACCTGGAAAAAATTAAAAAAGTTTAGTAAAAATATATGCCCGAAATCGCTTGGTTTCCGAGTTACAGCCCGTTATGTGTTCCAGCAAGTATCCGCTTTACCTTTAAAGGAAATGTTCAAAATGGCCGCCTTCGCTTGAATACACGCCTGAACACGCCTCGTCAAAGACTTGGCTGACGCGTTCAAACATTCTAGGTATTGCTCGGATTTTCTGGCATCCTTGTTCTACATGTTGGCGAAGTCTTTCAACGTTGTCAATGGGTGTCACGTAAACGATGGATTTCAGATGACTCCACAGGTAAATATTGAGTGGATTCAGGTCCGGGGAGCGAGCAAAGCCACGCAATGGGTCCTCCACGGCCTGTCCATTTATCAGGGAAATGGTCATCCAATAGTCTCTGGCTACTCGACTGAAATGATGCGGAGCGCCGTCATGCATAAACCACATACGACGTCGGATACCAAGAAGAACTTCTAGTAAATCACTAAATCATTCCTTAAAAAATTGGAATAGGATTCTCCTGTTAATCTTCCAGGAAAAACAAAAGGACCGATTAAGTTGTCGGTAGTAAGTCCTGCCCATACATTGATACTAAATTGTTGTTGGTGCCTTGAGTGGATGATGGCATGCGGATTCTATTCGGCCTGGTGATGAGTGTTGTGAAAATTAATCACGCCATTTCTCGTGGTGGGAAATCAGCTTCAGTAATGCCTTGTACTCTCTAAATGTGATATGGGCAAAGCTGTTGTTCCCGTAAAATTCTCCACACAGTTGTGTATCTTACACCCTCTGCTGCTGCTATCCTTCGGGTGCTGACACCAGGATGTTCCTCCACGCGATTCAGGATCCGCTCCTCCAACTCAACAGTTCTGACACTGATTGGTCTACCACCATCTGAAACTGGCTTATTGAATGATCCTATATCACCAAGACCCTGGTCTATTCTGTGAAAGGTCTTCTTATCTGGCAGACGGCGATTCGGAAACCTTTCCGCATACAGACGTCTTGTTGCGACCGCATTACACTCGGCAAGTCTATACATGAGATGCATGCCCGCCATTTCTCTGTTTGAATAAGCCTCCATTCTCACTTCAAATGCACACTATCCACACTATCACTGAATAGCACGAAAACTTTTAAGGTTTTTTTTCACTGGACTGCACTTATTCACGGTAAGAAGTTACGAATACGAACAGTGAAACACCGCGATGCACCTCTGTCTGAATGATGGCTCTACACTCAACGATATTGAAACATGTCATAGATGAAATAGATGAAATAAGTCTCGTACACACTCACAAACATTATCGGCCAGCAGTGTTTGTAAACATTTTGAGGAGAGAATTGCTGGAACACAAAACAGGCTTAACTCGGAAACAAAGCGATTTCGGGAATATGTTTATATAAACTTTTTTCATTGTTTTCAGGTCTTGAATCCATCCTGAAAGTCGTCCCACATTTTATAAAACACCCTGTGTGTATATATATATATATATATTAGTGGTGGACCGGATATCTGCATCATTTTTAACATCCGCATCAGCACTTCTGACTGCGGATGTTATGCGGATATTTCCTCTAATAAATTATGCAATTTACAATTAAATTAGCTTATAAAGTAGCTTATAAGGCCCAGTCATGCACATTTCATGTAAAGTATTAAATTATTAATGAACAAACAAATATATAAACCTCAAAATATAAATACCTGGTAAGAGAAAATTGAATGAAACTTGTTTCAATGAATTTTCTGTGGCTGAAACTCTTGAGAAAGTTATTATTTTTATCATAATGAAAATATTAATATTAATTTTAATTCTTATGCATTGCCTGCCATAATAGTAATATCACGAAATTTGAAAAATTATGTCATATATTCATAATTCTATATTATATTGATAGATTAACTAAATATCCGCATCCGCGGATATTGAAATTAAAAATCCGCATCCGCATCCGCAGATGTTGAAAAACTGACATCCGGTCCACCACTAATATATATATATTATATATATTATATTATATATATATATATTTAGACGTAGCCAACACAATTCAGCTGCTAAATACTATCCAGCAAATACAAAGTCAGATGACAAATATAGGAATCCGAGAGCCGGACAGATGGCATGCACAAAGACACTTCATACGTTATCGGGCATAACAGGTACAGGCAAAGATAAAAAGAGGCAAATTCTGGGACGACCACAAGGCAACGAAACCGGCACCACCATTGGAAAACGAATCTCAACCACCTGTATGCGAAAACGATAGAGAAAAAATAAAAATAATCCTAGCCAACATTCAGGGCCTTAAATCAAATCATTCCCCAGACAAAGTTTTATACCTGAAAGGACTCATGAAAGAAGCCGGAGCAGACTTTGCATGCCTCACGGAAATTCATCTAAAGGACTGCCAGGCGAACTATGAAAACTGTGATTCCTGTGTTGACAAAAACGAAATGCAAATTGACAACTATAACATCCTCCGAGCCGACAGAATAGTGAGACATAAAGGAGGATGTGCTATTTACATACGCGAAAGACATATGGCAGAAATGACTATAAGTACCTCAAACAGCTACGTAGAATGTGTAGCAGCAAAAGTTGAAAAATTAAATGTGATACTAATTGTAATGTACAGACCCCCAAACACGCCAACTTCAAAATTTTCAGATTCCATTGCAGAGTAAGAAACTTGGTAAAAGATCTACACTCTGTAACCCCAAACATTTTTCTCTGTGGTAATTTTAATTTCCCATTCATGAAATATAAAAGAATAGGAAAAACTATGTATACACCAGGATAAGGGGGCACACGGGAAGGCCAGGAGCATGTAAAAATGGTACTAGCTCTAGCTGATGAATTTATGTTAACGCAAGACATAACAGAAAACACAAGAAAAAACAACTGCCTAGACTTGGTATTTACAAACAACAGCAACCTAATTGATAATGAAGAAATATCCCCAACTGCAGTATAATATCGGACCACAACATATGTGAAATAACAATCAATATGAAAGCAACAGGAAAGGAAAGAACACGAACAACAGAAAAAAAGCAAATTTGAAATTTTTAATTTTGACTCCAAAGCTGTAAACTGGGAAGATGTTGCATCCAGCATAGAAGTAATAGATTGAAAAACCATTTTCGAGGCCAAGACAACGGAAGAGATACTAATGACTTTAGAGGAGAAGACGTTAGAAATTGTGGAAAGACATATCACAAAAATACAACATAGAGGAAAGAGAAGCAGGTTCGAGAGACAAAAGAGGTCATTCTTCCGAAAGAGAAAAAGAGTGACTGCAAAATTAAGTACTATAAAGATAACATCAGAAAAATATTAAATGATAAACTGCAGAGTATCGATGACGTCATACAGGAACTAATTGAGAAGCATACAGAAAACGAAGAAGACGACGCTATAGAAGCGATAAAGGTTAACTCAAAGTACTTCTATAATTTTGCGAAAGTCGAAAAACCATGCGACTGTCGTACCTTTGAAAAACGAGAACAGTGCTTTATCTAATAATCTGACAGAAGTATCTGAAATATTAAGAGCTCAGTACGAATCATTTTTCAGTATCCCAAAAACTGACAAACTGATATGCGATAGAAACGCGTTAGTATAACGGACTAAGACTTTACGACAGGTGATATTACACAAGCTATAGGGAAACTATAAACACACTCAACGGCAGGACCGGATAAATGGAATGCCACACTGATCAAAAACTGCAAGAATGCAATCGCTGAGTCCATATATTGGATATGGAGACGATCACTAGACACGGAAGAAATACTGGGCATCCTGAAGAGCGCGAACATAGTCCCAATATATAAAGGAGGAGATCGATCCGAGGCCAAAAACTATAGGCCAGTGTCGCTTACATCTCCACTACGCTTCATAATCATGCTAACTGACATAGATGAGGACGTCACCAGAGACAGCACAGTAACATCCTTTGCTGATGACAAAAAGATCAGTAGAAAAATAAGAAACCCAGAAGATATAGGATCTCTACAAACAGACATGAACAGAATCTACAAGTGGACGGAAGACAACAATATGAAGTTTAACACTGAGAAGTTTTAGCTGTTACGGTACGGAAAAAGAGACAACCTAAAATCCATGGAATATTATCCCCGAAATGGACAGGAAATTCAGAGAAATTCTAACGCAAAAGATTTAGGGGTTGTAATGCCTGATGATGCGAAATTTGAAACAGAAAATAAGATAGCAGTAAACAGAGCAAAGAGAATAATGGGGCAGATGTTGAGAACCTTTAAACGAAGGGATAGGAATGTAATGATTCCTCTACTGAAAACACTGATCATACATACCCAAATTGGAATACTGCTTGTTCATAACATCCCCATATAAAAATGAAGTCATTAGACAGCTAGAAGGGATTCAGAGAAGCTTCACAGCCAAGATCAATGGGTGCAAAGAAGTAAATTACTGGGAAAGGTTACGCGAACTAAACCTATATTCACTGGAAAGGAGAAGAGAGATACACACCATTATTTACACTTGGAAAATAATGGAGAAACTAGTCCCTAATCTTACTTTGAACCCTATAACTCCCAAAACAACAGTGGAAAGTAGAAAAGGAAGACTGTGTCGTGTTCCCAACTTAAAGGCGAGACAAGGAACATCCTTAACCCTGAAAGAAAATAGTTTTGTTGTGACAGGACCAAAACTGTTTAATCAACTGCCCAAAGACCTAGGAACACGAGTGGTGTTGCAGTAGACATCTTCAAAAGAAGATTAGACGCCTGGCTCAGAACAATCCCAGATGAGCCGGGCGTACCTGGCTATGTGAGGTGGAGAGTACAAGAAACCAACTCACTACTTCACCAGTCCAACTCGAGAGGAGGGGCGACAAGCTTGACCTTCGTGAAATGAGGAATCATCGCGCGGAACCTTTGAAAGGTTGAAAAGAAAGATATATAATATATATATAATTATATATATATATATATATATATATATATATATGCACTTTAACTACCACACTGAGGGCAGGGGTTTGAATCCCGATAGTGCATAAGCGAAATATTGTACTATAAAGATTGATGTCCGGGATTCACCTCCTGATGGTGTGATATCGCTGTTATGCCTAAGACAGCTTTGAATAGTGGCCGCAAAAGTTCATAGTATGACGTCTCTCTCTCACACACACACACACACACACACACACATATATATCTATATATATATATATATATATAAACATTTTAGCTCTCACACTGAGGTCGGGGGTTCGACTCCGAATGGTGCATAACCGAATTATTGTAATATAAAGATCTGAATCTTTTTAGGTTAGGTTTGGTTTAGTTAGGTTAGGTTACTTTTTTAGGATGGGACGACAGCTTTGAATCAAGTGACATCGAATGGATGAAAATGACAGCCATGAAATTTTTTATGAACAATATCAGTCGATCTAAATTTAAAGATTTTGTACAAAAATTTCCTCATAAAATCCGTTCTAAATTCTCCAAATAAAATGTGTTAAATGTTTTACATTATTGAAAGATTGACTTCTGGTCAGAAATGGAAAACTGCTAATTTTTCAAGTGTTAATGGACGTGCTTTTAAAATTTAATTAAACTGTTAAATCCCTAAAAAAGGATCCTGAGCATTATTTTAACAAGCATATTTATTCACTATTTGTGCAATAGTTTACGAGAGACAATCAGAACAATAGGTAACTCTGGTTTACCTCAAATTTCAGCTGTGATGAAGTATAGGATTTAAGTGGTGTTGAAAAGCCTTTTAAAAAAGTATTGATATAAAAGGACCTGTCAAAATCCTTAGGATAAAATCACAAACACGATAATATCCTTCGGATGAGCGACTGATTTATCTTTGTTTACTCTTCCTGCATGAAATTCGAAAGATAATGCTAAACAAAAAAAAAATTCAAAATGGAAGAGAAATCAAAGCTTTTTTCGCTTCAAAATGAGACTCATGAAAATAGTTATTACAAAATTAACATTTAACATACCGAGATTTATATCTATTAATTTCGTTTCAGTGTTTTTTAGAGAGAAAAAAACAGTGAAACGAAAAATAAAAAACCATTTTCTGATTACACAAAGAAGAAAAAAGGTAAAGAAAGACTGAATCATTTCGACGTATTTGCAGAGGAAATCGATCCCTTGTTTTCCATTAACAACGTCGTAAACGCGAAATTCTTTCTCGGACTCATTTACGAAGACAGATTCTCTGCATTGGACCAGACAGTTGTGGTGTCGTGTGTGTGTGTGTGTGTTTGCGCGCGAGTGCGTAGGTAACTAGGCATAAGTGAGGTCGAGTGTGTGTGATAATTGACAGATGTAGTTTGCTAATTTTCTTTGTGGAGTAATACCTTTGCTACCTCAGAACATTATAAAAATTGTATAAAAAATCTCGTAACATTTTTAGTGTCAATGAAAAGGTATGCTGATCTTGATTAAGTTACATTAGTTAATTTGGTTAGGTTAAAGAACAAAAATGATATGTTTGATAGAAAATTACATTTATCATTCGTTTATAGTATACATCATTACATAGATTAACGCTTCACCAATGACTCCTTTGAAGACGATGAGTAGTCTA
The DNA here is from genome assembly GCA_023014485.1 of Bathynomus jamesi. Lineage (NCBI taxonomy): Eukaryota > Metazoa > Arthropoda > Malacostraca > Isopoda > Cirolanidae > Bathynomus > Bathynomus jamesi. The sequence continues at coordinate 919,999 of JAJOZX010000014.1, read as the reverse complement.
AGCGATGTTTTGCTACTTATCGGAGGATGAATTGTTTTTGTGCTTCATCCTCCGTCAAAGATGTAAGTAGTATGGGCGAAAAAGAAGAGAGAGTGCAATGCAATTGAAAATGTTGATCAATGTTGCATAGGTTATGCAATAAATGGGGAGGGGGAATGTTGCAAGAGCAACAAGGGTTATGCAACTTGGAGGCGGAATTATCCCTCAAGAGAAAGAGAGAGGAGAAAGAGAGAAAGGAAGAGAGGTGTTCGCTTGACAGGAGCCAAGCGCATATTAAGACTTCAGCCGAGCGGCCGTTGTCTTATAGGCCCCTAATCAGCCAGTCGGTTTAATCAGCCAGTGCCTCCAGGCACTATCAGCCAGTTGGCACAGTGTATACTTCGTTTTGGCACGCACACACCCGTCTATACGCCCATAAAATATTACGCACACACGATTATATGCGTCGGGCTCGAGACCCGGTGGAGGCGCGTCCTTCCACGGTTGGTAGTCAGGGTGCCCTAGCAGGGATCTCTATCGTGCGCTCTCTCCCTCTCGCTCTCTCCCCCTCTCTCTCTCCCCTCACTCTCTCTCTCTCTCTCTCTCTCTCTCTCTCCAAATTTGCAGACGATACGAAATTAGGAAGTAGTGTAGGTACTGAGGAGGGCGTAAGAACGCTTCAGAATGATCTTGACAGGTTGGGCGAATGGTCTGCGACTTGGAAGATGCCATTCAACTTGGACAAATGTAAGGTAATGCACATAGCGTTATAAAAACCCGAAGACCGATTACTCTCTCTTGGGAAGGAACTTGACTGAGACCGATCTAGAGAAAGACTTAGGAGTCTATATCAGCAACGATCTGAAACCGTCGAAGCACTGTGCAGAAGTCGAAAAGAGGGCCTTAAAATTATTAGGTTATATTAAAGACAGTTCCAGTTTCGGAACAAGGAGACTGTAATGTGTCTTTATAATTCTCTAGTCAGACCTCAACTGGAATACTGTGCGCAGTTTTGGTCTCCATCCCTCAGGAAGGACATAGAAAGGTTAGAAAGAGTACAAACAAGGGCTACAAAATTGATCCCTTCAATGAGAATGCAAAGCTACCAACGGAGATTGGAGCGCCTAAATCTGTTTAGCTTAGAGACGAGGAGGTTGCGGGGTCAGCTTATTCAAGTCTTCAAGATGCTCAAAGGAATAGACAGGGTAGATTACAGAAACTTATTCTCACTTAATGCCAATTCGACAAGAAATAATGGGTTTAAACTGGAACTAAAGACATTTAGGACCTCTGTCTGCGGAAATTTCTTTTCCTATAAAATAGTTAATATCTGGAACCAACTTCCCTCAGAGGTTGTTTCCAGTCAAAGTGTAAATGTGTTTAAAAATAGGCTAGACAAAGTACTGAACACACTCAGAGTTTAAGATTAAAACCTCAGAAAACTCTGCAGGAGTTCGCTTGCACGGTGTCTCTGTGAGCAAGCTAAACATAGAGCTATTTATATATTCTCCACTTTCCAGTAAAATTTCCTTGGCTACTTTTCCAGGGTCAAGGTATTTTCTTCAACCTTTTTCCGTACCTGCCTCTGGCAGGGAGGGAGCGGAGGATGGGGAGAGAGCCTTCTATTTCTATCCAGTTTTCTACTACTATTAGGATAGTTGAAACAAAAATAAACTTTTAATAAAGGAACCTCCCAGAGTGGACCGAAAGGTCTTTGAGGCTTCCTCTTGTCCTTGTAACTCCTTGTAACTCTCTCCCTCTCTCTCTCTCCCTCTCTCTCTCCCTCCCTCTCGCTCTCTCTCTTTTATATATATTATATATATATATTACACAATCCCCGTTAAAAAGTAGGTCTAGGGTGGGGAGAAAAGATTGACATTCGTCAGAATGAACAATTCGGGCGGAAGCAATCGAATTCTGACAACTATAAAAAATTAGTACAAGAAGTGTGCACAAAATTTATAATTAACAATCACATCAAATTGCATTAATTAACTCAGCCTCTCCGAATTCTGATAATTATTCTTTTAAATTACCTTATATCAATGTAAACTCGCTAATTCCTTCATATATATATATAATATACACAGTTATATTTAACTTCGTTCACATTTAAAAATAAAATTTGAAACATCTGATATTCAGAGTTTTTCTTGTTTTTCTACACCAAAAAAAATTTAATGCGAGAAATGTATGGACTTCATGCTAATTCCATAGCTGTGGGTGAGGCTATAAACTTTACAGTTTCTCTCATATATATATATATATATATATATATATATATATATATATATATATATATATATATATATATATATATATATATAGTATATATATATATATAATTTAGGGTGTGCCTAAAATTGCAACTTCAAAATTTTGTAACGACCAGGATGTAATTTTTTTGTATTCAGTGCAAAAACATAATGTACAAAATCTTATCAAAATTGAACAGTATTTAGGACTTGCTCAAAGATGTTGAACTTTAAATATATTTACCTTTATTTAACATAAACATTTACTTCCAATTAACATAAAAATTTACCTTTAATTAACATAAACATTTACTTTCAATTACATAAAAATTTACCTTTAATTTTATTTACCTTTAATTAACATAAACATTTACTTTCAATTAACATAAAATTTACCTTTAATTAACAAACATTTACTTTCAATTACATTAAAATTTACCTTTAATTTTATTTACCTTTAATTAACATAAACATTTACTTTCAATTAACATAAAAATTTACCTTTAATTTTATTTACCTTTAATTAACAAACATTTACTTTCAATAACATTAACACTTAGCTTTAATCAACATTTTTGACAGCCTCATCAAACTTCTTTCGATGATACTCAACCACTTGAAGAAGAAACTGTTTCTGTTCCTCGTCACGAGTAAGGCTTTCATTGAAGGATTGCATGAGAGCAACTCCTCGTTCTGCCAAATCATTTGTTACTCTAAGAGATGACACAATTGCTTGAGCTTCATTGTAGGTTGCATCACTGGACCAGTCTGCGGGGTCTTTACCGAGAAAGGTTTCATCAATTCCCAAAATACTAAAGAAGTTTTTAGTTGATTTTGTCACAAAGTCAGCCAATGAACATGAAGAAAAAAATTTTATAGGGGGAATCCTCTTTGGAGGCTCTTCGGAACCTTGTTGCACTTTCATGTTATAAATCATGTTTCTCTTCTCTTCATGGGATACTTTATTGTCAAAAAAACTTAGACCTACTGATATCTCAGATAAATACCACAAATGTCGTGAGAATGCAGTCAAAGCAACAGTTGAAACTTCTTTGTCAGCGTAGTCTTCAAGTGTTTTAGAAGCATGAGATCGTTTCTTGGAGCATCACAAGATGACGTACATGTAAACCAATATTTAATGTACACAGTTGTGACGAACAGTGACACTCGTAACAAGTGATCTGCTAACATTCTGACATAGGAGAGGCGGGATCCCCTAATTGCAGTTTGACGGTGCTGAACAGAATATTGTTCTTGGAAAAGGCACATTTTTATGGCATAAATTGCTCGTGCCATCCATCGAGCTCGGTGTACTGCTCCAGGTTTACGAAAAGTGATGCCTTGGGAGGGAGTACCTCCAAGGAATATAATGGAGAGTTCTAGGAGCTCTTGATAGTCTCCCCGAAGCTGTTTTGACTGCAACTGCTGAAGAGCAAATGCAATTAGACCTTTTCTCCTTTCTTCTTCTACCATGTTGCCAGTATTTATATTAAGTAGAGTTTTATACTGCGTTTTATCAATATGAGGCCAAGATTCACGGAAATGAGAAAAAACTTCAATATTAGGTGACCTACCAGCATCATGCAGAGAAAATACTTTCTCTAACATAATTTCAAATATGTGATGGCGGCATGCAAGACTCAGCAGATCTTTCTCTAATTCTGTTTCAATTTTAAGGCAAACCCCACCTTTCAATCCAGTATTAGTTGGTGCAGTGTCAAAACACAATGCAACTATTCTATTTTCTAGTCCCCATTTTCTTATTTCTGTCAGACAAGCATCAGCAATACCAGAAGCATTCCCAGTATTGAACTTTGGAACAGCAAGTAATTTTGTAATATCTTTACCAGACACTAAAATTGGTAAACGCTCTACAGTCTTCTGAACAGCTCCAGTATAATCATCCATAATTTTTCCATCCCAGTGGAGAGTAAGGGGTACTTTTGGATCAAAAGATGCTCGAATTTCTGCTGCTAGAGATTCACGATGTTTGTTTCTGGCTCGATGAATTGTTCTGTGGCTAATCTGTAACTCACTTCTGGGAGCTCTGAGCAAATTAGATGAAGCCATTGCTGAGAAAACGTGAACAGCATTTCTGCTACTTATTTTTGTTCGATCTAGTGCTGCAGCAACTTCTTGCGTAACAACTTGAACACGACCTCTGTTAGAACACCTAGACAAAACAGCCTTATGAGCAATCTCTTGATCAAAATCAGCATGATCACTTTTATCAGATGATTCTCCTAATGATTCTAATTCTATCGATTCATTAATTGTTGCTGCTGATGATGTATATGCTTCCTGCAAATATTTCTGTTTCTCTTTTTGCCTTTCATATGCTAGTGATCGCTCAATTCTGCTAGCTTCTTTCTTTGAAAGTTTCATGTCTACTCCTATCATTGATCCACGACGGCCTTTTTCTCTTTGACCTTGCAAGAATAAGCGATCTTCCTGAATCTTAATCAAACTCATGGCATCCTGGTGTGCAATATCAAATAAATCATCCAGTGACTCGCCAAAAATATCACGTTTCTTGCTTTCAGTAGATGTTGATCTATTTATGTTTTTTTTGAGTGACTGCCATTCTTTATGAAGACGTACAACTCTCTCACGCACATGTAATTCAGTTGTTGTAGGTATACATGCTCTTTCCCAAATCGGCAAAATTAAACGAACAGTTTTCTTAACACTTTCCTTCAGACTCATTTGTTTATCAGTCTGAAAATTAAATAACACTTTTAGTACATCACGCCTTGATGGTAACTTTGCAGCACTAAATTTTTCTTCACATTTACCAACTAACCAAATATCACTGTAGCGTCTTGTTTTCATTGCCATTCTTGGTAGACACTAAAAGCAAAAAAACTGAACAATTACTGTATGTGGCTGAGCAGAAAAACACAGTTTAACACAACCCACCAGCAGTGCTTGAGAACAACGACTGACGTGTCATGTGTGCCAACTGGTGCATAGCTGCTTTCCTTGTTTGTTTACGTTTAAACCTGTACAGACGTGTAGAGAATGTGTGACTAATACTTGTTCAGTAGCTATATAACTCCACTTATGTGAAATAATTAGATAAGAAAGAATGCTTTACCAAGAAACATAATGTGCAGAACTTGACAAATTACTAAAAACATAGCTAAATACTGTAACATTAAATGCTGTTGAGCAAGTCCTAAATATTGATGCAGCTCTTTCAATTTTTTTGTGTTGCATTTCTAAATTAAATTGAACAATAATATACCCTGGTCGTTTAAAAAAAATAAAATTAAAAATCACTTCTATGTAATTGGCACACCCTAAATTATATATATATACACACACATATATATACAGGGCGTCCAAAAAAATGTATACACACTTTAACAGCTGATAGCTCAATTGATGTTTCTTTCTTTCCAAGTTAAACCTATTAGAATTAATAATGGCAGTCAGACTAAGCTTTGAACAAAGGAAATTCATTCTAAAATGCTACTGGAAGTGTGAAAACACAGTTGAAGTGCAAAGACAGTTTAGGAGGGAGTTTCAAATAGATCCACCAACGCGACTTACCATCACTCGAATTAGAGATAAGTTTGAAGCCGATGGAACTGTTCAGAATGTCCACAAGAAGCGTTCCGGAAGACCACGGACATCGACAAGCCCCACAAAGCAAGAAAGAGTACTGGAAACGTATCACCAAAGTCCAAGAAAATCTGTGCGGCAAGCGAGTCGTGAGGTAGGAATTTCAGAATCGTCTGTCCAACGCATTTTGAAGCGCTGTCAATGGAAAAGTTACATTCCAAGATTAGTCCATGCTATTAATGAAGATGATCCGGACCGAAGAGTGGAGTATTGCGAGTGGTACTTGGCACGATGTGGATGTGGATTGGACGAAGGGGTTTCGTAGAATACCCTCCGCGTTCACCAGACCTCACACCACTAGACTTTTTTTATGGGGATACTTAAAAGACAAAGTCTACGCTATAAAACCTGCAACAGTCGCTGAATTGAGAGCAGCCATTGAACGAGAATGCACACAAATACCAAACGAAATGTTTCGTGATGTTTGCGATTCCATTGCTTCGCGTTATCAGCAGTGCCTGGACCAGAACAGACGTCGGTTTGAAAACAGGCGTTGACAAAACAATTAAATAATGTCTGTAGATTCTATTACATTTTGAAAATGAAATCTATTTTAATAAACACTGCCTTTATAATTATTTAAAGTGTGTATACATTTTTTTGGGACGCCCTGTAATATATATATATATATGTTTACCTAATTCTTTATTGCCGTTTCTCTGGTTTCCAAGATTCGAGATAAGGCAAGCACCATTAAATCACATGACTGTCAGCATCGGGTCATTAATTATACGAGCCATGAGAAGGTCGAGTTTTAAGTAGCGATAATTAAACGAGTCTTTGTGAAAAGTTGCCTGATGAGGTGATATTTTTTTAAAAACCAATTCCAGTTCCAGACGATTTAATTTACAGGGCATAATAAATTTTACGAAGCTAATTTAGAGGGGTACCATAATTCACTCTAGTTTCACCCACACGTGTCTTCAATTTTCTCTGAAAAGTCACATGATGACGCGTTGATTATTTTTTAAAAATTATTTTAGTTGGCTGCAAAATCCTTTTGTTTGCTTTATTTTGTTGATAGATAATACTGACTTCCGTTTATGTTCCTCTCTCATAAACGAGTCTTTGTGATAAGTCGCCTGATGAGGTGATCATCTAAAAAATACTGAAAACTATAAAAAATTAGTACAAGTACTCCCACAATACTTTAAGCATATATCAAGCTTGTTCACGGAACTCCTTAGAAACGAGAATTATCTTGTCTCTCCACGAATGGGCATATCTGACACGCCCCAGATTTCACTGGGCCATCAATAACAACCCTGTGGGCGGAGCCCAGGACCTCTGTTTGGCCGCTATGCAGGCCTACGCGTTAAGCCCCGCCCAAAATTCACTGGTAACAAATAGGATTCTCGCGAATCGTGTGTTGTGGGTTGGTCACAAGCCCCCTTTATAAAAGGGGTCAGTTCATCTCAGAACCTCAGTTCATATTTTTTTTTCGCCCTACAATTCTCCCGATTTGTTTGAAGATGAAGATTTTTACCCATCAGCTGCGCTAACGATTTTGCAGAGATGTAAGTGTTTAATTTGTGATTATATATATATATATATATATATATATATATATATATATACACACACATCGGTTCATTCATTGCATGTATTATAATTTTTAAAATTCGTAATAAAACGAAGTGAAAGGATATCGGCTCTGTGGTCATAATTTGCTGTGCGTTTTCTCTTATTGCAACTCTCCCATATATATAGATATATATCGGTCGTAATATAACCTACCCTAGCGTAGCCTAACCGAGATATAATATAACCTAACCTAACCTAGCATTATTCTGAGTTTTCCACAACGAAAAAATTATTCCCAGGACTCCCTAACCGGACATAATATAGTCTAACCTATCCGGGTATAATACAACCTAACCTAGCCTAGCACAGAAGGTCAAACTTTCCACCCCACCCTAGACCTACATTTAACGGGGATTCCATCACCCAGCGTTTTGCCACTCATCTCTTACCATATATGCTTTCATTCAGTGCTAAATAATTTTTAAAATTCGTGATAAAGCGAAGTGAAAGGAAATCCGTCCAGAGGTCGAACTAACCTAGCATGGCCTAACTTAACTTAATATAACCTAACCTAACCTAGCTTTATTCTGAGTTTTTCTACAACAAAAAAATTATTCCCAGGACTCCCTAACCGGACATAATGTGTGTACGGTATTTTGGTGAAAAACAATAGGTTTTTAATTATTGCCCAGTCCCATTAGAAATATTAAAAACTATTAAAAATTGTCGGCGGGATCGAGTCCCGTTGCAGGCAGACGAAACGTAGCACACCCAGCTAATCTTACTTTTGAAAACTGTCAGGATATCTGCTTGTGCTTACAATTTGCTGTTTGCCTAACCTAGCTTTATTCTGAATTTTTCTACAACGAAAAAGTTAATCCCAGGATTATTTCTCGTTTATAATAATATAACCTAACCTAACACAACTGAGTCTAACCTACCCTAACACAATTGAACCTATCCGAGTCACATTTATATACATTGTTTCATTCAGTGTTAATTAACTTATAAGTGCCATAATAATTGTTTTGAAAATTAGTTTGTGATTTAAGCGGAAGTGTATACACAATATAGATACAATAGAAATATTAAAAACTATTAAGAATTGTCTGCGGGTTCGAGACCCGTTGCAGGCAGACGAAGCGTAGCACACCCAGCTAATCTTACTTTTGAGCTGTAAATTAGCGTACTCGCTTTTAATTATTCTCTGAGATGTCTTAGCACACCCATCTAATCTTCCTTTTGAGCTGTAAATTAGTGCACTTGCTATTAGTTATTGTCTGTTTCTTTCGTGATTATTTCGGCATATATATGTGTTTTTATTTGTACATTTCTCGATAATTTAAAGACAGCACCGCAGTAGGATTTTAGAAAGGGAAGGTGAATACATGCCTGCTATTGGGGAATTCCTCGGAGAGCTAACTGATGAAATCAAGGACGAGTATGGTGATGGTGCATAAGCAGACTCGTTTTTGTCAACAGGGCCAAAAACTTATGGGGTACGGGTGAGGGTAGGGGTTGATATGAAGTATATCGTGAAGGCTAAGGGTATCACGCTTAACCATGCGGACCGTCGAGTCGTTAACTTTGACTCGTTGAAGGATCTAGTGTGCTTGGAAGATGAGGGTGACCAGCCACCCCAACTGACTGTGGGGACGCACAATTTTCGGGCGCAGAAACTGGGGTGTGTGAAGGAACTTAGGGGCACGAAGGTATGTCGTAACACCTATAGGAAGCGTTACCAGGTGCCTGGTACCTATGACACCGTGCCCTTTGGTTACCTTAATCCTTGATTGTATTTATCTATATGTGTATTGTTAACGATATGTTTATTTATCACGTACATTTGTTTTAATTAAGGGGTTTCATTTTCTCCTTTGCGTGCGTGTGTGTGTGTGTGTGTGTGTACAGTAAAAAGCTAAGCTCTGCCCACTGTAAGATCGGCCACGTGACTCCTGCAACTACCTGAGCATATCTCTATCCCTGCGTGCTCAGTTGACCTCTGCAATCCCTTTAGCTAAGACGTGTATTCTCCCGCGTAGACGAAAAATAGTAACGGCTACCTTTAATATTGCGTGTTCAACGTTTATGAAGTGGTATTCAGCAAAGTGCCAAGATGTGGTGGATACTGAAAAACTCCCTATTCCCTCCTCCTTTGATACTTTTAAGGCTACATTGAGTCGTGCGAAAGACCAAGATGTTCAAATACTCTACGGGTATTCTGGCGAGGGCATTGTAGGATTTCGTAGTACAAACGATGTATTGAAGTATGTCGTAGACCTAACCTTTATAAAAGCTCACATATACCGCGAAGTAGAAGAAGCAACACGTTCAGTAGATAAGCAACGGTTATGGATAGTGAGTTTTGTTGATGAGTGGTATGACAAGCGATATTATGTCATGTTACATCATACCGACTACTTGTACCCTACGGTTGAGAATGTAAATCTTGTCATCATGGAGAATCTTAATTATTTTTACCACTATATTAATATATATCATGACAAGGTTTGTAGTGAGGTTGTGGCTAATGGGCTGTGTGAGTTTTTAACAGACTTTAAAGACGAGTATCGCTTGTTAAACAAAAAGGATTAATATGGGCATATGTTTCTCTCAAATAGTGCACCGGATTGTGAAGATGTTTAGTTTGTGGAAATTAACGTCTGGTGGGTGATAAAACATTAAAGCCGGTATTGCTTCATGTAGCGGAAAATTCTGTTTGTCCAGGGGCAAAGTGTTCGAACAAGCCTGTACACGCTTCAGCAGTTTATGGTGTGACTCGATCCCCCCAGCGAGCCGCCTCCCCCGTGTACCTCACCCATCCGAAACACACGAGTTCGAACAAACCCGTACACGTTTCATCAGCGTAACTCACTCACCCCGTCGAGCCAATCCATCCACCTGTGGCTCATAGTCATCTCAGAGCTTGAACCGACTGGACGTGCGAATACGATGGAACTTCATTTGAGAAGCATTCTCAACGCCTCGTACAATGTCTCCGTGACGAGGTCAATGCGCGTGTTCAGGCGTGAAACAGGCACCATTAACTATGTACTTGAAACGATTTGTAGGTAAGCAAACTCTGGTAAACGTAATGTTATTTATTTAAGTGTTGAGGAGATGAATAGAGTCTTCGTGATAGTTGAGAAGTGGGGAGAGGACCGTTATAAAATACCTGCAGGTGTAGGTAAAAGAAGAGAGCAGATTAGTGATGCCCCCTCATATGCCGTTGTTTGCACGTTGTGTATAAATAACAATCAGCCATGCATTGATATACGACTGATGTGGAAGAATGCATCTGATAATAACGTTCTTGTCCCTACGCGAAACCGGTTCATCCTCGACAGAATGTTTGAAATCGTCCGATTCCGCAAGCTGAAGCCTATATTAGACGCTCGTGTTACGGATATGATTTATTTTGACACGGTTCTTGAATACACATACACCGCTCTGCTCGACGGATTTATTGAATGTAGGAATGAACAAGGCGAGAATGGCCTAGCGGTGGATGCATATTTAAAGGGTTTAGATTCTTCGAAATATCCCGAACTTTGGTACAAAGCACTTGAGCAGTACAGGGCAGAGCTTGCCTACACTGTTCACCCTAAAGAGCTGTATATCTATATAATGAATAGCTGTCGTTACGACTTGGAAGATTATTTCAATTGCCGCTAAGCAGAGTGAAGAAGAGTTCACGATTGAAAAGCTCGGGACGTTAAGAAAAAAACCCTCGATTGGAAAGGCGTGTTTATAAACTTGTATTTAATAATGATGTTGTGGTGAACGATGACCTCTTTGTGCGTGCTTTTGATTGTATTCTAGCCATGTTTAAAGATAACTTGCCAACTGAATGTAAAGTGGGCATAAAAATAGTATTGAACGATATGAAAGCCATTTATGTCGAGTCTAGGCATCCGTATAACTTGAACGGTGAAGTATTGCTTGGACGGTTTTACCGTGTAGTGCAAAGTAATAACGATGTGAATGTAGACTCGATTACGTGTGAGTTTAGCGTTTTGCGCCGTAGAACATAAAGTATTTTGGTGTATATTTATTTATTTAAATATTTAATTTTATATATACACACACATATATATATATATATATATATATATATATATATATATATATATATATATTTTCCTGTACTAATATGCAATTGATTATACGTTTTGTACATTATTATTTTCAATATATTTAATTATTTAATATAACTGTATCTATATATATTTTTTCCTGGACTAATATATTGATGGTTATACTACAACGTTGTGTTTATTTTTGATTACATATTTCTCGCTCGCATTTCTTATGCTATTATTATTTTTGGATCATATATATTCCATTGTTTATTTATTTTGATTATATATTCATCATTCCTATTTCTTATGCTATTATTATTTTTGATCATATATATTCCATTGTATATTTATTTTCTATATATTTCGTGAAATTGAATCCATTAATTCGTCTAAATAAACAGAATGATGTAATGGTGTTTTATTTAATTGTTTTGGTTGTACACGACATTTAATTACAGCAAATGGCTGCCTTCTAAAATGGATTTATAAACCAACTGCCAAATATATCTGGATAGCACAATCTGGCAACCCTAATAATGTACACCTGAACAAGACATTTACGCCTTCTAAGTCAACTGGCTGGTTAAGCCAGAATATATGCTTTAATTAAATAAATAGCGCAATCTGGCAGCTCAGCCAGATAAGCCAACTGGCTGGTTAAGCCAGAATATATGTTTTAATTAAATAAATAGCGCAATCTGGCAGCTCAGCCAGATAAGCCAACTGGCTGGTTAAGCCAGAATATATGCTTTAATTAAATAAATAGCACAATCTGGCAGCTCAGCCAGATAAGCCAACTGGCTGATTAGGAACATATTAAGACAACGGCCGCTCGGTTGAAGTCTTAATATGCGCTTGGCTCCTGCCAGGCAAATACCTCTCTTCCTCTCTCTCCTCCTCTCTTTCTCTTGGGGGATAACTCCGCCTCCTGGTTGCATAACCCTTGTTGCTCTTGCAACATTCCCCCTCCTCCGTTGTTGCATAACATATTGCAACATTCCCCCTCCCCTCTGTTGCATAACTTATGCAACATTTATCAACATTTTCAATTGCATTGCACTCTCTCCTTTTGCGCCCATGCTACTGATGTATTATATGCCTTCATAAGGGCGATACCCCTCTCCGCCGAATCATTGACAACTTTTAGGTTGATTGCTATTCGTCGAAACTCTTGAAAGCAATCATCCTCCGTCCAGAAATTGGGATCGGTCCTCAGGAAGGTATCCTCCGCTGCCTTCCTTCCTTCTTTCTTTAACAGATTGAAGATTCCCAGGGTCCTTTTGGTGACCATTTCATACAAATTCAAGTCTTCAATGTTTCCTTCAAGCTTCAATCGACGAGTAACAGTGGTATTCTCGTTACGTTGGAGGTTTACGACCATCTTCCGGTTGGTCTCAGCATCGACTCTAGGATCGAAGAATGCAAGGCCGATGAGATGCTCTCCAAGATACCACAGGTGTCGTTGAAGAGCTGTGTATGCTGGTTTGGAAATGGTATGATTTGGGTACTTTTGCGAGATTTTAAGAAGCAGAATATCGTTGAAAGGAGCGTTGATTCCGACGGGGGGGCCTCGTTCCAAAAACGTGCGTAGACCAAGGCGAGAGAGCTCGGTAATATTCTCCGTCTCAAGGGCTGTCAGCTGTAGTTGATGCTTGAACAGATGAATTTTGAGGATGTAGATGGCCTTGGCCATCCAGCGCGCATGGTGAGTTGGTCCTGGAGCGCGGAACGTGACTTCTTTCTCATCACGGCACCCGAGGAAGGTGAGGCAGAGTCGTAGCAATTCCTCGTAGTCATCACGCGATTGTTTAGACTCCAGTGCCTTTGTGAAGTACTGGATCATTTCCTCTCGAAGCTGGAACATCTTTGGATCTCTGAATAGGTTGTTTGAAGCCTTCATGAAGGAATCCTTCTGAAGTGATGGCCATTTTTTCTGAAAACATTTAAAGAGTCATTTCCGGGCCACCTGTGGGTCCAAGAAGTGCGTTGCAGGTGTTTGACAAGACGACTTCAAAGATATGATGTCGACAAGCGATCCAGACAAGTTCCCTCCCTATTGCTTTTTCAATCATGGTACAGACTCCCCTGTGAAGGCCAGTATCAGACGCAGTTGTGTCAAATACGAGACCTTGGATCTCACCGCGAAGATTCCAGTCATCAATCGTCGAAATGCAAGCCTTGGCCTGTTCTTCTCCTGTAGCTCGTTGTATTTTTGGCACGGCTAGGAGTTTTTCCATCTCATTTCCCGTAACGGTTACCGCGGTTCGTTCGGCTGTTTCCTTTGCGCCGCCGATGTCGGGAAGTAGTTTCCCATCCTAGTGAAGAAGAAGGGGTCCTTCGACAGAAAACGAAGCTTGATCCTCTTTGGCTGCTGCTTGCCTTGCTTGCCTTCTTGAACGACGGATGGAGCTGCGTGAAAGAGTCATTGTAGAAATATCATAGCCCAGGACTTGAGCGACTGATCCAGAAACGAAGACTGCTCCTCGATCGGGAAGGTTGACGCGATCAAGAGCAGCAACCACATCTGGTGATGTGAAGATATTGTTTCGTTTCGGAGGATGGGAGTGTACATCTGCTCTTCCGGTCGAAGTCGACTGACGATAATCATCTTCTTCAGCGTTGAATTCTTCAGAGGATGAAGTGGATGTGCTGGATGATGGAAGAGCAGCAGCTCCAGCCTGGAATACAGCCTCTCTTTCTTTGTACCTTAGAGCTTTGTCAGCATCTTTCTGTCGACATCTCTTGCGGTATTCCTTGGCAAAATTAATCTTGTTAGGGCTTGCCATAATGCAGGAAAAGACATCTTGTTGCATCATCAGGAATTGGCGGTCTTCTTCATTGTCTATCACTTTCAAGGCGTCCTTCGAGGCAACGTCGAAAAGCTCTGAGAGAGTCTCTTGGAACATGCTCTCTTTCATTCTGCAGCTTTGTAGCTGCGTCTTGCGGTTTTTCTTGAACGCAAGGAACTCTTCGTACAGCTTTGACAGCTTCCTAACGCAGGAATCGACTCGCCGTGTAGGAATCTTTGCTCTCTGCCATACTTGCAGGGCCTCTTTGCAGGCCAAGTTGTAGCTCTTTGTCAAGGTCTTGGACTGTTCATGGTGGTGAACCAAACGAAGCATATCACCACATGTGGGTAGCCTTGCAGTTGATAACTCGTTGCTGGGCTTTCGTAGAACCCACGTTTCTGCAGACGAGCGAGTACTTCTAGCCATAACCTGAAAAATGAGAGAAAATAATGCATTTACCGTTTAGCACCAAAAATTGCAAAGTCAAAATAAATAAAGTAAAAAAATTGGTTACAGTGGTTAGTGGTTGATGGGTAGGAAGATAGCCAAATTTTTAAAAATATATTTAAGAATAAGTAAATAAACTTCAAGAGACATAAGATATACGTATACCTTACAATTTTAATCATTTAATTTAATAGCAACATCCTTACCGGTTATAAATTTGCAAATAAAGAACGTAATTTTATATATATATATATATATATATATATATATATATATATATATATATATACTGAATAAATATAATACATATGAATTAATACTTAATATATATGAATTAATACTTAATATATATGAATTAATAATTATATATATGAATTGACAATTAATATATATGAATTAATACTTACATGAGATACTATTCCTAAGCTCTTGAAGTTTTAACGAACTTAAAACCGTCCTCCAACAAGTTTAAACTTGAAATGATGCATGAGTAAATGATTTGTCTGATTCACAAACAGCATTCTATAAGAAATCGAACAATTGCATCATCCTCTGAAAGGTGGGCGGAGTCAATGTGGCGTGACTGCCGCGTCCTTTAAAAATGAAGCGGGTAGAAAATGATTAGCTAATTAATTAATTGAGAATGTGAAAATCATAGCGAACTTTTATTATGTACTGAATCGACAGATATTTTGCACAAAATCACTTCACATCTAAAGGAATAAGAGCAGCCATATGGAGAGCATTTCCAACTATTTTGAAACTTTAGCCCAAATTTTGGACCACCCTACTACATACACATGCATCTCACACACTACATTATCTTTCAAAATAAAAAAAATTAAAAATGGCATCAACTTCAAGAGCCTCGGAGCCCCCTAAGGAGGGGACCATAAATATCCCCACTTCTGGCTCCTCCCCCTCTGCCGATACCGGGAACGCAGACCCGGGCATCTGGTCACAGAGGTGATCCTCTCGGGCATGGAGGCGTACATTCCATATTGTATTCCTACTGCAATGCACAAAAAACATTGGTTTAACTTCACTTCTTATAATGTTATCTGCAACAGAGAGTAGACTTTCAGAATGTACCGTCGCCATCCAACTCCTGACTCTCACTCAGCTTATATTTTTGTCCGGAATCGTGCAAAATATCTTTCTTCGACACGCAAAAAATTCCTTCATCCGACAAAAATGTAAAAATCTACCTAATTCTAATTCTTCTCGCTCTTTCTGGCATCTAGCTAAGAACCTCTTCAACAACTTTACTTCTTCTTTCCTTTTTTTCCATTCTGACGGCACAGTTGCCGTCTTTTCTCCTGACAAAGCTGAACTCTTCGCTCAAACTTTCGCTTACAATTCAACCCTAGACGATTCCAGTGCCACTCCTCCATCTCCTTCCCCCTCTAACTTTATTATGTCTGAAATTAGAATCTCTTCTAAAGATGTTTTTTTCTGCTCTATCTGGGCTCAACTCTGGGAAGGCGTATGGTCCTGATGGTGTTCCTCCTGTTGTTTTTAAGAACTGTGCTTCTGTGCTGACACCTTGCCTGGCACTCTTTCGTCTTTGTCTCTCATCTGGTACTTTTCTTTCCTGCTGGAAGTTCACTTTCATTCAGCCTGTCCCAAAGAAGGGTAATCGCTCTCAACCCTCCAACTATCGTCCAATTGCTTTGATTTCTTGCCTTTTCAAAGCTTTTGAATTTATCCTTAACCCTTCCCAGTCGGCTATATTTGTTAAAAACAACTTTCGCAGACGGCTACATCATATCCTCGGAAATGTTAAAATAAATATAAAATTTCAATAATATATGTAGACGGATACCATTTGCTACCTCCCGTCGGGAAAGGGTTAATAGGAAGATTCTTAAATACCTTTCTTCTCACAATCTTCTTTCAGATCGTCAGTATGGATTTCGCAAGGGACGCTGTACTGGCGATTTGCTTGCATATCTCTCTGACTCCTGGTCATCCTCCTTTCAGGATTTCGGTGAAACTTTTGCTATTCCGCTAGACATATCAAAAGCCTTTGATAGAGTCTGGCACAAATCTTTAATTTCGAAACTGCCCTCCTACGGTTTCTATCCTTCTATCTGTGCCCTCATCTCTAATTTCCTTTCTAGCCGATCTATAGCTGCAGTTGTAGATGGCCACTGTTCTTCTCCTAAAGCTATTAACAGTGGTGTTCCTCAGGGTTCTGTCCTGTTACGCACTCTTTTAATTTTATTTATTAATGATCTTTTAATTCGCACTTCCTGTCCTATTCACCCCTATGCCGATGATTCCATTCTTCACATCTCCACCCGCTTTCCAAAACGTCCCTCACAGCAGTCACTTCATGATTCGCGTTGGACAGATATAGGACACCTGACCTCTGATCTTTCTACAATATCTGATTTGGGCAGAGGAAAACCTTGTGGCTTTCAATACCTCAAAAACTCAGTTCCTCCATCTGTCTACTCGTCACAATCTTCTACACAACTATCCCCTTATCTGGAAAGATCACATATACTCTCTTTCTAAAACAGCGTCTAAGAATTTAGGTGTGCTGTACCACCTCCGCGGTTTCTTCACCACCACTCAATTGCTCTCTCTGTACAGGGGTCTTGTTCGCCTCTGTATGGAGTATGTTTCTCATGTGTGGGGTGGCTCAACCCACACACCCGTACTTGACCGGGTGGAATGAAAGGCTTTTCGTCTCATCAATTCCCCGTCTCTTACTGATTGTCTTCAATCTCTCTCTCTTTACTATCGCTATTATAACGGACATTGGTCTTCTAAACTCTCTAACTGCATGCCTCCTCCTTTAATGAGAGCAACAATACCAGACTTTCTACACTTTCTCATTCCTTTTCTGTCCAACTATCGAATGCAAGGGTTAATCGGTATTTTCAGTCTTTCATCTACTCAACCGGTCAACTCTGGAACAATCTTCCTCAATCCATCTTTCTTCCTGTCTATGACCTCCCATCTTTCAAACGCAGAGTGTCTAGGCATCTCGTAAACCGCAGACCTTGATTTTGGCTCTCTTCTTCTCCTATGGGAGGGGCGCTTTTGCGGGCATTTGCCCTTGTCCCCTCTTTCCTGCATAAAAATAAAAAATAAAAAATTATGCAGTGTATAAAATTTATACATATCCAGTGACATCTGGAACCCCTATTTCTCCACACGGAGGGGGTTGGGCATTAAATCTGCAAGTCACCTGAGCCGAGCAATCACAGAGTAGGTGGCGGAAGCAGTGGGACTTGAACTCAGCCTTCGCAACCTTTGTCCAATCTTCGATCAACCAGCCAACCAAAACGAAAGTTCGTGTATCTTAACAATTAAAACTATTACAAACTATACTGTTATAATCTATATTCTATTAAATCTCCATATTACCAACTTTAAGTAAAGTATTTGAAAAAATCGTATAGAGTAAACCAGTGAAATTTTAGTCAAACTTGACATTCTAGCAAAACCGCAATTTGGATTTGTGAAGGTCACACCACAGAGGACGCTATCAACATGCTATTAGAAAATATCTATAAAATCTAAAATATGAAAAACACAATCATAGTTTTCCTCGACCCGCCGAAAGCCTTTGATATGCTTTCACATATCTTACTAGATAAATTAAACACATATGGCATAAAGGGAAATATGCTAAATTGGTAGAGTCAAATCTCTCTAATCGTCAGCAGTATGTTAAAATAAAAGACATTTCATCAGAATATGTTGTATTGGAAAGTGGGGTTCCAAAGGATTTATCCTTGGATCCTTACTTTTCTTAATTCATGTAAATGACTATCGATCAACAACATTAAATTGTAGTCAGTATGCAGACGATGAAACACTCCCTTCTACGCATCACGATATTAACTCCCGAATAAATGAACAGGCAATTAGAACAGGTCTACAAAAGGATGTGTGTAAATAAACTTTAACTGAACTCGACAAGCTCATCATATATGATAATAACTATAAAACTTGTAATCGTGCACACTCCATTAATAATTCACTGGCCAACAAGTATTTTTTCATCAGATATAATTATGGGTGGGCTAGATAGCTGTTGAGACGCTGATTCCAAATCTGTTTTCAGTTTTCCTCTAGCACGTCTAGTTTTCGAAATGAGACCGATAATATACACAGTATAATAAATATAATATATATATATATAATATAATACTATATATACACAATACATAATATGGGTTCTTTATATAATATAATAATATATATAATATGCATATAACTATATATAATATATAATACTATATATACAATATATAATATGCGTCCTTTATACATGCAGCGGAGTATTTTGTCGTTGCAGCTTACGTGTAGGTTTTGGCTTTATCGTTTCTGTACCCTCATGTATGGCATTTTGTCGTTTCAACTTAGGCTTTCCGCAGGTTGTCTTGTGGTATTTTAGGTGAGAGCAGTTGCAGGCCACAAATTTGCAAACGTTGCACATGTACACCCTTTTATTCTTTGGCGTAACAGTCACATATCTAGTTGTGTGTTGTGTTTTGTTTTGTGTCGCCCACTTACACATTTTATTTTTTTAGGTGATTTACATCAATCCACTCATCGATCATCATGCTTCGAAAGTATAAAAATCACCCCCGACAATTTCTGTTAGGTGTGCGGCTCGTTCGCGACTAAATCACAACGGCGTGCAATCACGATGGCTCTTCGGAAAACTTACCGGTTTATACTTCGGCTTTGCACTAGGTGACCAAGATAAGGCGTGGGCGCCACATGTTATCTGTACCGCTTTTCGAATGGATTAGTGACTGGTTGAACTAAAGGAAAAAGTCGATGCCGTTCGCTATACCCATGATATGGAGGGAGCCGAGAGACCATCATGGCGATTGTTACTTTTGCAATGTTAACATAACTGGATTCTCCGTGAAGAACAAGCATAACATCGTTTATCCGAACGTAAACTCCGCGATCAGATCGATCCCTCACAGCATACTTCCACAGCATGGACTCGATTCTTTAGAAGAAGAAAGGGAATCCGACGAAGGTGCGATTGGCGGAGATGCGGGACCTTCGGCCGATCTTGACTACACACCTGACGAAGAGCGATCGGAGCCGGAGAGGCTTACCCAAAATGAGTTGAATGACCTCATTAGAGACCTAGCCCTCTTCAAATAGAAATCAGAACTTCTCTCCTCGAGACTCAAGCAGAAACACTTACTTGAGAAGAACGTCCGAGTGTGTCACTATCTGAATGGCGCCTCTTCATTGATTCCTCACGCTTGAAAGCGGTTCTCCTGCATAACGGGAACTTAAAGCCGTCCATCCCGATCGCCCACTCCGTTCATCTAAAGGAGACGTACGATAACATGAATACACTACTCGAAGCAATCCAATACAGCACTCATCAATGGAATATCTGTGGTGATCTCAATCATTGGTATGTTAATGGGCATGCAAGGAGGGTTCACGAAATACTGGTGTTTCCTATGCCTATGGGACAACCGTGCTACCGCGGATCATTATATCAGACGTGACTGGCATCAAAGAAGCACACACGAACCAGGAACGGGCAGTGTCCAGTATGTTCCTTTAGTTGATCCAAAGAAGATTTTCCTGCCACCTCTCCACATTAAGCTTGGCTTAATGAAAAATTTTGTGAAAGCGATGGGTAAGGCGAATTCGAGAGGGTTTCGATACTTTGTTGAGAAATTTACAAACATCAGTGCCGCGAAATTGAAGGAGGGAATCTTTGTGGAGCCCCAAATCAGGGAGGTTCTGCAGGATGAAGGCTTTGAAGAAAGCCTCAATGCCTTAGAACTAAAAGCATGACAGGCTTTCAAATGGATTTGTGGAAACTTCTTGGGTAATCACAAGTCTCCCGCATACAAAGATGGAGTTCAGAAACTGCTCGATGCATATCAAGAAATGGGCTGTTGTATGTCCTTGAAAATACATTTTGTACATTCGCATCTAGATTCCTTTCCCGAAAACCTTGGCGCGGTGAGTGCCAAACAGGGGGAACACTTCCATCAAGACATCCAGTCAATAAAATATCGCTACCAAGGTTTCTGGAACGAAAGTATGCTGGCAGACTACTGCTGGATGTTGTACCGCAACGTTTTTAGGTTGGTGTACATTTATTTTTATGAATAAAGTTGTACTTTTACGATAAATTGTGCTGAACATAACACCAGTCATGTTTCGATAACTAAATGTGCTAGAGGAAAACCTAAAATAGATTTGGAATCAGCGTACAAACCTGGTCTAGAAAAGTGTGTACACATCTTTGAAGAGAGAAAAAAGTTCGATTTTGTCGAACAGTGTAATTGGAAACTCCTCTTGCAAAAGGTAAATGAAGTTAAAGTTCTTAGCATCAAGTTAGATAACAAATTAAATTTCGAAAGCCACATACAACATATTAAATCGAAAATATCTAGAATTCTCTACATAATATTCAAACTCAAAAAAACAATTCCCCAAAATGCTCTCGTCACACTGTATTACTCATTTATTCATCCACACTTACAATATGGAATTACAGTATGAGGCAATACAAAGAATTATATAAAATATCCGCTAGAAGTAATCCATAAAAAATGTTTACGAACTCTCTGAAACAATGATAACCATCACTCTCACACCTCTCCAATGTTCAGAGATTTAAATATTCTAAAACTAAATGACTTACACAGTAAAACTAACTCTCGGTATCAGTATGTACAAATTTGCTAATAATAGATACTATACTTCGCCCATTCACAGAGTGATTACCCCCAATTAGACCAACCATAATCATAATACAAGGCTTCCCATTAATTTCATACATAAACCAAATTATTCAATGCAAATTGCAGGAAATGTTCTCTCCTAAAGGAACAGACATCTGGAACCCCATGCCTATAAATGACAGAGAAAAACCATCATTAATTTTATTTCGTAAATCACAAAAGCAAACACTTTATTAACTACTATTAATATACATTTCCTGGTTGCACACACACACACACACACACACACACATATATATATATATATATATATATATATATATATATATATATATATATATATATATATATATATAGTGTATATATATCAAGATGTCAAGAAAACTTTTTCTTTTACTTTTCAAATTTCAAACCTCTGACATGAAAGTGATTAAATTTGATATCATAAATGTTAAAATGTTTTGGATTTTATAGTAATTCGTTTACAGTTTACCGTTTTATTTTAAAGTCCTTAGTTCTGCAGTCAAATTTACTCACAGGGAAAACTTTGGAACATGTTCATCGATATTAACTAAGCATTACCGATATTCGTATTATTAAAATTTCAATTTCAATTATTATTGTTCTGAAGCACAAGTTTAAAGCATAGAGTAGATGTAAAGAGAATGCACTAACATATACTCTATATGTATATATATATATATATATATATATATATATATATATATATATATATATATATATATATATATATCGGCAGGGGCGTACATAAGAGGGGGGAATAGGGGGCATAGGTCCCTCCCCCATTGTAAAAATTATTACTACTCTCATTAAAGATATTTGAAACCTAAATTTTCAAAAATCGATAACTTTGCAACATTCACCACAAAAAGATCTTGATGTCACATGGAATTTTAGTTATTTCATGGTTACCAGGACATGTTATAAACTCAGAACTTAAAATCAATTTTGGCTGGCTTAGGAACGTTTATATAGTGTATGTCTTTATACGTACGATTAATGTGTACAAATTTAATTTTTTGCCCATAAATTGGATATAAAATACAACTGAAGCCTTCCAAGATACAGTTCATTTTGATTCCAAATCAATCATCATCAATTTTGAGCTGACACACACATACACACACACACAATATATATATATATATATATATATATATATATATATATATATATATATATATATATATATATAGGGTGAACCAAAAGTAGGTGGACAGTAAATGATAACGTTTATTTTGAGAACACATATTTAATTTTTTTGTATACTATAATACAAAATAAAATTTAAATAAATTTAGCTATAATATTTAATATAATATAACACAAACACCATAGTTATAATGAACACCATAGTTATAATATAATATAACACAAACCGTATTCAACCTACTGTCCACCTACTTTTGGTTCACCGTGTATATATATATATATATATTATATATATATGTATGGGAATGAACTCAGAATGGTTCCCTGAGGTTTTTTTATGATACACACAGACCGTGCATGGAACAAGGAACTCTTCGAGGAAAATTAAATCCACTATAGTCCGAATAAGTAATGGTAAATGACAAATACTATAGTTTTTTCTTTTTCATGATGCTAGCTCGACGCCCATCATGAAACGGACATGTTATGTGCCTTGAAAAGTGGACGCTCAATTCTGCCAGTTGAGGTTTAAGTTTTGGTTTTTGGCTAAAAATATAATAGTTACCCCTTTTTCTTTGATGTATTCAATCTGACGTGAAGGCAGCGAGTCCTTTGCTTATATTGAGGTTCTAAATGTAGCTGGGCTAGGCTGCTTTAAACCCTACATCCTGTCCCAAAGCTGGATCCTATCTGCTTTGCAGATAGCTGGTGAGGGAAGCTATATTTTTGGGACCTCTTTGCGAGTGACCCGTTGCCCGCGTCGGGCTAGCATCATGAAAAAGAAAAAACTAAAGTATTTGTCATTTACCATTACTTATTCGGACTGTAGTGGATTTAATTTTCCTAAAAGAGTTCCTTGTTCCATGCACGGTCTGTGTGTATCATATATGAGGGTTTCCAAAAAACCTTACCCCCCCCCCATTTGCAGCTTACATGTTTACTTATATCGAAATAGTTTTTAGTGATTATAAAAATATATAAAATTCTTTATTTATTGCAGGTATTAAAATTACTCTAGCTGATAAAGTGATAATATAATGGATTCTCAATTAATTGGTGATTCGGAGAGGCAACGTGTGATAGATCGCATACGAGCAATAACATTTCGGGAAGCTCGTGATGCTGGAGCCACCTTCATAACACGTTCATGGGTTGCCAAAAATTTGTGAAGAAGTGAGGACTTCGTCAAAAGAAATTGGAATAAAACTTTGGATGAATGTGAAATGGATACAACCAAATCTGGGCGCCCAAATTTTCCACTCTCTCAGGAAACAAAGGACATCATTGAAAGCGATACGCGTAAGCGGAAAAACAGCTGTGCTAAACTTTCTAGAGAGATCGAAGTGTTGAGAGGAAAGATCATAAAGCCTTGGCATGAACTTCCAAAGCCAAGAAAAACTCAACTTAACATCGATGACAGAATGTAGTTTGCCCATTATCTTGAAGATTGGGATGTGGATGATTTCATGCATTTAGCTCTCTCCGATGAATTTTTTGTTTACGTAACACGTCGGCCTAACTACCAAAATGATCGAGTTTGGGCCACAACACCAGATGAAATCGATGAGAATGAACATTATCGCGAATTATTAAAAAGTCTAGACTGTGTTGGTGTGTTTGTTTTGTTCACTGCAAAGAAGCTCATGTGGGCGCTGAAGCCAAATGGTCAGAGTTGGGATGGACAGTATTTTCGTGATATTATTCTATCCCAGCATGTCATTCCTTTTCTAAGAAACCCAAACAATGTTATGGATGTCGATCAGGTCACACTTCTGCACGATAAAGCAAATTTGCGTAACGATCAAGATCTATTCACGTCACTTTTGGCAAGCTACCCAAAGCGAATTCAAGCTGTCTTGGAAGCCAATGGCGGGAACACCAAGTTTTAATTGTTCCTCATTAAATGCAGGATTAAATTCTCTTTTGTAAGGTATGTTTAGTTTTACTGTACCTCTAATGGTTTAGGTCATGGGCGGGGAGGCTAAGGTTTATTGGAGCCCCGTATATATATATATATCGTAAAGAACGACGCTTGTATAGGAGATATTCCGCGCAAGACGAGAAAGAGAAAACAACAAATGAAAAAATGAAGTACCACCTGGGAATCGAACCCGGGATCTTCCGATTGCCGGTCAGACGCGATAACCACTACACCATGGACTTCACTCTTCCAAATGCCGTAATTCCTCTACATACTCGCAGAAACCAATGCCCCAAGGGGGCACCTCCCGCATGCCGTAACATTATATACATTCAACTGCAAAGAACACGCAGTATAAATAACGTAAAGAACGACGCTTGTATAGGAGATATTCCGCGCAAGACGAGAAAGAGAAAACAACAAATGAAAAAATGAAGTACCACCTGGGAATCGAACCCGGGATCTTCCGATTGCCGGTCAGACGCGATAACCACTACACCA